>MU227475.1:945036-989772 GCA_018584345.1 Thuja plicata | reverse complement strand
CAAATATGGAATTTCCCCGCAAGAGAAAGCGGCTTGCAAATCCAATACTGCAATTTTTTCTCAATTTTAGCAAGCACAGCATTCCATAATTCCACAGAAGAGCCATGAAAGGCAAAAGGAATGCCCATGAAGCGAAAGAATTCTCCATGCTGCACCCATTTCCAGCCGAAACTAGAAAGCCAAGGCGGGGCTGGAAGAAAAGACTGTCTGAAACACAGAGTTTTACACCATTGAATGGCTGATCCAGAGGCTTGACAAAAGGTGTCCAGGCACTGCAAGGCATTGGAAATGTTTTCCTCATCCTTAATAAGAGTGAGAAAGGAGTCATCAGCAAAATGGCCATTAACCAACTGGGAGGAAGAATCAGGAAGGGAAATGCCTCGAACCAGGCCAGCGAAAACAGAGTTGGCCAGCAAATACCCAAAGCCTTCTGTAGCAAGCACATATAAGGCAAGAGCCAGCGGACAACCTTGCCAGATGGATCTAAAAAGCCCAAAGGTGTCAGATTGGGCCCCATTGATGGTGATGCAAGCAGAAGCATCTCCAAATAGCATCTCCACATATTGCAAGAAGTGAGGACCAAACCCCAGAGCCTGAAGCATAGCGAGAATGAAGGGCCATTCAATGCGATCATAGGCTTTAGCAAAGTCAATTTTTAGGAACAGAGAAGTCTGTTTAGATTGACGAGCCCACTCCATCCCTTCCCAAACAGCAATGATGTTATCAAGAATATACCTGGAATTAATAAAGCCAGTTTTCTCAGGACGAACAATAAGGGGAAGGAGATGTCTGATCTTGAGGGCTAAAGCTTTGGCAATGATCTTGTAGGAGACATTCAACGGAGTGATGGGCCTCCAATTACAGATATCCTCCGGATCACCAGTATTAGGTATGAATTTTATATTCCCTTTGTTAATTATGTTACCCAAACTTTTATTGTGAAAAACTTTGAGGTAAACTTTGTGCAGGTCAGGACCCACAGCATCCCAGAGATGCTTGTAGAATTCACAGGGGAAGCCATCACATCCTGGAGATTTATCATTGGCCATAGAGAAGGTTGCGTCCTTGAGGTCTGAGATGGTAAGAATTTTCTCACAGAAGGCATGCTGCTCGACCGCTAGGCAGTTTGGAGTAACAGTAATACAAGCCTTGAGAGCTTCATCCCGAGCAGTTGAATTGCCCTGAGAAGCAAAGACTTGCTCATAGTGCTGAACAAAGGCCTGAAGAATGGCCAGAAGCTCAGTAAGGGTCTCAGATCCTTGCTAGATCTTATGGATTCCACCATTAGTATGACGAGATTTGAGAGCCTGGAAAAATTCCTTAGAGGCTCTGTCGCCCACCTCCAACCAATGGAGGCGGGCTTTGATTTGAGCACCACGAGCAGCATAGGCATCAGCAACTTGTTTCTCATGGCGAAGCTGGGCAAGCGTAAGCTGGAGATCTGTATCGAAGGGGTTCAATGTAAGTGCTTCAGCAGTGCTGCACAGAGCCTTAGTGTTAGCTTCATAAGCACGCTTTCTGTAGCAGGCTAACTGACGACCATAAATGTGAAGAAACCTCACAGTGTGGGTAATGGCATCATTCCACCACTGAATCCAACCAGTATCACTGTGGGGCCAAGGAGCTAAATTCCAAACTTGAATAATGTGGGCTATAGTAGAATTGTGCGTCAGCACAGACGTGTTGAGGAAAAATTGCGTCTGAGCAGCTCTCCTGGCGCAGGACTGCCAAGTAATAGAAAAGTAAATGGGGAAATGATCTGACAAGGTAACATCTGTCAGAGGAATGACAGGTAGGCCTCGATCTTCAGAAAAGGAGAAAAAATATTGAGCTGTTATCATAGCACGATCTAGCCTCTTAAATATGCGGTTAGAACCAGCTCTAAAATTGGACCAAGTATGCCAGACCCCACCCTGTTGGTGGCGGTTAGCATTGGGATCAAAAAGGCCCAATTTAATGCGCATGTGATACCAGGCTTCTCTCTCCCCAACTGTCCAGCGAAAAGGCAAAGTTCCCTCCTTGTAAGAGGCTAGCTCAACCATGTTAAAGTCCCCACACATAACCCAAGTAGCTAGAGGCAAGTTGTCTGCCAGCCAGACCCATAATCGAGATCTTTCAACAGCATCATTGGGGGCGTAAACATTAATTACACCAAAAGAATGATTATGTAGAGATAGCAAAATCCAGGTTGCACGTTGCATCGGGTCAGACCCATGCGCAATAACAGAAGAATGAAGGCGAGGTGCCAGAATAGTAATGACACCGCCTTTGCCAGCTTCATGCTGAGAAGAAAAGACAATGTCATCTAGCCATATGACACGACAGGCAGAGTTCAGCAAAAACCTAGAAATTTTAACTTCTTGTAAACAAAGCACGTCCAGATTCTGAATTCTACGATGAGTATCATGAACATAGTACTTTCTAGAGAGGTCAGTTAGACCTCGCACATTCCAGGACAAAAAAATCATAAAAACTCTTGCATGGCTTCCTCGTCCCCAAGAGAGGAGAAGCTATTCTGCAAGTAGGCTGGAACAGAACCAAAGCTGAGGAGAAAATCTCCAAACGAGGTGAACCGCCTTTTATCTGGGTCATCCGTGTGACCATTAAGACTGTGAGACCTACGCATAGCTCTAAAGGTAGGCAAAGAAGCCGCTGGCGGCGCCAGCACCACTTCTGGAGTGTATGGCTTCGAAGCTGGACTCGTCCCCTGTGAAATAGGGTTTGAAACAATGGGCACCACTGGTGGCGCATTAGCTGGCAGGGAATGACCCACGGGCGCATCCAGAGATGGAAACACAGCAGCAGAGGCTAGTGGCATCTTAGGGCCTGAGGCATTCTGGCCTTTACGCGTAACTATAGTCCATTTTTCTTTTTTCCCAGCATCAGTGGCTTTGACCGACACTTCTTTAGCCGCAAGTTTCACCCGAGGGGTAGCCAGCGGGCAATCTTTGATCTTGTGTTCTGCCAATTGACACCGATAGTAGGTGTTGGGAAGATTCAAATAAAGCACCTTTTGAGAAATGGTGAGGGCACCAATCTGAATTTCAACAGTTTCCTTGAGGTCCCTGGAAAGGTCGACCTCAACACAGACCCGCTTCTGGGGACGGGCATTGAAAAATTTGTCATGCTCCATGGTAATGACTTTGCCGAGGGTTTTGGAAATAGACTCAATAAACGGCCAGCATGGCAAGGGAAGGCCAAGGAACTTGACCCAAACTGGAACCCTAAGTTTTTTGTCATCCGAGACAGTAAAGTCTCGAGACCATTTCTGAAAAACTAACAGGGAGGACCTATTAGTCTAGGGTCCACGGTTAAAAACCGCTTCCGCCTGAGAAGGGTTAGCAAACCGGAAAAGGAAAAAACCTTTGGTAAGGTTTTGCACACCATCAAGACGGACCCCATACGGGGTCCAGCTCTTGTTGACCCAATCCTTGAGGATACTTTCAGGAGGAGTACGACCCACAAAATATCCAATTAGCATATATTTTTCTAACCATTCACAAGCAGAATCAAATTCCTGTGGATTAAGAACAATATCAGGGTTACCTCGTGAAAGACCTTCGGGATGAACTTGCGGGGATGTTTGTTTAGAGGAGGCACCATGGTTGTCCGAAGCTTCAACTCGCGCACCAGCAGTAACTACTGGGCCAAAGTTGGCCGGAGCCATAATAAAAGCTAACCCTAATGCAAAAGGGATCCCACAGTAAATGTGGTTTGACAGATGGATGGCTCAGAGCAGAAACACAGACAGTACATCGTACGCATGAAACCCTAGCAGAGCAATTTGTTTCAAGTTTAAATGTACCCTCACGACACATTTTGTATCACTACAATTATTTAATTTTATTGTTGAAATTATATGCTAAATAAAATATGCACCTTCACAATAGGCTAGATCTAGTTGATATTTTTAGGGATGTGATGACAATATTTAGAAGAATTTTTTTCCATGAAAAAGATTATGATTTGAAAAGCTATAAAAATCATGAATCTAGGTTCAAAAATTCTAAAATCTAGGACAAAACGAAGAAAGGTGTCTATGAGACTTTGCTTTCCCACAAAAAGGGAAATGATGGTTAAGGAATAAAAAATGGGGTAACTTGGATTCAATTGGAAGATTTTACAGAGGAATACACAAGGCAAAGTGGGCTACTTTGACTTCTAGAATTGTTGACCAAATTGTGTGGGATTTGTGGTATCAAATAGAGATTGTGATTGCAAATGCCACCATTGATTCAAAATAAGAAGCATGGGTGAATAAGGTAAAATCTAATAATATCATTGCCATGGTTTGTGATTTTAAAAAGCAGTGTAGACACCATTTCTAATATTTCCACCAAGGTTGTAGAAATTGATACCAACTTTGTGAAGCATATTAGCCTAAATGACCCAATAACTATATCAAAAGTTTCACAATATTGATTATAAAGGTGAAACTTAGCTTTAGCTTCATTCCATTATAGAAGACTTTTTCAAAGTCTAAAAAAAGGTCGTGTATAGTTCTAATTCCTTTTTTTATAAAATCTCATAACAAGAACCCAAGGAATCCTTCCCAGAGTACCACCAAGTACTCTCCTAATTAATGGAAAGACCATTATGGAATCCAAAGCCATTCTATAAAATCCAAGGTTTTGTGACTGCTCTAGTTCTCTAGATAATTTTTATCACAAAATTCCTTGGATCACACAAAACATTTCACGATAAGAAGGATTTGAAGCCCAATCCCCTTCTAAGTGGGTTGTCCAATAGGATGACGATAAGATATATAATATCCATACTAGGATTTTCTAGGCTTCATCACCCTAAGAGCACAAATGATCCAATTATTATAAAGAGCCAAAACTTGGTGTTGGGTGGATAATAACCCCATTCCTCTAGATTCTTGGGGGAGGTAATACAATTCACAAACCACCCTATAAGATTACTTATGATTTTATAATGAATCCCATAAAAAATCATGAAGCATCTTTTTCAATCTCATTTAGGAAGCCTTAGAAAGAACCCAACATAAAGAATAATAAAAATGAGTTGCTATGAGAATCTTAGAACAAGCCTAAATTTTGCGTGCTAGAGAGAGGGTTTTTGTGGTCCAATAAGCCAACTTATTTTCTATTTTCTTGAGGATATCTTGCCATGGGGATTCTTTGGATCTAGAAATGAAATACCCAAAAATCTAAAAACTTATCTATCAACAATTCATTTCCTATCATAGGATATGAGAAAACAAGGTACTGATGGAACCAGTTTTTGAGAATTAACCATTTTCTAATTTTTTTGAAATATGCCTATATTGCAATGATACAAGTCAGAAAGTTGTTTGTCGTTATTTCGTAGGGTAACAAAATTGATGTTTACAAAATAGCGACATTTCCATATTACAGACCATGTAGAAGGAGACTTGAGGAATAGCAACGCAACCGTTATTTTTCTATCTTGGGAATCAAGTCAGCGATATCACGTCGTACTTAGGATATTGTGTCATTGAAGAGGTGGTGAAAAATAGTGAGTGACTGTCAGTAAGGAATTAAGGCGATGACACCATGTGGATTTTTGTAGGCGTACCTTTTGAAATTAAGGGGCATTGAAAAGGATTAATTCATAAGTTTATCAATATATAATCTGAGGTGAGATTTTGATAAAACATCAAGGAAGGCAAAAGCTGTGAGAAATGAGTTGTTATTCATTCTCATTTAATGTTCTTGCTTTTCCAAAGCAAGCCATCCTATGTGAAACAATTTTTCAAGATTTAATGTAGTTGCCAAGTTGTTGATTGATCTCTTTATAAATATTCTTTTGACAGTGACTTCGCAAAACACGAAGATTTTTCCAAAATTTAGATAGCAGAATGGATTTTCCAATGGTTGAAGGAATGTCAAACGAAAATCCATGTCCAATTATCCAACCAGATTTGGATTTTGATGAGGAAAATCAGTAGGATGTTCTTAATGATCTTATGTCTACTTCTTGGGACCTTTCTACCAGTTATGTTGGGTACGAGAGTGGCATTTTTGAGTTTGAGGTGGAGCAGGACAAGGCAGAGCTATGCGCCATTTTTGAGGAGCACAGTTTTGATAAGTAATAGTTCCAGGAGGAGATGAACCGACTGCTCGCTGGACTTTGTATCAATTGAGCGTTGCCTTTTGATAGCCATTATGAAATAGTCCTTTTTGATAATATGTAATGATTGGGTTTCATAGGGTCGTGGAATTTTGCTAGTGATTATTGAAAATGATATATAATATGGTTGGAAGCTTATCGCTTCCTCTTCAAGGAATCCACAACCATTTTGGAAGGGAATATAAATAGTAATACAAGTTAGATTGGAAAGAGGGAGGATATACATGTAAAAAATAGAACAAACTCAATTGTACCTATCTTTTGAAATTAATACAAAGATCCAACTTTTTCAATCCAAGATTGTGGTATGGAAGTTACCTTTTTATTAGGCTAGTCCTCTCTGATTATTGAATTTGAATTCAATTGTTGTTCTCAAAACTTGTGTAGATAGTTATTTGTTCTGCATATGAACCTAATTATCAAAAGATTCTAGCAAATTTGTTGTCCTATTGTCTTTTGTTTAATTGGTTTCCTAATAAGGAATTTAACTCAATTAAACTAGTGATGTGTAGTGTATTTAATAAATCTACATTGATAGGATTGGATAGTTGATGGCGTGTCTAAAGGATATGAAAAATTGTCTCTCAAACTTGTACATGAGATTTTGATAAAGATTAACTTCATTGGCCAAATTGGATAAGGGATTGGTCTTTGATTGTTTCAAAGAATAGGAATTTTCACTCAGTAGCAACTTTCATTTCATTTTCAACCAAGTAGGAAATAAAGTTGAATTTAAGGATAGGTAGGAGTCTAGATTATTTTCAATTCATATGCTAAATTGGAATAATATATTAAGGAGAAATTGAATCTTCCAAAGGTATTTTGATCTAATTTGTTGTGAAAGAAGTGCTAGATATCAGTTGTACTCACCTTGGTTGTGGCAGAGCCAGAAGAGTAGAGGAATTATCCCTTCTTGGGTGATGTTGTGGGTCCACAACACACACCCCATTTTGGTCCTCTGACCGTGGGGACCCCTCTCTTTTTCTATCATTTTTGCATCTGCCCCTTCCCCGGTTCCTCGCAAGTGGGTCTGATTATGGGCCTGTTGAGCCTAGTCCAGACATTTTTTTTCCCTTTTTTCCCTTTCATCATTTTGGAGGACCCAGAGTCTTCCAAAACTCTGAAAGGCCAAAGGACTGAAACCCGTCCCTTTCAGTTTTTTTGGCCTCCAAAAAAACAAAAAACTTGAAAGACTGAATCATCGGACCTTTCGGTGTTTCAGACCCTGAAACACTGAAATATGTTGATATCCTTCGTGGGATATATAAAGACTTAGGCCCTAAGTTATATTCATTATGCATTTTTCCTCCTGTGTCTTCAGTGCTCCCTGTGACTTTTTCATTTCATCATCCTCACTCCTCGTAGCTGATCGCTCTGTGCCTTCAGCCTTTTGTGTCTCCATCCTCCACTCCTAGCTCTTGAGAGGTAGATTTATTCCTCATTGCCTAGTGTTTTTTTTTCCATTCTTTACTATTTAGGTCTAGGGTTTTGTGTTTTGGTGTCTGTCCAGTCCAGTGCATTTTTTCCCCCAAGTCCTTAGGGTTTTTTTGGCCTTGGCCTTGCAGGGGAGGCCTCTCCTTGTCTCATTGGGTCCTATCTTCATTCACGTTTTCACCTTAGGGTTTTTTTTTTTCTTGTTGCAACTTTTATCACAGGTTTTTGGCCTCTAAAAAGACAAAAACTGGTTTGGTTCCTTGGTCGCCCAAGTCTTCTTTACATCTTCAGCCTTATCAGCAGTTTAAACCTCCAAGATGTCCAAAACATTGACAAGTCTGAATCACTGAAGATGTTGCCTGCCTACGGAATTTAGACTTTCAGGGTCCGAGGTTCTGTTCAGACTTTCGCGCTGTGAAAGTCCAAAATCTTTCGTTCCTCAATGACTGATCTTTTTCTCTTTTGGCCTTTTCAGACCCTGAACCAATTTTTCAGTGTCCAAAAGATTGAAAAGGCTGAAAGTGCAAAATATGCATTTCTGGCTACTTGAAGAGCTTTTCTTCTTTTGTTTTCCTAGCTTAATAATTTTTTCTACTCTTTTAGTTTCCCTTTTTCAATAAAACACTGATACTTGCACCTTCCCTGCAGGAATGCCTGAGAAATGGACTGTGTCACCAATGAAGTACCTATAAAAGGGGAATAACCCCCCTTTAAAGATTGGGAACAAGCACATTGAGATCGCCAATACGAACATCAAAAATGTAGAACGGCATCAGTTCCTAGCAAGATGTTCCCAACCAGCAAGGAGATCTGATGACTACACCTCACTAGTCATCTCAAGCCTATTCGATGCAGCAACCCACCCAATGGCTATCACATCATCTAAGCTAATCATGACCTTAGAAAACCACTACAACCCAGATGAAAGGGTGGTCTAAAACACAGAGGGATAGGTGGTACTAGACAGAAGACCCGATATCATAGAAGAGGTCTTCCACCTTCATAAAGGCATATACAAATTCTATGACTTCTTCATCGAGAAGGGAAACATATGGTTCTGGAACAAGGGAGAGAGTGAATATGAGCTCATCAATGAAAACTACCTCAAACAACCCCTTGAAAAAAACAAATTGGATAAAATAGACCTCAGAAGGGGTTATATGAAGGATGATATCCTAGCGGCAGTGACATTACTGAGTGTATGGACTACCCAAGTCCATCCAACTTGAATATTGGATGATCCTCCTCATAGAAAAGGTCAGAGGTCATAAGGCCAGGTTCGATTGGGGCACCATCATCAGTGACAGGTTGAATGAACAGCTGATTGTAGTGAAACATAGTCCCAAATTTTATATGAGTACCTACATAGTATACCTATTAGCGGCATGACAGACTACCCAGGGCTCACCAAGAGGGGGAACATAAATGATCCAAATGTGTGGCCCCACATTATATATCCATAGCTAATGAAAAGGGAAAACATGCCAGAGGGTAGCCCTGACTACAGGATAGTCAATGATGCCTTCATCTTCACCATCATCTGATCCATTGAGGGTGGTTTCACGAAGAGGATGTCAAAAGAAGTAGCTGCCAAGGTGAGGGACATTGGGGCCTATTATATACAATTTTTAACATTCACATACATCTAGGTAGAAGGATCCACTTTGAAGCCGAAGAAGCTGCGCAGGTATCTATCTAATTGGGTAATCACTAAAGAAATGGCCAGGCAGCTAGTAGATGCCTATGAACATATAAAAAACAAGAAGAAGCACTGCTAGGATTTCCTTATTTCTTTGGGACCATACACCCTAACAGACATGAAGGTTTACAATTCCTTGGCCTTCGAATGGGACAATTGTCTACTTCATCTGTATAAGACAGTCCGGCCCCATTTTTGACCCCATAGGCACATATAGCCATATCATTGGCAAGTTCTACATCCATGAACCACATCTTGAAGACCACTAGACAAATTATATAGATGACCATGACGTTAGAATTAGGGACTATTGCAGGATATCCCTTACCCTTGCACAACATTCTTTGAAGAACCCAATTCCCCCAAAGGTTTAGGAATATGATTCAGATGAGGTGATGGAGGCCACTTACACTATGGATAAAATATACAACAGACCCATCATGAATGCAAAAATTGACAAGGATGAGAATGATGACATTGAGTTTTGAGATAGGTATGTGCTCTGAATGACTGAAACATGGATCAAAAGGCCTCATAAGATGGATCCAATCCAAGTAAATACATTGATGGATCCACCCCGTAAGGTGGATAAGAAACATGGATAGAAATATACCATGCCTAAGTACATGAAAACACCACCACAGAAACCAAGCACAGTCTATGGCCATGAACGTGCGGTAGAGTACGGTTCAAACCCAAGGCACAAGGTTCCCAAGACTATAATGACTGGTCAAATAGATCCTCCAATAGGGTCATCACAGACTTCACCAGGTGAAGGTTCATCCACCTCTAGACAATCTCCTCCTACCACCGAAAAGGGGAAGAAAACATATAAAAGGAAGAGAGATTTTGTGTCCCCACAACTGGAAACTGTACAAGAGGAGCCAGAAGAAGAAGAGGTACCTTAGATCAAAAGGAAAAGATCTCAGAGGAGGAAAGAAAAAGAGACTACTAGGAAACACCAAGAGGATCCTAAAGAACAAGATAATCCCTTGGAGGCCTTAGGATCAGATGAGTTCTAGATGTCTGACTTTAAAGGTCTAGAGGGATTTCTAGACCTAGGGCAAGACATACCAGATTATACAATAAGGTGTTACATGGGATCTCCATCACTCTTTGAGCCATAGGTGACCCTCACTCCACCTCACACTCAGTTCATCAATCTAGTGTCGAACGCACCTATTAAAGAGGTAAGCTCCAACATAGACCAAGGGCCTAGAAATCAAGATGCCCCAACTGCCCAAGACATAATAGGGGATAAAGCAATGGGAGAGACTCCCGCTACCACTCCACCACCTCACATTCTTATTCCACCAACCTCTCTCCCACCGCCTATTCCTTCTTTTCCACCTTTTCTCTGAACTCCAATGCTGACTCCACCTCCTTCAACGTTTACTCTATCACTCACAATGCCAACACCTACTCCACTACCATCTGTTCCCTTAACATTCTTCATCATGGCTCCCCAAGAGTCAGTAATCATAGAAACCATGTTTTCCACCAAAACGACATTAGTGGGCATGACTAGCCTCAATACAGAAGTGTTGATCAGTTCATCAGGAGAAGAGGACCAAGGAAAGGATGGACCAGATACGGAAAAAGAAGAAGAGATGAGGGGAGATGAAATGGGGGAAGGAGAAGGGTAGTGGGAAGATGAACATGGAAAGGAACAAGACAAAGGGTCAGAGGAAGAGGTAACCTTAGGATCCCAAAGCTTAGCTTCAATCCTCCATGTTACTCCATTTGATCCAGTCACTTTATTTAGTAAACCTACTTGGTTTACTAAAGAGATTTAGATAAGAAAGAGAACTTATACATATGAGGAAGAGTGGGAAGATACAAGTATGGCATCTATAGGGAAGGCCTTCCACCAAATAGAGGTCAACATACCTACAAGGACTATATCCTATGTTACCCAAGACACTAGGGGTCGCTAGAAGGCACATGTTTCAATTCCTTCTACTAATACTTCGCAGACACAGGTGACTCCTGAAGATTACACATTTGAAGAAGTAGATTTGGGGTAGCCCACTAGGGAAGGGAGAAAAACATTGGCAGCCTTAGGCCTTAAACATGCTCTGGGATTCACGAGAAAGGATGAGGGAACCATAAAATCCTTGACAGAACAAAATGAAGCTTTGAAGAAGTTCAATCACAAAATGGTCAGTCTTATTGATCCAAATTTCTCGGAGGCCTCATTACACGCGGTATTAGAAAAAAGGAACATCCCAAACTTGCTAGCAGGTTTGACCCCGTCCTTTATCCAAGAAAGTGCAGATTGGAAAGGTGAATTTGAGTAGTATGGAGAAGGGGCCATCAAATGGGTGTTTAAACCTTATAGGGTCATTTTGATCGATAATAAAGGTGGCTTAGAATCTAATAAACAAATGGAAAGCCGCCCTCCAAGACCTAGAAATAATTAGAAAACAACATTTCTAGATCTTGGTAATGATATATGAGGGTGAAGATCTTGACAACTTTGAGACTTGGATCAAACAGATGGCCAAGAAAATTAAGGTCTATAAAAATGTCAAGCCTCCATATTGGAAAAATAGAAGGAGGTCTTGGAGTGGGTAGAAGAAATAGATGTTTTCTTCACAGGAATTGGCCTTGACTTATACCGGGATGAAGATAAACATATCTTACGACCATCAAAAGAAGTGGTCCAAAAATTTAGGGATATTCTAGCAGGTATCAATACCAGGGAGGCCTTACAAAAGTTGTTTTATTCAAAAGAAGAGATGCTAAGGATGTTAGAACATGAAGAGGAGATCAAGTTCTTTGCTTCTGAACTGACTATATTTAAAGAGAAGCAAGAATGAAAGGTCAATAAGGTAAAGAGGAAAGAGATAAAATATGAGGAAGTGCAAGAAGTCATACAGAGGCTCCAGGCTGCACATCCAGAATTCTTCTCCAACTGACTCCTTGGACCTCTTTAGGATTTTTGGAGAAGACAGTTTTCAACACTTGGCCATTTTTCTACAAAGGCTAAAGTCCAGTTTTTGGCCTTTTGGCCTTTCAGCCCCATTGGCTAATATAGTATTTCGCCTTTCAACATCCCATTTTTTGGCCTTTTAGCCTCTCGAGTTTTCATCCTTTTTGACCTTCGAAGCATTTCAAATTTTAAACCTCTGAAAGGCCCGAAACTTTCAGACCTCCAGAGTTAGTTCAACACTTAGCCATTTTTGGGTAGTTAAAAATTTTGAAGTAGAGGTCGGGGGCTGAAATTTTGAGTGTTTCCAATGAGATTACCTTTTTGCATGGCAGTTGAACTCTAGATCATATTGATGCTTAACTTGAGTTCATTTTGGAAGGACTAAGGGTCCCCTATTAGTTTCCATCGCCAGAAGAACCTCCAGATGAAGATTCCAAAGAAGAACTCCAAGAATCAAGAAGAAGACTCCAAGTTCTCAGAAGAAACCCCGTCTTCTTTCTTTTTCTTTTCTTGATGGGTTTGATCCCTCTTGCATGGACAAACTGATTGTAAATGGATTTATAGTCCATGCAATTTCTTTAGTATCAGTTAGCAGTAGTTTCTTTTCAGCAAATTTTTAGTTTTAGCTTATGTTCATTAATTTAGACTCTCTAATGCCCCAATTTTGGCATTCAGAGTTGTAGACCAAAACTTTATATATTGTACTCAAAGGAAATGTAATAGGGTCAAATTCCTAATGCAATAAAAATCTACATTTGGTGCTTCATTCATGGTGTGTTAATTGCTACCATCTATGCAAAATTGGTGAATATGTGCATACATTGTTCATTATTTTCAAAGATCCTTCTGATTTGTTGTGTTTCGAATTTGCGTTTACATTATTTGGAGTTTACTATGGTCTACCTACCTTGTTGTGATGAATGCATGGAAGGGATCATCTATTGGGCTTAATGATAAATCTATCTTGTGGGTGCGCACATCTTGGTGGCTTCACGATTTGATAGATTTTCAATATCTTGCACGAGTGAATTCATCTTCTCTCCAAACACTTGCATCCATTGGGTATATAATTATGAATTTGTCTGATTTGTACCTCGTGTTTTGGTTCCAAATCTCTCCACCATTCAATTTGCAAGGAAGGGTTTACAAGAATTTATGTTTGTAGGATTTCATTTCAACAATTTTCTTTATTTCTTGTTACCTTTCTCTTTTAATTTCTATAGTAAAGTCTGAAAGCAATCATCTTGAAAATACAAAATTGCATTTTTATTTCAAAACACTAGTATTTTTTAAAATGGAAAATGCCAAAAAGTACTAAAGTTATCTTGCAGTTTGATGTCTTGAACGTACCAGCAAAGGCCTCCTCGTGAACATCCACATTTATCTTCAACTCAGTAACCAATCAGGTTGTGACCCGACCCCAGAGAACCTTGGGAATAACTTCATTATTATTTCAAGAGAGGAAATCTAATCTCGAGATCCTATCAAGTTGACTTGTGTAAAAACAACACTCCATAGAAGTGGTGCTAGAAGGAGGGCCTCAAGACTGAAAAGATGGATAATATTGGATCTTTCTCTCCAGAGCGGTTTGAGCGAGTTCTTAGATCATCTCCAAAAAAAGGAGAGTTCCTTTAACTCACTAATAATCATAGAACTTGCAGTGACAAAGGGAAGACAAAGGATAATTCCTCGCACTATCTTATAGAGCCCCAAAATCTGATTGGACAGCAATCCCACATTGCTGTCCCAATTATTCCCACAGCCATAAATCAAAATCAGAACTTGAAAAATCAGAGCATGCAACAACCTCTCCCAATGGCTTTCTTCACCAACGTGAAAAGCTCGCCATTAAATTTTTTTGGGCAGCTCCATGAGTTGCCCAAAAATCTGGAAAATTTTTGCATGCGTTTCATATATGGCGAATCAAGGACAGTAGAAGATCACATTCATTCCTTCAAAAAAATTGGCAATCACAAGGAAATCACCCACCAAAATGTTGTTTGTCGTCTATTCCCATACACTTTGGGGAATTTGCATACAACTGGTACCTTAATTTACCAAGGGGGTCTATCTCAGCATGGAATGAAATTGAAACCAAATTTGTCAATCAATTCAATTTGTGTGTAGATTCGGCCACGAAACATCATTAGTTCATAACAACGAGGAAGGATCCTAAGAATACCATCACCATGTTCAACCATCATTTCCACAAAATGCATGAAAAGCTAGAAGCTCCTTATACTATACTAGAGGTTGTTGTCATACAAGTCTACCTCAAAGCTCTGGGTCCCTTCACCTTAATTTTCTTAAGAAGGCTTCCCCCTACAGATAGAGACACGGTGGAAAAGGTGAACAATGAGGCCATTACATTAACACAATAAATGGACCCGCAAGAAGGGAAATTCACAACCATGCCCATCATTAACAACATTGTTTCCCCACATCCATTCTTAGCAAATAATCAAGCTTTTTCCACCCACATACCCCCCTGAATCTGATTCTGGCACAACCATTCACAACCATACCACCATCCATCACCTACCTGGGTTATGAAGCTTATAAGGCATCATTTGTGGAGCAAAGAGTTGTGCCCCAAACTGAACCTGATACTCTCTTTGCCTCTGAGCTATATGCTCTAAAGAAAACCTTGTCACAAATCACAAATGAGCTCACTAGGATGAAGTTAAATCCATCCCCAAACCAAGATGGATACCAATGGACATATGTTGGTTTGAATACCTATCCTCAAAATATCAATCAAAGTTTCAATAGCTACAACAATAAAAATGCACCAGAGAAACCATTTGGGAAACACAGGCCCAATAGCCCATGGAACACTCAACCTAACAATGGTAGCATCCCAGTAGACAATGCCAATACTTATAATACTTTGGAGGCCAATTTTGGTGGGGCTCCAAACCCAAACCAAATCCATAAAGGATATGGATGCAACTCCTACAACCATCATACTCAGAATCTAGATGAGTCACCCATTCAGTTCAATGCCATGATATTTGATTCTTACAAGTGTATAAATGGAGAAATTTTAGATGCATATGCAAGGGAAGAAGAGTTCATGTTCCCATTCCAGAAAGAAGATGAGCCTAAATATTCTAAAGTACATGCCTTCCAAAATAATCACCGAAACTCATATAATCTACGAAGCAAGAAAGAACCTGTCACCGACGGTATACCTCTTAGAAAAAAACCAACTCCCCCAAATCCTCAAGCTAGCAACAACCTCATGCCTCCTAAAGGGCCAAATTCTCTTGCGACCCCTCCACCCAACGCATTCATTGGTTATAGGAACGCAACATGGTCAAGTGATAAATATAGTGTAGTCAAAGAATTGAAGAAGGCTAAAGCAAACATATCCATGTTCAAATTGCTGCAAGGTTTCCCCTCTCAGAAAGAATCCCTTTTAAAATCTCTGGACCATTCAAAACAAGGTCCATCAGCTAATGGCGCAACAGAAACCATGTCTAATGTCAATGCTGCTGAGGCTTTCCCCACTATGTTCAAAAATAGGATGGAGGTGCCTCCATTCCTACTCAGTTTGCGGATGTTCAAAAAAACTTACACAATTGCTTGATTGATTCAAGAGCTTCGTGCAATGTCATGCCCTTGTCAATTTGCCAAAATTTGGGGATGGTCCCCCAAATAATGAACCGAGTAGTGATACAACTGGATAAAACCATATTTAAAGTAATCAGCGTACTACAAGATGTACACATTCAGTTAGTTGTTGATCCAAGAATACAAGAACACATTGATGTGCACATAGTGGGCATCCTAAAGAATTATGGGATGCTATTAAGTTGAGAATGGACTAAATGTCTGAGGGGATGGCTATCCACCAATTTTACTCAGTTGTGGCTACCATGGAGGGGACTGAACAATCAGATCAAGAGAGATATCAAACCCAAATTGAAAAGGATGATCATAGAGTATAATGCTCCTAATGAAGTCCTCTTCACACAGATTGATTTAGGCACTTATCAGATGGATGACATCTACAAATTTCAAATCTGAGAAGGCAAAGAATTGGATCATAGTCCTAGCCAAGGTGTCCTAGAGTTGCACATTGGTGATGGCAACTTCCAAAGTTTTATTGATAGTACGTCAGCAAGCCTAAGGCATCTAGGTCAAGATGTAGATCCCAACATCTTGTTGCTACCAGGGTATTGTCGATTACATCAAGTTATCCATTCAAAATTTACATGCCCCAGGGCTCAGGAAGCATTGTCATGTGTATTATCTTAGATCACTCTACCAAAGAGAGTATGGGGAGCCTATAATAAAAGAGGGCAGCCTTGAGGTGACAAATAAGAGTAACAATTTTCCTAAGGTAGATAGCCTAGTCAGTCCAGACATTCCAAACTAGAACCAAGATAGTGGGTCAGACTCTGATAACAAAAGCTCTACCCTAAGCATACTCAGTGATGAGAGTACTTTAGATGATGGAGCATGTCCACCCTACAAAGGATTGTTAGAAGATAAAGGAAAAGGAGGTGCTGAATTCCTTAAGCCCAGATATATCCAAAGGGCAAGGAAAGAAGAATTAACTTCCTTGGATAGTGATGAAGGGAAAGAAAAGAAACTCAAGACCACAGTGTTTTCCAAGGGGGCCCCAATCAAGTCAAGCCTTGCTAAACAACAGCAGATATGGAAATTATGCTTTGATAGTTCCAAATGGAAACAAAGATCAAGAGTGGGGATCAAACTCATAAATCAGAGAGGTAAGTCCTTTTGTGCTGCATACAGATTACAATTTTGGTGCACTAACAATGTTGCAGAACACAAGGCGTTAGTTTGTGGGCTCCTCCTGTCTCATCAGAAAGGAATAAAAATATTTAACAATGGAAGGAGATTCACAGTTGGTCATCAAAAAAGTTTGTAGCCAGTATTCTTGCAATGATAAGAGGATTTTAGCTTACTGAAATAGGGCATGGGACTTAACCAACGACTTTGAAGAATTCAGCATCAAGGTCATCCCGTGGAGAAAAAATGTTTTCATCGATGCCTTAGCAATATCTGTGAGTTCATTATATCCAATAGATAAGTCTAAGCTAAAGAAACTCTCAGTTGAATTTGTTGCATCCCCGGCCATCCCAGACAATATCACTAACTTCCAAGTCTTCCAATCCAACCAACACATCCTTGATTTCATCATGTGTGTTGGTGTGTTCAAAAAACATATCACAGATGAAGAGAAGGAAGAAGAAGAAGCAATTGACCATGGGGATCTCGACGAGCAAGGCATCAAAAACCTAAGGACTAATTCCATACCAAAAGGGATGGTAGAGCTAGAAAGAATTTTTGATAGTGATGGGACCACCGTAAAGAGACACCTTGACATAGCACCTGATGGTAAAGAGAGTGAGACATACAACCTTGGCATGAAAGAAGAACCAAGAGAATTTCACATCAGCAAAGTGGGTACCAAAGAAGAAAAGGAAAGAATGGTCCAACTCCTCACTGAATATCAAGATGTCATAGCCTGGAGCTATGAAGAACTGAAAACCTATGACACCTCGGCCATAGTACACAATATTCCTCTAAAAATAGATTCCAAAACTTTGATACAGAGCCAAAGACCCATGAACCCTACTATGGAACCATTGATCCAAAAGGAAGTCTACAAGTTCCTAGATGCCAGAATCATCTTTCCCTTTTGACATTCCACCTATGTCGCAAACTTAGTACCAGTATGAAAGAAGAGTGGGGAGATAAAATTGTCCATAGACTTCCAGAACCTAAACAAGTCCTCTCAGAAAGACAACTACCCTCTCCCATCTCTTGATGAAGTATTGCAAATAGTCAATGGGTCTCAGATGATGTCTTTCTTGGATGGTTACTTAGGATAGAATCAAGTAATGGTATAGGAAGAGGATAGGCTAAAAATAGCATTCACAACCAAATGGGGGACATTCACCTACCAATGGATGCCCTTTGGTCTGATCAACGTTGGGGCTACTTTCCAAAGGGAAATGGAAATATCCTTCAAGGGGCTACTGGGAAGGTGCATCATCATTTATATGGACAATGTCATAGTTTTTCAAAGAAAAGGGCTGACCATATAGATGATCTCATAAAATGCCTTCAGAGATGCAGGAAATATGGGATCTCTCTCAATCCCAAGAAATGCGTGCTTGGGGTAACTGAAGGCAAGCTGTTGGGACATATTATTTTAGAAAATGGGATAGTCATAGACCCTAAAAGGGTGAAAGCCATTTTAAAGTTGACACCACCTCATAGCTGAAAAGAACTAAAGTCTTTCTTTGGGAAGATTAACTTCATAAGGAAGTTCATCAGTATCTTTGCGGAAATAGTAAAGCCATTGAACGACGGGATAAAAAAGGATGCTAAGAATGAATGGAATATCCAAGTAAAGAAATATTTTGAGGAAATAAAAAGCACCATCGCCATGGCTCCAGTCCTCATCAGTCCTGACTATACCATCCCCTTCAAGGTATATTATTTTGCATCTGAACACCTATGCATAGGCATCCTAACACAGAAGAAGGATAGTGAAGATGAAAGACCTATATCCTTTGTTAGTTGCCCCTTTAAGGATGTTGAGATTAGGTACCCCAACTTGGATAAATAGTCTTTTTCCCTCATCAAAGCCATGAAAAAATTCTGACACTACATCTTGAGGAGCAAAGTCTTCAGGATAGTCCCTAACGCAGTTGTCAAGTCTCTATTGATGCAAATGAGTTGGGAGAGCGAAGAGGGAAATGGATGGAAATCCTCTAAGAGTTTGACCTAGAGATACAACCAATGAAATTAGTGAGAGGCCAAGGGCTAACAAATCTGATCTCCAAAGTTCAAGAAGGTCTGGTATGTCAGACCTACACCGATCAAGGTGTGATTACTGATATATGGTACTAAGACATAGTTTACTACCTTCTGCAGAATCACTGCCTAGAGGGGATGAATGGTTCATAGAGAAGAGATTTGAAAATAAAAAGTAGCTCCTACATGCTAAAGAATGGCTAGTTGTATAAGCATAATTATGAGGGTTTGTACCTCAGGTGTCTGGATAGATGGGAAGCAAAACATGTCCTAGAATATTTCCATGACAAATATGGAACAAGGCACGGTTCAGCTGAAACAACTTCTCACCAAATCCTGAGAGCAGGATATTTCTGGCCAACAATATTCAAAGACAATGGAAAACATGTGAGATCATGCCACACTTACCAAATGGGCACAATCTGGGAGAGAAATCCAACAATGCCCTTATAGCCGGTATATGAGGTACATCTGTTCACCCAATGGGGCTTAGATTTTATTGGAGTGATTAAATCCCCTTCATCTGTAGGACACAAGTTTATTCTAACAACCACCAATTATTGTACATGTTGGATGAAGCCCAAGCACTAAAAAATTGAACCACAGAGGTCGTAACCAATTTCTTAGAGGAACCCATCATAACTAGGTTTGGAATTCCATTCTATCTAGTATGTGACAATGCTCCCTCTTTCTCCTCCACCTCGCTTACACAATGGGCCTTCAAAAACTAGGTAATCCTCAAATTCTCCTCAAATTATTATCCAAAAGGAAATGACATAGCAGATTCTACCAACAAAAACCTAACAACAATGATCAAACACCTCCTAGACGATAATCCTTGGGATTGGCACACACAATTGAAGTACGCCCTATGGACTAACCAATTGAGGATCAAGAATGCCCTAGGGACATCACCATACCAACTCATCTATGGCTTGCAACAAATTTTCCCTATGAACTTGAAAATCCTAATTTTGAGATTTATGGACCAGTACGTGGGAGGCGAAGATCGAGTACAATTTAGGCTCATGAATCTCCTCAACCTTGAGGATAAATGAACATTGGCCCTAGAGCATGTATCAAAAAACCAGGTTGTTGTCAAGAGATGGTTTGACAAGAGAGCCATGATTAAAGCCTTCAAGATCTTTGACTTTATCCTCATGTGGGATAAGGTGAAAGAAAAGCCAAGAAGCCACACTAAATTCCAAAAATTGTGGACAGGCCCTTATTAGATAGTAGAAATCTTGGGGGAGAACACTTTTAGGATCAACACTTTAAATGGAGAGTTGAGCCCATTTCCAATCAATGGGAAATTCCTCAAACATTATTTTAGATCCTAAGCGGGACTGCGTTTCATCCCTTGTATCATAGTCTTTTTTTGCTTCCTTTGTTTTCTTTCTTCCATTTTTCATCCTCGCCATCAGTCCATTCTTCCATCCGTGGTCGTTCCTCCTTCTGTCAGGGCTCTTTTTGCTTTGGGTCTAGTATGTCTTGGATTCACTCCAAGTAGTTCCTAAATAGGAGCAAAGGTTCTTAGCCAAATTATCCAAGGCAATATACAGTGCAGGGAACATTCCAAAAGACAAAGTGGTGACATCTATCATTGGAAGATAGGAAGAGGTTAAAAGCTTGGTCATCCCAATCACCAAAATACATTAAGAAATGGAACCCAAGAATGTTGGTTCCTTGAGCATTTGTCAGTTTCAACCAGCATTAGTGTGTGGATTCAGGTACCCATCAATCCCAGAATCCAAGTCTAAATGGATGCGAAGGTGGTAACAAAAGAAAATAAGAGAAATAGCTAAAGAAAGAAAATAAGAACACATGAAAAGAAAAGTGGCCTGAAGAGGTCACGAGTGTGAGATCCGAGTAGCACAGCCTAATAACTGCTCAGGTAAATCAAAGAAAAGAAATATGGACCTAAACGCATGGAATAAAATTATATCCAAATCCTGATGTATTTCAGGCACTCAGAAGAAAATAAGAACAATTGTCCAAAGAACAGAACTCTCAAAGAAAGGCTACAACCTAGCAGACAAAGCAGACTAGGGCGACTATGGCAACCTATACCAGGGCTATGAACACCCAGTTGGTAGTAGAGTGAGGTTATACTTGGGATTTGAGGAAATTTTTGTCAAGGCTATGGATGCCTGACTGGTAGCAAAGCTCTTTCTGGGAAGCCCTGGTCTACATGGCGAAGGTTGGGAATAGTTGACAAACATTCAGGTTACCACAATTGAGGGTCAGGAAATAAACACATGTGAACACACACTGAGGAGACCAGCACAAACTTCAGAATTGAAAGTCATCAAAATATTGTAGACTCCTACGTCTCTTGGTTTTTGTTCTAATACAAAGTTACAACCCATAAGAGTCTTGATGGTGAAAAAATGCCTTGGTCATTCCTTCTTTTGTCGGGGCTATTTTTTGTTGGTCCACAACACACACCCTATTTTGGTCCTTTGACCATGGGGACCCCCCTTTTTTTTCTGTCTATTTTGCAACTTCCCCTTCCATAGTTCCTCGCAACTGGGTCTCATTATGGGACTGTTGAGCCTAGTCTAGACATTTTTTAGAATTTTTTCCCTTTCACTGTTTTGGAGGACCCGAAGTATTCCAAAACTCCAAAATGGCCGAAAGGCCGAAGCCCGACCTTTCGATGTTTTTGTCCTCCAAAAACATTGAAAG
Source organism: Thuja plicata (assembly GCA_018584345.1). Taxonomy (NCBI): domain Eukaryota; kingdom Viridiplantae; phylum Streptophyta; class Pinopsida; order Cupressales; family Cupressaceae; genus Thuja; species Thuja plicata. The sequence goes on along the minus strand of MU227475.1, from coordinate 968,101 downwards.
GGTGAAGGACTGAAGTCCAGCCCTTTCAATTTTTTTGGCCTCCAAAAACATCAAAAAGCCAAAAGACTGAATCATGGGACCTTTCAGGGTTTTGTACCCTAAAACACCAAAAGGTGCTGACGTCCTTTGCGGGATATATAAAGACTTAGGCCCTAAGTGATATTCATTATGAGTTTTTCCTCCTATGTCTTTGGTGCTCCCCTTGACTTTACCATTTCATCATCCTCACTCCTTTTGGCTGATCGCTCTGCGCCTTCAACCTTTTGTGTCTCCATCCTCCACTCCTAGCTCTCGAGAGGTAGGTTTCTTCCTCACTGCCTAGTGTTTTTTTTCATTCTTCATTGTTTAGGTCTAGGGTTTTGCATTTTGTTGTATGTCCAATCTAGTGCGTATTGTCCCCCAATTCCTTAGGGTTTTTTCACCCTTGGCCTTGCGAGGGAGGCATCTCCTTGTTTATTTGGGTCCTGTCTTCATTCACATTTTCTCCTTAGGGTTTTTTGTTTTTTTTCTTGTCGCAACCTTTGTCACAGGTTTTTGGCTTCCAAAAGGCTGAAAACTGGGCCAGGTCCTTGGTCGCCCAAGTCTTCTTCACATCTTCAGCCTTGTCAGTAGTTTGGACCTCTGAGATGTTTGAAATGTTGACAAGTCTGAATCGCCGAAGACGTTGCCTTCCTGCGGACTTTGGAATTTTGGGAACGAGGCTTTGTTCGGACTTTTGCACCCTGAAGTCTGAAATGTTTTGTTACTCAATGACTTCTCTTTCGTGCTTTTGCACTTTCCATACCCCAAACCATTTTTTTTACGTTTGAAAGCCTGAAAAGGCTGAAAGTGCAAAATATGCATTTCTAGCTGCTTAAAGAGCTTTTATGCTTCTGTTTTCCTAGCTTAATCATTTTTTCGTCTCTTTTAGTTTCCCTTTTTCAGTAAAACACTAATACTTGCACCTTCCCTAGAGGATTTCCTGAGAAAAGGACTGCATCACCAATTAAGTACCTATACAAGGGGAATAACCCCCCTTCAAAGATTAGGAACACGCACATTGAGATCACCGATACGGACATTAGCAATGTAGATTGGGTTTAGTGCCTAACAAGATGTTTTTAATCAGCAAGGATATCCAAGGACTACACCTCACTAGTTCTCTCAGGCCTAGTCAATGCAGTATCCCACCTAGTGGTTCTCACATTATCTGAGCTAATTGTGACCTTGGAAAACCACTACAACCCAGATGAAAGGGTGGTCCAAAACATATAGGGACAGGTGCTACTAGACATAAGACTCGATATCATAGAAGAGGTCTTCCACCTTCATAAAGGCATAGAAAAAATCTATGACTTCTTCATCAAGAAGGGAAACAGATGGTTTCAGAACAAGGGAGAGGAGGCATATGAGATTGTCAATGACAACTACCTCAAACAACCCCTTGCAAAAAACAAATTGGATAAAATAGACCTCAGAAGGGGGTATATGAAGGATGATATCCAAGCGGCAATGACATTACTAAGAAGAGTGTATGGACTACCCTAGTCCATCCACCTTGAATATTGGATGATTCTCCTCATAGAAATGGTCAGAGGCTGTAAGGCTAGGTTTGATTGGGGCACCATCATCAATGACAAGGTGAATGAATAATTGATTGTAGTGAAACATAATCCCAAATATTATATGAGTACCTAGTACATAGTATACCTTTTAGCAGCATGAGCAGACTACCCAGGGCTCACCAAGAGGGGGAGCATAAATGATCCAAATGTGTGCCTCCATTTTGTATATCCATAGATAATGAAAAGGCAAAACATGCCAGAGGATAGACCTGACTACATGATAGTCAATGATGCCTTCATCTTCGCCTTCATCTGATCTATTGAGGGTGATTTCATGAAGAGGATGTCAAAAGAAGAAGCTTCCAAGGTGAGGGCCATTGGGGCCTATTATATACAATTTAGAACATTCACATACATCTGAGTAGAAGGATCCACTTTGAAGATGAAGAAGCTACCTAGGTATCCGTCTGATTGGGTAATCACTATAGAAATGGCCAGGCAGCTAGCAGATGCCTCTGAACATATAAAACACAAGAAGAAGAACTGTTGGGATTTCCCTATTTCTTTGGGCCCATACACCCTAATAGACATGAAGGTTTGCAAGTCCTTGGCCTTTGAATGGGACAATTTTCCACTTTAGCTATATAAGACAGTCCGGCCTCATTTTGACCCCATAGGCACATACAGCCATATCATTGGCAAGTTCTACGTCCATGAACCACATCTTGAAGACCATTGGATAAACTGTATAGATGACCACGAGTTCAGAATCAGGGACTATTGAAGCATGTCCCTTACCCTTTCACAACATGCTTTGAACACCCCAATTCCCCCAAAGGTTTGGGAATATAATTCAGATGAGGTGATGGAGGCCATTTACACTACGGATAAAATATACAACAGGCCCATCATGAATGCAGAAATTGACAAGGATGAGAATGATGACATTGAGTTCCAAGCTAGAAATATACTCCAAACGAATCAAAATGCCTCGTAAGATGGATCCAATCCCATTAAATGCATTGATGGATCTACACCATAAGGTGGATAAGCAATGTGGAGAGAAATCTACCATGCCCAAGTACAAGAAAACACCACCGCAGAAACCAAGCACAGTCTATGGCCACGAATGTGTGGTAGAGTATGGTTCCAACTCAAGGCACAAGGCTCCCAAGACTAGAATGACTAGGAAAATAGATCCTCTAGTAGGTTCATCACTGACTTCACTAGATGAAGGCCCATCCACCTCTAACTAATCTCCTTCTACCACCGAAAGGGGAAGAAAACATATAAAAGGAAGAGAACTTTTGTGTCCCCACAACTGGAAACTATACAAGAGGAGAAAGAAGAAGAAGAAGAGGTACCTTTGATCAAAAGGAAAAGATCTTAGAGGAGGAAAGAAAAAGAGACTACCAAGAAAAACCAAGAGGATCCTAAACAAGAGGATAATCCCTTGGAGGCCTTAGGATTACATGAGTTCCAGATGTCTGACTTTGAAGGTCTACAAGGATTTTTAGACCCAAGGAAGACACACCAAATTATACAATAGGGTATGACATAGGATCTCCATCACTCCTCCAGCCCCAGGTGACCCTCACTCTACCTCCCACTTAGTTCACCAATCTAGCGTTGAACGTGCCTATCATAAAGGTAAGCTCCAACAGAGACCAAGGGCCTAGAAATCAAGATGCCCCAATAGCCCAAGACATAATAGGGGATAAAGCCATGGGAGAGACTCCCTCTACCACTCCACCACCTCACATTATTGTTCCACCAACCTCTCTCCCGCCACCTATTCCTATTCCTACACCTTTTCTCCCAACTCCAAAGCCGAATCCACCTCCTTGAACTTCTACATCGCCACTCATAATTCCAACACCTACTCTACTACCATCTATTCTGTTACCATGCTTCATCCTGACTCCCCAAGAGTTAGTAAGCATGGAAACTATGTTTTCCCCCAAAACTACATTGGTGGGCATGACTGGCCTCGATAGAGAAGTGTTGATCAGTTCATCGGGAGAAGATGACCAAGGAAAGGATGAACCTGATAGGGAAATAGAAGAAGAGATGAGGGGAGATGAAAGGGGGGAAGGAGAAGGGTAGGGGGAAGATTAATAGGGAAAGGAACAAGACAAAGGGTCAGAGGAAGAGGTAAGATCGGGATCCCAAAGCTTAGCTTCAATCCTCCATGTTACCCCATATGAGCCAGTCACTGCATTTAGTAAACCTACTTGGTTTACTAAAGATATTATGCTGAGAAAGAGAACTTATACAAATAACAAGGAGGGGGAAGATACAAGTATGGCATCTATAGGGTAGGCCTTCAACCAAACAAAGGTCACCATACCTACAAGGATTATGTCCTATGTTACCCAAGATGCTAGGGATTGTTGGAAGGCATAGGTTGCAATTCCTTCTACTAGCACCTCGCAAACACAAGTGACTCCTAGAGATTACACATTTGAAGAAGTAGATTTGGGGGAGGCCACTAGGGAAGGGAGAAAAACATTGACAACCCTAGGGCTTAAACATGATCTAGGGTTCATGAGAAAGGATGAGGAAACCATAAAATCCTTGACAGAATAGAATGAAGCTTTGAAGATGTTCATTCAAAAAATGGTTGGTTCTATTGATCCAAGTTTCCCAGAGGCCTCATTACAGGTGGTATTAGAAAAAAGGAACACCCCAGACTTGCCGACAGGTTTGACCCCATCCTTTATCCAAGAAAGTGTAGATTGGAAAGGTGACTTTGATCAATATGGAGAAGGGGCCATAAAATGGGTGTTTGAACCTTATAGGGTCATTTTGATCGAAGCTACAAAGTTAATATACTTGATGGAGAATGAAGGCAGTTTAGACTATGAGATAAACAAATGGCAAGCCGCCCTCCAAGACCTTGAAATAATCAAGAAAAAATGTTTCCAGATCTTAGTAAAGATATATGAGGGCAAAGAGCTCAACAACTTCAAGACCTAGATCAAACGGATGGCCAAGACAATTAAGGTCTATAAAAAATGGCAAGCCTCCATATTGGAAAAATAGAAGCAGGTCTTGAAGTGGGTAGAAGAAATAGATGTTTTCTTCACAAGAATTGGCCTCGTCTTATACCAGGATGAAGATAAACATATCTTATGGCCATGAAAAGAACTGGTCCAATAATTCAAGGATATTTTGGTATGTATCAATACCAAGGAGGCCTTACAATAGTTGTTCTATTGAAAAGAAGAGATGCTAAGGATATCAGAACATGAAGAAGAGATTTAGTTCTTTCCTTTGGAATTGACTATATTTAAAGAGAAGAAAGAATGAAAGGTCAATAAGGTAAAGAGGAAAGAGATAAACTATGAGGAAGTGCAAGAATTCATACAAAGGCTCTAGGATGCACATCCAGAATTCTTCCCAAACTGACTCCTCGGACCTCTTTAGAATTTTTGGAGAAGACAGTTTTCAACACTTAGCCATTTTTCTAAAAAGGCTAAAGTCCAGTTTTTAGCCTTTCGGCCTTTCGGCCCTGTTGGCTAATATAGTAGTCGACCTTTTGGCCTCCCAATTTTTGTCCTTTCGGCCTCCCAAGTTTTCATCCTTTTTGGCCTTCGAAGCATTTTGTCCTTTCAGTCTTTTTGGCCTTTTAGCCTCCAAAAGGGCTGAAACTTTCAGACCTCTGGAGTTAATTTGACACTTAGCCATTTTTGGGTACTTAAAAACTTTAGAGTAGAGGTTGGGGGCCAGAATTCTGAGTGTTTCCAGTGAGATCACATTTTTGCATGGAATTTGAACTCCAGATCAGATTGATGGTTAACTTGAGTTTTTTTTGGAAGGACTAAGGGTCCCCTATCAGTTCCTACCACAGGAAGAACCTCTAGATGAAGATTCCAAGGAAGAACTCCAAGAATCAAGAAGAAGACTCCAATTTCTTAGAAGAAACCCTATCTTCTTTGACTTTCTTCTCTTGAAAAGTTTGATCCCTCTTGCATGGTCAAAATGATTGTAAATGGATTTAAAATCCATGCAATTTTTTTAGTATCAGTTAGCAGTAGTTTCTTTTTAGCAAAGTTTTAGTTTTACCTTATGTTCATTAATTTAGACTCTCTAATGCCCCGATTTCAGCATTCAGAGTTGTAGATCAAAACTCTATATATTTTACTCAAAGGAAATATAATAGGGTCAGATTCCTAATGCAATAAAAATCTACATTTGGTGCTTCATTCTTGGTGTGTTAATTGCTTCCATCTATGCGAAATTGGTGAATATGTGCATACATTGTTCATTATTTTCAAAGAGCCTTTTGTTTTGTTGTGTTTCAAATTCACGTTTACATTATTTGGAGTTTTTTGTGGTCTACCTACCTTGTTGTGATGAATTTGTGGAAGGGACCGTCTATTAGTCTTAACAATAAATCTATCTCGTGGGTGCGCACATCTTGGTGGCTTCACGATTTGATAGATTTTGAATATCTTGCACAAGTTAATTCATCTTCTCTCTAAATGCTCACATCCAATAGGTATAGAATTGTGACTTTGTCTTATTTGTACCTCATGGGTTGGTTCCAAATCTCTCCACCATTCAATTCGCAAGGAAGGATTTACAATAGTTTATGTCCATAGGATTTCATTTCAACAATTTGTTTTATTTCTTGTTACCTTGCTCTTTTAATTTTTGTAGTAAAGTCTGAAATTAATCATCTTGAAAATATAAAATTGCATTTTTATTTCAAAGCAGTAATCTTTGTTAAAATGGAAAATGCCAAAAATGACTAAAGCTATCTTGCAGTTTGATGTCTTGAATGTACCAGCAAAATCCTCCTCATGAACATTCACATTTATCTTCAACTGAGTAACCAAGCAGGTTGTGACCCGGCCCCAGAGAACCTTGGGAATAACTTTGTTATTCTTTCAAGAGAGGAAATCGAATCTCAAGATCCTAGAAAGTTGACTTGTGTAAAGACAACGCTTGGGATTATAAATGTTGGGAATTTGTACCCTTTTCCAAACTACAGTTTTGAAACCCAACAGATTGGTGAGTCTACTAGGGAGACGGTTGATAAATTCATTGGCAAGAGTCAAAGGTTTTTCATATGTAAAATTTGTTGCAGATTGTTCAAAGAAGAAAAAGGGGGAGTGACTTTTCTAGATTAGTGAACCTAGAAGATTTTTAACATTGTCCTCTCACTAAAGAGGTGGTGACTCTAAAGTTTTTATGTAACAGTGATTCCTTTCTATTTGAAAACTTTGAAAATGTATTCATATATGCATCCTTATAGGACTAAAAATATAGCCATGTTATATAATCAGTCAAAATTTTACGATGAAATAAATTTCAAGATTGAAAGGTACAAAGTATTTGATTTCAGTGGAATCTTGGGTTTCCCAAATTCTATCCAGATAATATTAGGAAAAAAATTCCAAAATTTAGTGGCAAGGAAGAGGATTCAGTGGATGAACATGTAATAAAATTTGAATACTTGATGGAGGATCATGATATAGACGATGAAGATTTTGAAATGAGATTATTTGTTCAATCCTTGGAAGCTGATGCAAGAGAATGGTTGTCTTATTTGACTCCATATTCTATAGATTCATGGGAAGGCTTGAGACTACTTTTTATAGAAAAATTTCGGGAAAAGGTAAGTAAATATGTCTTTCTTAAAGAGTCCATACATGTTCATATGCAAATAAATGAAACGGTTCCCCTGTTCAATTTTAGGTTTTCTAAAATAATTAGAAGGTTTCCTAATAGTTTGAAACCTAACTATGCATGGGCATTATGTGTGTACCTTGGTTATTTTGATGAAGAAATGAGTTTTAAGATAAGAATGGAAAACCCTGAGAATTTGTACGAAGCTTTCCAAATTACAGATAACATTGACAAGGTTGAAAAGTATATAAATGTTGTGAGAAACAAGCTATTTTTCTCAAACTCTTACCTTAGATTATATACTAATGATCTTATTAATTAATCCTTTTCAATTCCCCTTGATTTTAAAAGGTACGCCTACAAAAATCCACTTGGTGTCACTGCCTTAATTCCTTACTGAAATTTGCATTTATTGTTCTTACTTTTCCAAAGCAAGCCAATAATGTAAAAGTAAGAACAATAAATGTGAATGAATAATAGCTCATTTCTCACAAAATTTATATACTAATGGTATTCATTTGCATTTATTATTCTTACTTTTCCAAAGCAAGCCACCCTATGTGAAAAATTCTTTCAAGCTTTAATGTGGCTACCAAGTTGGTGATTGATCTCTTTATAAAGATGCGTTTGACAGTGACTTTGCACAAAAGAAAGAGTTTTCTAAACTTAAGATAGCAGATTGGGTTTTCCATTGGTTGAAGGAATGTCGAACGAAAACCCATGTCCAATTCTCCAACTAGATTTGGATTTCAATGAGGAAAATCAGTAGGATGTTATAAATGATCTTATGTCTACTTATTGGGACCTTTATACCAGTTATGTTGGGTACTAGAGTGACATTTTTGAGTTGGAGGTGGAGCAGGAAAAGATAGAGCTACGTGCCATTTTTGAGGAGAATGATTTTGACCAAGAAAATTTCCAGGAGGAGATGAATCGACTGCTCGCTAGACTTTGTATCAATTGAGTGCCACATTTTTATAGTCCTTATGAAACGGTCATTTTTTATATATGTAATGATTGGGTATAATAGGGTCATGGAATTTTTCTAGTGACTATTGAAAATGAAATGTAATATAATTGGAAGCTTGTCGCTTCATCTTCGATGAATCCACAACCATTTTGGAAGGGAATATAAATAGTAATATCTAAGTTAGATTGGAAAGAGGGAGGATATACATGTAAAAAAATAGAACAAACTCAATTGTACTTATCTTTTGAAATTAATACAAAGATCCATATTTTCTCAGTCCAAGATTGTGGTATCAAAGTTACCTTTTTATTAGGCTAGTCCTTTGTGATTGTTGAATTTTAATTCAATTGTTGTTCTCAAGACTTGTGTAGATAGTTCTTTGTTTTCCATATCAACCTAATTATCAAAATATTCTAGCGAAGTTGTTGTCCTATTGTCTTTTGTTTAATTGGTTTCCTAATAAGGAATTAAATTTAATTAAACTGGCGATGTGTAGTGTATTTAATAAATCTATATTAATATGATTGGATAGTTGGTGGTGTGTCTAAAGGATACACAAATTATTTGTCAGAGTTGTACATGAGATTTTGATAAAGATGGACTCCATTGCCCAAATTGGATAAGGGATTGTTCTTTGATTATTTCAGAGAATAGGAATTTTCACTCATTAGCAATTTTCATTTCATATTCAAACAAGTAGGAAATAAAGCTAAATTTAAGGATAGGTGCGAGTCTAGATTATTTTCAATTCATATGCTAAATTGGAATAATCTGTTAAGGAGAAATTGAATATTCCAAAGGTATTGTGATCTAATTTGTTGTGGAAGAAGTGCTAGATATCAGGTGTACCCACCTTGGTTGTGGCAGAGCCGAAAGAGTAGAGGAATTAACCCTTCTTGGGCGATTTATGTTTGTTGGACACAATTGTATGTTTGGGATTATAAATGTTGGGAATTTGTGCCCTTTTAAAAATTTCACTTTTGAGACACAACAGGTACAAGGATGGTTCATTATCTATAATGCTAATTCTTGTGTCATTTAATGGTAGAGCTAGATACTTTACAAAAAAAATGTTGGTGTTTTAGAAACTAATTAATATTTTTCTCCTCTTTTAAGATCCAGTCATTAACAAGATAATTTAGGAATCGAGTAGGGATATACTTTTAACCAACCCTTGACAGATATAGTGAGCTAGAAGGTAACCAAAACCTTCATAGGTAATAAAATATAGAGATATAGGTATGAAACAACCTTATTGAATGGAATTAAAAATCCCATAGATATTAGCTTGTTAACTACTGATAATAATGTAAGAAGAAGCACATATAAAGATTATTATAATTGATGGAATGAAGCAAGAACTAAATACAAATTTATGTAATATGGATTGAATTTAAAGGGAAATTAAATTTGGTTTTTTCATAGAAGAAAATGGTGAGCAATCCTAAGATGTAGATCACTCACCAAGGTCTAGTATACATTGAGAATACAAAGCCCCCTACAAAGGAAATCTGATTAGCACAACCAAAAGGGGTATGGATTGTTGATAATAAGGCAGAGAACAACTAAGAGGAAGGGGATGAATTAGTTGTTCCTAAAATTCAACTTCAAGACCCTTACCCTTCAAAACATTCAAGCATAAAATCATAATAACTGATCTAAATAATTAACCATGAAATATAGAAGCATCCACAAATTAGAAACACATCCACAGTGCTTGACATAGAGATTTTTATCATGGACACCCTGTTAGGGGAAAAACCACAGTGGGTTTGATTACCCATAATAAGTAAATACCTTGTTAGAAGTATAAACCTATTACTTTAATGGGGAATGCACATGCATTCAGGGACAGTTCCAAGAGCTCACTTCTCAAATGAAAATCCCTGGGATACAACCTTGAGGAAGGCTCACTACCTTACAAAAGATCATTACAATGTTTTGAGACTTTTTGAACTATGAAAGTGACATTTAACATACGTCTGATATAGCTCCGATGTATCACAATGAAGACCTATGTTCAACCCCTTGTTGAAACACTTCTGATTACCACATAATTATGCTCTTGCTATTCTAGCAATCTCTAACATTAGCATCCATGATCCACACAACCGCATCAAAACCTAGACTAGGTTTATATCATCAACCTTGAAAAATAATAAGGTCGGCCACCATCTTGATTTCAAGTTGAAATCACACACCAAAAATTATGGTTTAGCTCCTTATTCCATAGCAAAATAATAGCCATGATCTATAAATACTACCTCAAGATCACAAGACTTCCATATTTTGAGTCTTGATCTTGTGTAAAATGATTTACCGACCCAGTGGACCAAGAAATCCTATTGGAAGAGGAATAATAGACACTCATCATGTTCATATAGACCCCCTCACCCTCAACAATAGTCTCAGTAGAATTAGAGATAGAGGCTACCATAGGGACAACATGGCTCTAAGCCCAAGATGTGGCAATCACAAGGACCTAAAAGAGATCAACAACCATAGGTTCTATTTACACCTCCATCTCAGACTCAGTAGTCCATCAGGGGTGGTTTCAGTGGGTCTACTAGGAATGGAGGACAATAGTACTCTAGGCCACAGGGATTCCGGACTCAAACACATGGAGCATGTTATACTTTTAGTTCCATGGGGAACTTAGCTAGAGATTTTCCATGGGGTCATATGGCAGGTAGTCAGTGTGTGGAAGCATTAGAGCCCACAGTTGGGGAAATGGGTAAGTCTTGTAGGGTATTTGTAGTGATTGATAACCCCCAGGAAGAGCATCAGGCCATAGTGATAAAGGCCATAGGTATGATCAGAGGTAGCAGTGTTACCATTCTATTTGATTTAGAAGCTACTGAATCTTTTATTTCTCCATTGGTTGTGGAGCGTTCTGTGCAAGTGGCAACTAGGAAAGATGTCATTTGGGAGGTTTAGTTAGCTTCAGGGGCTACAGTGTCAGTTCAATCAATCGCTAAGGATTGTCAAATTTAGATTGGTGATATGACCACCATAATAGATATTTGCATTACACCTCTAGGGTCTTATGGAATTTTTCTTGGCATGGATTGACTTTATGCCCATAGATCCAAGATATATTGTCGTCAGAAAAATATTGAGTCTGTAGATTATCACGACACTTCTACAGTGATTTATGGGATTCAAAGACCTATATCTCTTCATATGATCTCTCCAATGCACCTTAAGCAGAGCATGCAAAAGGGGTGATAGTTATTTTCACCACTATTAGTGATAGAGAAGAAGAAGAGGATAAGGAGCCATCTCTTAATGATAATCCCATTCTTCAAGAATTTGCAGATGTGTTTCCTTCTGAGCTACCCAGTATGCCTCCCCATAGAGCAATTGACTTCCATATAGATCTTGTACCAGGAGATGATCCATTTTATAGAGTTCCATATAGGATGACCACTAATGAGATTAATGATATCAAGATTCAAACATAGGAGCTTTTAGAGAAAGGGAACATTTGTCCTAACATCTCCCCTTGGAGTGCATCAGTTATCTTCGTTAAGAAGAAGGATGGATCTCTTCGGTTATGCATGGATTACTGATAGTTGAACAAGGTAACCATTAAGAATCGGTATCCACTTCCCAATATTGATGATTTATTTGATCAGCTTCATGGTGATAAGGGATTCTCAAAGATAGATCTTAAGTCAACGTACCATCAGTTGAGGATTGTGGAGAGAGATATTCCAAAAACCACTTTCTGTACTAGATATGGCCACTATGAGTTCACAGTTGTTTCATTTGGTGTTACAAATGCTCCAACTGTATTCATGAATCTTATCAATGGCATATTCTGCACATTCCTTGACCTCTTTGTGGTTTTGTTCCTAGATGATATATTGATATATTCTCGAGATGAGAAGGAGCATGAGGAGCACTTGAGATAGGTATTTTAGTGCTTGAGAGATAATCAGTTGTATGGAGGCTTGGCCAAGTGTTCATTCTTCAAGTTAGAGGTCTTCTACCTAGGACATCTTATTTTAGGAGATGGGATCTCATTTGACCCATCAAAGATTAGAGCTATCATGGATTGGCCAGTGCTAACCAATTTGACCGAGGTCTAGAATTTCATGGGGTTAGTAGGTTATTACAAACGCTTTATTGAGGGATTCTCTACAGTGACAAATCCTACCACATCCCTTTAGTGAAAGGAAAATAAATTTGAGTGGACATAAAAGTGTGAGAGGTTCTATCAATAACTCAAGAAAGAACTTACCAATGCACCTATCCTAGTTGTGCCATAACCTTCAGGAGACTTTGTGGTATGCACAGATGCTTCCTTGGATGGTTTGGGAGCAATACTTATGCAGGGTGGTTGATAAATTGCATATGAGTCTAGGAAAATTAATACCCATGAGCTTAACCACCTTACCCATAAGATTGAGCTTTCAGAAATGGTGCACGTACTTGTGAGATGGAGACACTTCCTCTTAGGACGTTGGTTTGAGATACTTTCAGATCATTAGATTTTTCACTATATATTTACTCAATTCAACCTTAATGCTCGACAGAGGAGGTGGATGGAGTTCCTTTGTGAGTATGATTTTGATGTCCACTACATCAAGGGGAATGATAATGTAACCACAAATGCCTTGAGTAGGAGACGTCCTGAGATATACTATATGTTTGCAGACATAGGTTTGAGGGATCACATATTGCATCACTTGCTAGAGGATGAGTGGTATGCAAAAATTGGTTAGGTCATTCAATCTAAGAGAGTCATAGATGGTAAATATTTCAATTATTCATTAGATTTTGATGGAATATAACATCATAGAGGACGCATCTATGTACCTTATTTTGGGGGATTGTGATATTTCATTATAAAAGGCTCATAAAGCACCTTATGCAATGCATTAGGGGGTCAAGAACATGTATGAAGATTTGAGGTAGTTGTATAATTGGTGAGACATGAGGGAACACATTAAAGAGTTAGTATCCCAATGCCTTGAGCCTTAGAGGGTTAAGGAGGAACACCGCCATCCAGGTGGATTTCTTCAGCTTCATGAGATACCTGAGTGGAAGTGGGACACTATTTCTATAGATTTCATCATTGGTCTACCTATGTAATCTTTCCGCAATGATTCCATCATGGTGACCATTGACAATTTGACCAAAGTGTCTCACTTTCCACCTATTTGAACTACATTTATAGCTCCAGTAGTGGCACAGGTGTTCTTGAGGGATATTGTCAAACCACATGGAATTCCTTGCAAGATCATTTCTGATAGAAATTCTCTCTATACATCTTCATTTTGAAGAGGATTATAGGAAGCCTTGGGTGCAAGGATCAATTTTAGCACAACCTATCATCCTTAAATGGATGGGCAGATAGAGAGGGTCAAATAGGTGTTAGAGGATATACTCTGCATGTATGTTATGGACCATCAGATGGGATAGGATGAGTACGAACACTTGGTAGATTTTTCCTATAATAACAGGCATCATACTTCCTTGGGGATGCCACCTTTTTAGGCCTAGTATAGTAGACCATGAAGGACACCATTGATTTGGGATCATGTTGAGGATAGAGTAGAAATTAAGCCAGAGTTGATTCAGGATATGGAGCAGCATGTGGTGTTGATCGGGCAGCATCTTAGAGAGGCTCGGGATAGGCAGAAGAAGTATGTAGATGTGAAAAGGATAGATCATAGCTATATGGTTGGTGAGATTTTTCTTTAGAGTGCAGCCACATAAGAGTCAAATCTATTTTGGAAAGGGTTATATGATCGCACCTCACTTTGTTGGACCATTTGAGATTCTTGAGAGGACAGGAGTAGTTTCTTATCATCTAGATTTGCCACCTAGCCTGTCATGCATCCATAATGTGTTTCATGTTTTTGTACCAAGGAAATATATTTAAGATGAGTCTCATATCATAGATTGGGATGCCTTGTAGGTGGATTAGATGGGAAGTTGGCTTTGGATCCCATTCAGATTTTGGCTTGTCAAATAATGGGTCTTCGAGGCTGAGAGCTAGACTAGGTTAGGGTCTAGTGGAATTGTTATGATGAGGTTACGACATCATGGGAGGACGCAACACATATGAGATCCCAGTATCCCCATCTTTTTATGAACTCCAGGAGGAATTTCATGCCTAGGGGGGTGGGTGTGTGTCACCTCAAGCTCATCTTAGCATTTCACTTTACCTCTATGATAGGCCTATTATTTTATGCTATATTTTGATGCACTATGGATTTATACACTGTATGACAGGGAATTGATCACATTGGCTTTTGGATGCACCTTATTTTTTATGTTTCCCATACTCATGATGATGATTTTATCATACATTTATGATTACATTATGATTATTTGATTTAAATGAATATTGTGATGATGAAATGGAGTATATGTGATTTATGTGGATTAATTAGAAAAATGGTAATTGAATTTGAATCATGATGAGATGTGATTTTATTGAAAATTAATGTTAGGAGCTTAAGTGTAATTTATATGTGTTTATAATTTCATGTGGGGAGTTATTAAATTGTTATGGTATGTTGAATTATAAATTGGTTATGTAAATGTTCAGTAATTGGTAAATGCCTAAATGATGTTTATTATCTCATATAATTATATGCATGTGATTTCTTGAGCTAGTGATGTTCAAATTGAGATGTGCAGGAAATGACCACTAAAATTAATCAAAGAACTAGAACCAAACCTATGTGTGATAGTGAGTCCAAGGTTACGTCTAATGAAGAGACAAAACCTCCTTGTAATGTGCTTTGTTTCATAATTTTTTATGCTTGAGTTTATGTTAATTGTAAATTGTAATTGTGTAAATATCTAATTGGACATGTCAAGTGTGTTATGTGATGTGTATTTTTGTGGTGTCACTTGACACTTGTGTTGTGAATATGTGGCAATGAAATGTCCATTTGGGGATGATTGGATGCAACCAAACCTAGGATAGTATTATGTAGGATCCCCATGTAATCGCTTGGTTAGTGAGCCTTGAGTGTGATCCAAGAAAGAGAAACCCATTGATGAACTAAAACTGATTAAATGTTTGAAGATGATAAGTTGATGATCACCGAGATGCAAAAGTGAATGCAAGACATTAAATCAGTTAATGTATTGTATTGGCATTGATGTCAACTTGATATAATCTAATTGTTCAAACACATATTTTCATTGACTTAAAAGAACTAAAGAGACAAAGTTTATGTTATCGGTAAAACATAAAAAGCTAGTATACACCAAGTGATAGTGTACACCAAGTGACAGTAAACACCGACGAACAATTCATACCGACGGACAGTATAAACCAAGCAAGTGATTACCAAGCAAAACAGAAGTTGATTACTGAGCATAACTGAAGTCATTGACTGAGAACAACTGAAATCTTTGACCAAAACTAACTGGAGTTAGAAAATGAAAAAACTACTTAGCTGGCAAAGCTATATTTAGAATTAACCGATTGATTATTTTATTTTCATCGATCAGATAAGATAAAGATAAGAAGGATATTTAAAGCTAGTTTTATTCATAGTTAACAAGGAGAGATTTTTGGAATAAAACTAAAGTAGAGCTTTATGGAATAAAGAAAAGCATGGCGAGAATTGTGGATCAAGAAAGTGATCTACAATGAAAACAAGAAGATTGAATGGTGAAATCATGTCTATATAAAGAGACAAGGAATTCATTATGAAGAGAGGAATGTTAAATATAGTTCTGGTGAAGATAGAGGTCTTCATACAGATCTGACCATACCGGCTGAGGAACAGAGCCAAAGAAATTCTGTAGACACTGAGCAATAGAGGACAGAGCGTTCATTGAGTAGAAATAAGAAAGAAGGGGAGCAAAGGAAATGAAGAGAACATTGATCATAGAGGTATTTTGTGGATTAAAAATAGATCTAAAAATCTGCAAGTTAAAGTTGTATTATTGAACAAATAATTTATTGTTTCAGTTTAACCATTGATTCAGAAAATATATTAACCGAGTGGGATTTAACCATCCTTAATGTATTAAGATACTCAAGAGTATCAAAAGGTTTTATTGTTGACAACATAGTGAATGCTAGGTCAAAATACAACCTATTAGTTTTGAATCCTCTAACAAGGTCGCACTTAACAGTGTGTTTGTAACCTTTAACAAGGTTGGCTCTTCACCGAGCTCACTTTAGAAGAGTGAAATTTTTGGGTTATCGGTCCCAAGTGGTTTATCCCTTAACAGGGTTTCCACGTTAAAATCCATGTGTCAAATGTGTATTTCTTTCATTGCATTGATAGTTTCCTTTACACATTACTAAAACTAGATTGGTCAGTATACACTAAGTATAATTGCTGCTACTCGGTAAAGGAGAGAAAAGATAAACAGTATATCTTACCGAGTAGTATATATGTGTTAGAATTACATAGGGCATACATCTTGAAGGACTGAAAGATAACTAGAGGATATTATATTTGTGATATAATTTTTGGTTGGATTATTGGAATTATTTTTAAGGCCACTGATTCACCCCNATTCCCCCCCCCCCCCCCCCCCCTCAGTTATTCTAATAATTGGTATCAGAGCTTGGTGCTTGGAAGAGATTTTAAAGACTCAAGCTAAAGATCACAAGATGAGTAAAAGGGATGTGCCTAAGTTGAACAAAGACAACTTTGCATCATGGAAAAGAAGGATAAGAATCCATCTATCAGGTATTGGAAATGATGTCACACAATACTTGGATACTGAATATGTTGCACCTACTGGACCTCCAATTGTTGATCAATTGAGAGATAAACATGAACACAATTCTATGATGATAGAACTTTCTTCTTCACTATCCGATGCTGAATTTGAAGATGTCAAATCATGCACAGCTGCAAATAAAATGTAGGACAAACTCAATCTAGTAAATGGAGGAGACACCAATGTGCTAAGAGCTAAAGTTAAAAGCCTAAGAGGAAAGTTTGATGACCTAAGAATGAAAGGAGAGAAAATCACTCAATACAGTAGAAGAATCAAATAAGTTTCTAATGCTATTTGTGGAGTTGGAGGAGTACTTGAGGAAGAAACAGTTGTAAGTAAAATTTTGAGAACCTTACTGCCTATTTATGCTACTAGAGTATCTGCAATTCAAGAAATGAGAGAAGTGGAAAATAACAATGTTACTCTTGATAGTTTGATTGGTAGACTTATTTAATTTGAGATGAACAACTATGACAATAGTGTCTTACCAACTATTGAGTCTGCATTCAAATCTTCTCTGAAAATAAGCAAATCTAGTCATAAACACACTATGAGAAATGATAGTGAAAGTCAAATTTATGAACAAGACCTTGATGAAATTAAAGCACTAATGGCTAGAAGATTTCAAAGAGGTAAATGAAGATACAAAGTTAAATTACCATTGGTCTATTTTAATTGCAAAGAAATTGGACATTTTGTTGCTAGATGCCCTAACAAGAGAAAGGATGAAAGAAACAATGACAGATCTTATGAAAAGAAGTTTGACAAAAGTGATGAAAGAGACTATAGAAGCAATCGACACTCTAAAAAAAGAAATAACCGAGATTACAAGGACAAAGGCAGCAAGGCTTGTTACCTAGTTGAGAACAAAGTTGAAAATACTAACACCGATTCTGATGAATATGTTGAGGTAGTATTTGTTTCTATGAAGGATAATTTAGATGAAGAAGAAAGGTATGTTGAAATTTCCCTCATATCTAAAGTTAGCAAAATGATGTTTGGATTATTGATAGTGGATGTACTCACCACATGACTGGGGATAAGGAAAAGTTTGAAACTTTTGAATATTATAATGGTGGATCAGTTAGGATGGGTAATGACTCACCTTGCCCAGTTGAAGGAAAAGGAACCATCATGTTGAATAATCTGATCAGATGTGAGAATGCATATTGGATAAAAGGACTTAACTATAATATATTGATTTTTTCACAACTGAATAACACAGGACACCGATTTGCATTTGAGAATAAAAAGACAAAGATCTATCATGGAATAGGAAAGTGGATCGGTACAGGTGAACAAAAAAAAGGTAACCTATTCTACCTTGATGATATTAAGACCACTTGTTTATTAGCTAGAAATGAAGACATTTGGTTGTGGCATAAAAGGTTATGTCATGTAAATTTTGACAACATGGTTAGGATAAGGAAGAAAAGAAAAGTAAGAGGCTTACCGAGTATATCAAATCCTGACCATGTCATGTGCAAGAACTGTCAAAAAGGAAAAATGACAAAGTCTAGTTTCAAGAAAAAAAACCTACACATTTAATTCTATTCTAGAGTTAGTCTATACTAACTTATGTGAACCAATGAGAACAAAGAGATATTATGGTGATAGATACTTCATTCTATTTGTTGATGACTATTCAAGGATGATGACTTTTATGTTCTTAAAAGAGAAATCTGAAGCATTTAAGATGTTCAAATGGTATAAAGCTAATGTTGAAAAACAAAGTGGAAAAGAACTAAAATATTTAAGATTAGATAGAGGAGGAGAATTTATTTCAGATGAATTCACTTACTTTTGTAATGATCATGGAATTACAAGACAAGTTTCTACACCGAGAACACCACAACAAAATGGGATTGTGAAAGAAGGAATAGATCAATTGTTGATTGTGCCAAAAAACTAATGATTGAAAAAGGAATCACATTAACATTCTGGAGAGAAGCTATAAGTATTGTTGTCTATACACTAAACTCAGTTCAATTGAAGAAAGACACCAATAAGACACCTTATGAGTTGTGGTATGGATACACACCAAATGTGAGTTACTTTAGAATTTTTGGAAGTCAATGTTATATATTGAAAGATGATAGAAATGGGAAGCTTGACTCTAAAAGTGATGAAGGAATATTTCTAGGATATTCTACCAAAAGCAAAGCTTATAAATGTTTGAAAAAATATTCTAAAAAAATCATTGAAAGTGCGAATGTTAAAGTGGATGAATTTGCTGAGAAAAATGATGAAGAAAGAAGAAAGGAACCAAAATATTACAACATATTTGTCTACATTAATGAACCTAACACTTTTTCCAAGCAACAGTGTAACGCTATCGAGTGACAAAACAATGCAACCGAGCTACAGGCTGCACACACCGAGAAGCAAGAAAATGGTCACAATGTTGAACCGAGCGATGAAGATCAAAATGAAGGTCAAAATAATGAATAGAGATTTGAACCTGTACTTTCTATATGTGTCAAAAGAAACCATCCACGGGACCAGATCATTGGAGACAAAAGAGCTAGAATGAGAACAAGAAGTAAGTCACTTAACACTAGATGTTTGATTTGTGATTTTGAGTCTAAATCTGTTAATGCTGGAATTGAGGATCAAGAATGGGTTAGTGCAATGAATAAAGAGATTGAATAGATTGAGAATAATAAAACATGGACATTAGTACCTAGACTGAGTGACAAAATTTTCATTGGTACCAAATGGATTTTCAGAAACAAACTGAATGAGAATGGAGGAGTCACAAGGAACAAAGCAAGACTGGTATGCAAAGGGTATGCACAAGAAGAAGGTATTGACTATGGAGAAACCTTTTCACCCATTGCTAGACTAGAAGGAGTAAGAATTCTACTTGCTTATGCTGCTTTTAAAGGATTCAAAGCATACCAAATGGATGTAAAATCTGCATTTCTAAATGGAATACTAGAAGAGGAGGTATACATTGAACAACCTGAAGGGTTTTTTAATCCTAACAAGAGGAACATGGTTTGCATACTACAAAAATCCTTGTATGGATTAAAACAAGCACTGAGAGAATGGTATGAAAGACTTCACTCTTATCTCATTAGTATTGGATTTGTTAGAACAAGTGATAACAGTAATCTATATTTGAAAGGAGATACTGATGATAAGATTCTGATTGCTGAGATTTTTGTTGATGATATAATATTTGGAGGTAATGATATGCTATGAAATTCATTTACTGATGTAATGATAAAATAATTTGAGATGTCAATGTTTGGAGAGATCAAATTTTTTCTTGGTCTACAGATTCTACAACAGGATGAAGGCATCTACATGACACAATCCAAATACATCAAAGAAGTTTTGAAGATATTCAAAATGGATGACTCAAAACCAGTTGGAGCACCTATGGCAACTGGATGCAAATTGACAAAGGAAGACAAGACAACCAAGGTAAATCAGAACCTATACAGATCTATGATTGGAAAACTAATGTATGTTGTACACACTAGACCAGATATAGCACATGCAGTTGGTATAGTTGCAAGACTCTCTGCTAATCCCAAGGAATCACACATGAATGTTGTTAAAATAATTTTGAGATATCTCAAGAATACCGAAGACTATGGTTTGTGGTATAATAAAGAAGGCAAATTTGAGCTACAAGTTTATATCGATGTTGATTGGGCTAGAAACATAGATGATAAAAAGAACACAATAGGAGGATCATTCTTTATGGGTGACAAACTTGTCACATGGATAAGTAAAAAGCAAGGATGCATATATCAATCAACTGCAGAGCAGAATATGTGGTTGTTGCTACAAATTTCTCTAACATTGCATGGATCAAGCAATTGTTGAAAGGTATGAATATAGAAATTCTTGACCCAGTGAACATCTCAAAGAACCCTGTGATGCATGCTAAAATAAAGCACATAGCTATTAAGTATCATTAATTGAGGGAACGGGTACATGAGAAAGAGGTGATACTAGAATATGTACAATCCAAAGAAAAACTAGTAGAGATATTCACAAAACCATTGCCAAAAGATACATTTGAGTACCTGAGGAATAGACTAGGGGTTTGACCCTTGTCTATTGGTCACTAAGCTAACTTGGAGGTTGCATTAGCCTACACATAATCAAAGATCAATCAAGTTGATACAAGCTGAGATATGCACTTCAATGACATTGTTGTACAAAAAGGTACTTATCTGAACCGAACACCAGAGATATTGTTGGCTACTACATAGTTGTATTGTTGATGGACAGGAGATCCAATGATATATTTTTGTTTGGCATTGTTGTCAAAGGGAGAGATGAATTCAATGAAATATCCATCAAGGAGAGAAATGAAATATCCATCAGGGAGAACAACATCAGTTAAAGGGAGAGAAAAGATCAGAGAAAGAAGTTTCTACAAAGGGAGAGAAAGATCCAAGAAAGATTCAAAGAAACAACCATCCATCTAAGGGAGAGAATTCGAAAAATTTAACACTGCATATCTATCCAGAAAAGGGAGAATAAATTCTACAACAAAGAGACAGAATTGCTACACCTATCCATTGAAGGGAATGAAGAAAGGGAAAGCACTCTATAAGAATCAAATCTAAGCTAGAAGAGCTTACCGAGAGTCAAATATTTGAATTGGTTATAGAAAAATAAGTTTGGTATGTTATGGCATATTTCATATTGTGTTGTCATCAATGCCAAAGAGAGAGATTGACGAACTATAACTGATTAAATGTTTGAAGATGATAAGTTGATAATCACCGAGATGCAAAAGTGAATGCAAGACATTAAATTAGTTAATGTATTGTATTGTCATTGATGTCAACTTGATATAATATGATTGTTCATACACATATTGTCATAGAATTCAAAGAACTAAAGAGATAAATTTTATGTTATCAGTAAAACATTAAAAAAAAAAAAACCAGTATACACCGAGTGACAGTGTACACTAAGTGACAGTAAACACCGACAGACAGTACACACCAACGGATAGTATAAACTGAGCAAGTGATTACCAAGTAGAACTGAAGTTGATTACCAAGCATAACTGAAGTCATTGACCGAGCACAACTAAATACTTTGATCGAAACTAACTGGAGTTAGAAAATGACAAAAAAACTTAGCTAGCAGAATTATATTTAGAGTTAACTGATTGATTCTATTATTTTCATCGATCAAATAAGATAAATATAAGAAGGTGATTTAAAGCTAGTTTTATTCACAGTTAACAAGGAGAGATTTTTGGAATAAAACTAAAGCAAAGCTTTACAGAATAAAGAAAATCATGGCGAGAATTGCGCATCAAGAAAGTGATCTCCAATGGAAACAAGAAGATTGAATGGTGAAATCATGTCTATATAAAGAGACAAGGAATTCATTATGAAGACAGGAATGTTGAGTAGTTTTGGTCAAGATAGAAGTCTTCATGAAGATTTGATCATACCAGCTGAGGAACAGAGCCAAAGAAATTCTGCAAACATCGAGCAACAAAGGACAGAGCATTCATCAAGCAGAAAGAAGAAAGAAGGGGAGAAAAGGAAATGAAGAGAACATTGATCAGTGAGGTATTTTGTGGACTAATAATAGATCTAAAAATCTGCAAGTTAAAGTTGTATTATTGAACAGATCATTTATTGTTTCAATTTAACCATTGATTCAGAAAATCTCTTAACCGGGTGGGATCTAACCATCCTTAATGTATTGAGATACTCAAGAGTATCAAAATGTTTTCTTGTTGACAACATAGTGAATGCTAGGTCAAAAGACAAACTGTTAGTTTTGAATCCTCTAACAAGGTCACACTTAACAGTGCATTTGTAACCTTTTACAGGGTTGGCTCTTCATTGAGCTCACTTCAGAAGAGTGAAAATTTTGGGTTACCGGTCCCAAGTGGTTTTTCCCTTAATAGGGTTTCCACGTTAAAATCCATGTGTCAAATGTGTATTTATTTCATTGCATTGATAGTTTACTTTACACATTACTAAAATTGGATTGGTTGGTATACACTAAGTATAATTGTTGCTACTTGGTAAAGGCAAGAAAGGATAAATAGTATATCTTACCATGCAGTATATATGTGTTAGAATTACATAAGGCATACATCTTGAAGGACCAAAAGATAACTAGAGGATATTATATTTGTTATATAAGTTTTGGTTGGATTATTGGAATTATTTTTAAGGCCACTAATTCACCCCCCTCCCCC
>MU227475.1:899488-921284 GCA_018584345.1 Thuja plicata | reverse complement strand
ATCAAAAGAGATGATGAGATAGGGAAGTTTGATGCTAGAAGTGATGAAGGAATTTTTCTTGGTTATTCTACTAAGAGTAAAGCATATAAATGTTTCAATATGAGATTGAGGAAGTTGATTGAAAGTGGCAATGTGAGGATAGATGAAAAGTTTCAGATTTAGGAAAGAATATATGATTGTGGTTAGAACAAAAATGAAAGAGGTCACTTTTGAACCTGAAGAACCTTTGATGATTGAAAATGAAATTGAATATGAAGTGACTGAAGTTAATTAGAATCTAAAGACTCTAAGGTATGTTAAGAAGAATGATCCTGAAGATCAAATTATTGGTGATGCAAATAAAGGTATAATGACTAGATCTAGAGTTAGAGATGAAATGTGTTTGATTTTTCAAGTTGAGCTGAAGACTACTGATGAAGCATGTAGAGATGAATCTTGGACTAAAGCTATGGAAGAAGAACTTGAATAGATAAAGAAAAACAATACTTGGGAATTGGTTCCAAGACCTCAGAATAAAAATGTGATAGGAACTAAATGGGTTTTCAGAAATAAGATGGATGAGGAAGGAACAGTGGTAAGAAACAAGGCTAGATTGGTGTGTAAAGGCTACTCAAAACAAGAAGGCATAGACTATGAAGAAGAATTTGCTCCTATTTCTAGGTTGGAAGCTGTGAGATTATTTCTTTCTTATGATGCACATAAAGAGTTTAAAGTATATCAGATGGATGTGAAATCAGCATTCTTGAATGGTGATTTGGAAGAATAAGTTTACATTGAGAAACCTGATGTATTTCCTTTGATAGAGGATGGAGACATGGTTTGCAAGCTTAAGAAAGCACTGTATGGACTAAAACAAGCACCTAGAGCATGGTATGCAAGACTCCAGACAAGTATCTACTTCATCTTGGTTTCAGAAAAGGTAATGCAGACAGTAATTTATATTTAAGAACTGATGAAGATGGAATCTTAATCATAGAAGTTTTTCTTGATGATATCATTTTTGGAGGCAATGATAACATGAGTAAGAAGTTCTCTAAAGAAATGAAAAATGAATTTGAGATGTCAATGATTGGTGAAATGAAATTTTTTCTTGGTTTGAAAA
This sequence comes from Thuja plicata, assembly GCA_018584345.1. NCBI lineage: Eukaryota > Viridiplantae > Streptophyta > Pinopsida > Cupressales > Cupressaceae > Thuja > Thuja plicata. The sequence continues at coordinate 920,182 of MU227475.1, read as the reverse complement.
TTAATCAAAGTAAGAATGGAATTTTTATATCTCAGACCAAGTATCTTAAAGAAATATTGAAGAAGTTTGGAATGGAAGATTGTAAACCTGTTGGAACACCTATGGTGACTGGACATAAAGTGACTAGTAATGATGAGACTCAAAGTGTTTTTCAGACAAAATATAGATCTATGATTGGTGGTCTACAATATCTAACTCACACTAGACCAGATATTACCAATGTAGTTGATATTGTGGCAATGTATCAAGCAGATCCTAAAGAGACACATCTTTCTTCTATGAAAAGAATTTTTAGATATTTGAAAGGAACAACAGAATATGGATTATGGTATGAAAAATCAGATGATTTTATTTTAAAGGCTTATATCGATGTCAATTGGGAAGGTAATGTGGATGAAAGAAAGAGTTCTAGTGGTGGTGCATTTCTCCTTGGAAAAAGGTTGGTTTCTTGGTTGAGCAAGAAGTAGAACTGTATTTCTCAATCTACTGCTGAATCAGAGTATGTTGTTGCTGCAATAAATTGCACACAAGTTGTTTGGATGAAACAAATGCTGAAGGACATTGGAATATTTTTTGAAGAACCAGTGGTTATCCATTGTGATAACGCCAGCATAGTGAATATGTCAAAGAATCCTATAATGCATTCAAAGACTAAACATATTTCTATTAAGTATCATTTCTTGAGGGAGAAGGTAGAAGAGAAAGAAATTAAACTGGAATATATTAGCACAAAGGAACAGATAGCAGATATATTTAAAAAACCTTTTCCAAAGATGCTTTTGATTATCTCGAAAACATGCTTGGGGTCAGAGCCCCTCCTTGTGATAATTAGTTGATGCAGATATGCATCAGTCCAGTGGCTTTCAGAGCTATATCATTTTCTAGACTTGATGTATGGATCTAATCCTTAGGGGGAGTGATCACAGGAATAGAAGATTATAGATAAATTATGGGACCCTTTGCCATTGCTTCCAAAGGGGAAAGGAATCTATGTGAGAATCCCTACTATTTTGGGGAGATTTGTGTTGAGGATAGTGAGAAGATGTATTGAGAGGAGAAAGTATTTTTGAGTTGATTTTGGGTTGATGGATTTTCCCATATGTTTCCATCAATGCCAAAGGGGGATATTGTTGGATGATATCATATTTTGATACTATTCATGCTATTGATATTCTTTTTTTTTCATTGATGTCAACATATGTTTTTGTGGAAGAAGACAGATTTCTTACTTGACTGGCAGAAGTGTAGACACAGTGTACGGATGTTTTAGAATGATCAAAGTCTGTTACATGAAGAAGGATGTGTGTTAACCTTATCTCTAAGGTCACTTGGCTTTATGTTACATATTGAGGATGTTACAGTTGATTTAGTGAAGATTGGTTTCTGGACTGTAACTATGATGCTTGACAGAGAAGGTCTCTATATTTTGGGTATATCATACTAGTGAATATATTATAGGTGATACGAGCTTATTGGATGACAGAGGATATATTGTGGAATATTGGGTTGTGTTTTATTGGCATGAGCATTCTGGTGATGTCATTTGTGGCATGTATTCTGGAGGAGACCTATTTGGTGGCCGACTTCAGACATGTAGTGTGTAATATGAATTATGAGTGTGGATTGCAGATATGGGAGTATACATGATGGATTGTATTTGATGCTTACTTTTTATAGGTACTGTGTGTATCTTATCAAGGGGTTAAACAATTATTTATATATTGGGAAAGCCTAATTGGCTAACCTAATTAATTATTTGTGTATTAGGAAAGCTTAATTCACTAACCTAATGAATTATTGTAATAGGATATATATGAGTGATCTTTTATTTTGGAAATATGTGGTAGAGGAAGATATTGAACAAGAAGAGAAGTGAAAGTTACGAGGCTTGTTTGGTTGTTGGATGTAGAGCAGATTTTGTGACAAGAATACTTCATTGGAACTGACCAAGAAAAGACAGTTGTTATCAAACAGTTCATTGGATTGTATATTCCTATAGACACTTGTTCAGATTGTGAATCCTTAAGTGTTGCTTTAACCTTCTTTGGGAAATGTGCCTAGGCAGTGAGCCTACTACTTTTCTTGACTCCTAACAAGGTTTGTCTCCTAATAGGGACTATGTACTATAATGTTGTAATAAGATCCTAACAGGGCTAAATATTTTAACAGGGATACTATACTCTTAGTACATTATTTGTGGGTGCTAATTCCCATCGGGGTTTTACCTTTAACAGGGTTTCCTCAACAACAAGTATTGTGTTATTGTGATGGCATTTACTATGTTGTCATTTGCATTGTAGTTTTGGTTTATAAAGTTTAAAGTTTAATAATATATATCACAACTGATTCACCCCCTCTCTCAGTTGTCTTGTGGATTATTATTCCTAATAGAAAGAACCACCAAGTAGTCAACATACATTGATACCCGTGTAAAGCCCAGACAAAATAAGTAATCCAGCAACAACAGTTACCGATCACTTCACCAAAAATCCTCCAAACAAACTAAAGAACAAAAGAGAACATTTTTTTTTTTGGTTGAGCAGGATTGCCAAGAACCCAAGATTCTCCTGCATCACTTTAGCTTCTTTCATGTCTCATTCTCAACCATGAACTTGAAGATCTTAAACTTGTTAAAGGCTTTAGACTTTTCTCTCAAGAAAGTCACCCATACCATCCTTGAGTAATCATCAATAAGAAACATAAATTATTTGTCACATTGTAAGCTTCTTGTCTTAAAAAGACCACACAAGTTAGTATGAACAAGATCTAACAATCCATTATATTTTCAAGATTTGTAATGAAAAGTAACTCTTGTCTTCTTGCCTAACTAACACTCCTTACAAATAGCATTGATAGGTTTCTTCATTCTATGCAAATCTCTAACATCAGAAGTAGAACTTATAGAAACAATTATATCAAAGTTTACATGACATAACCTTTTTTGCCACAACCAACTTTTATCTATTTGATAAATTGAGCAACTTATCGTACTATTATTCAAATGAAAAAGGTTACCTTTTCTCTTGGCTCTTATTAATATCTCTATTCCAAAGTTATTCAAGATCTTGCATGATTCATTCTTGAAATTTAGGCCATATCCTTCATTCATCATGTTGGAATTAATGGGAAGTAGTACTGAGAGGGGAGGGGTGAATCAGTACCTCTAAAACTTTTACCTCTTTTTACCATTCATCATTAGTAATCATTCATTACTGTATTACCGACCATTACTGTTGTTCTTTCTTATGCATGTAATATTAAATCATAATCTTTAACTATTTGCAACATTCATAGAAACATTCATGAGAGTAATAAACACATAACACAAGATATGATATCGTAGAAAAATCCTATTAGGAAGTAAAAACTGTGGTGGGGATGGCACCCACAAAACTTCACTATCTGCAGAATGGAAGGGAGCTGGTAAAGGCTTACAATTGATCACTTCTAATGATCTACCCCGTTAGGAGTATTAAAGTGGAGACCTATTAATATCTACTCTGTTAAGAGATTTAGCAACACTGATTTAAGTGTGCACTCAGTTAAGAGATTTATAATAGGACTGTTAAGTCCACCTTTCTTGAAAGGATTTCTTAAGTGTACTACACTTGTTAGAATGAGTAAAATGGTTTGACCTAACTGTATGCAATCTACAATTGCTGATTACAGATCCATGAAGGCTCTCAAAATAAGAATATCACCTTAAGTGACTGATTAATACCTTTCTCTACTCATCAGCAGCCTGTGTTCTTGTTCTTGAAACTAATGTGATCCATTTCTATCCTTCTGCATGAAATCTCTTGTCTGGTCTTTAGATGCTCTCTATGCCTACAATCTTCATCGAACAACAACATGTTCACAATAGATTGAGCATCTATTTATACAAGTATTTTGACCTATCTTAGAATCACACAATACAATGTTAACTCTTAGATCCAAGGTTTACAACTTGACCTTGATCTTTAGTTTGCATGTTTTAAATTAGTAAAAATAATTTAAAAAATAGTAAATACATTGCTTCCTCTGCACATAATGGTTTTAAAAACAAATCAAGAAGCTATATATACAACTTTAGTGATTATCTGACATGGAAAGTTAGATCCACTTTTTGCGGGATGTAACTGACTGTCGGTTCTTGGTCTTCAGGTTGAACTGAAAGTCTGTCGGTGTTCCTTTTTTGAATTGGTCATCGGGTTCCCTTTGTCTATCGAGTTCCTCTCTTTTTTGTTCTGTTGGCTTTCACTGTTGTTACTCATCGGGTTCCTTTAACCTTTTTTTTATTGGGTAACACTAAATAGTGTTTGTCAAAATGCTTTGAACTTGGCAGTATCAGGTAACCTTGGCGTTGGGTAGTGTTGTGCCCTGTCTGTCGGTGTAGTGTAAACCGATGGTGTAGATCATGTTTTTCCTTGTGTATACTAATGGAAAAATATAATGCCTTCAATCTCCCCCTTTAACATTAGTATCAAAAACTTATATGTGCATAATACTAAAGTGTTTAGTATGTACACTATGTTTATATCTTTGTCATTATATTAATCCCCCTAACTGTATGCATCAATATAGTATAAGTATATATGTACATGTATACTTGCCTTTGTACTATAAATTCCATGTTCTTTGCTCTTTCAATTATTTTACTGTACACATCATTTACTCCTTTCACTTCCCCCTTTTGTTACGGTGATTTTACATATCACTTCCCCCTTTATACTAACTGAACTGTACATATTATTTCCCCCTTTATTTGATACTCATGACAAAAATGTACAACTTATAAGATGCCAAAAAAATGTGACAAAAATGTGTAACTTACAATGTGTCAAGGATATGGGAATGGGTTGTCTTGATATCTTTGAGCAATTTCTCCCATTTTTCTTTCAGTAGTTCTAGTGCCATGTGCTCTAGCTCTAGCCTTGCATGCATATCATAAATGTTGTCTAGGATAGACATTTCTAGGGTGAAAATTAGTGTGTTTTCCTCTATTACATGTTGTTGTAGTAGTGAAAGTGTCAGTAAGAGTTGAGCTTGAAGCTCATTTACCTCATCCCTGTATTTCTTCTCTACAGCCTGTATGTCCTATCTCAATTTTTGAGCCTATTTGGATTGCTCATTGTGCAATTTTATTGTCTCTTCACTATTCTTGAGACTTTGTGCACTTGTTTGAAGATCAGCATCTATTTGTGCTATCCTTTCAGTATACTCCTATGTGAGTTGATCAAGTGTACATAATTTTTTTATCAAAGTAATAGCTTCTGAGGTGATTGGATCAATTGTGCTCACCAATTCAGAAAGATTTACCTTTTTCAATGCCACTTCTTGGATTATCTTTTCTGTTAGCTTGAACTCATACTTCTGTTCAAGTCTTTCTTCCTTGACCTTCTCAACATCGATGTTCTAAGATGTGATTGCATCTATGAGAACCACTAGTTGATCAAGCATTGGGGTTGTTTGATCAATATCTACATCCGTTACTATTTGCTGAAGTATACCTCTCACTACTTCCAGTACCTTTCCCTCTTTTGTGGCTTTTCTTAATGTGTCTTGCATTGCCTTCCTCTGACATATTCTTGCATACTTGGTCAATTCAGTTGGATTCAATGTCCTCGGATCACAAATTGGAATCTCAATGATTTCATCCGGAGTTACTGGATTCTTATGCTTGCCCTTCTTCTTCTTTGAGACTTGTGGGGACGCAGATATATGAACTATCATTGCTAGCTCATTTGTCCTCTCTTAAGTGCTTGGTGAAGGATTTTTTGATGATGCTTCTTGTGTTATCTACTTGAAATGTACCTGTCAGTTTGGTGAACATGTCTCTCCATCAACCTTGGGTGTCTCTGGAGATTTTTCTTATTTTTTCTTCTCCAGCTCACCCTTCTTTTCTTCTTCACTCTTATCTTTATTCTTGTCCTCTTCTACTTTTTGTGTTTCTTCTCTATTTTGATCAATACATTTATCTTTCTGATCATCGATTGCAGCTTTCTCTATAGTTTTTTCTTTTGTATTATCTGTGGTGTCTTTTACTTCAGCATCACCCTTGTCTTCAGGTATGCTTGTGTCCTCTGTAGTAGATCCATCATTACCCTCTAGTATATTGATTTCCTTCATTAATACAGGCATATTTCTTTGTGTTCTAGCTTGGGCTTTATCTAGAGTGGTGTCCTGCTTGTCGGTTTGATCTTTTTGAGCAATGACATCCTCATATTTTTGTACTTTCTCTACAGGGTCTGGCTCTGTTAAGTCCATAAATGATGTATCCTTCCATGTCTCATTAGCAACATTCATATCTTTATCCTCTGATGTCTTTAACTCTTGTTGCCTTCCCCGATCCTTAAGTGTTATGAATATTACATCATCTTTCTTCTGTGAATCTTTATCAGAGTCATAATTGGTGATATCTTGGATGTCAAGATCATCCATTACTTTGTCCAAATCTATTGGCTTCATGTCTTCAACATTTTCCAAAGCAATGTGCTGAGGACTTGCCTTGTCTTTCTTCTCCTCTCTATGAGGTGTGTCAGTGAGAATTAATTGTTCCTCACGACTTGTTGACTCTGTTGGCAGATCTAGGAGTTGTCTCCATTTTGTTTCGGTCATTGTTTCTAGCTCTATAAACTTATCTTCAAGAACTTTGTAAGCCCTTATCATGGCTGCAAACTTTCCTGAGTGCTTCTTCATAATTTCTTTGATTTCTTCAACATTAGATCTGGGAGGCATAAGTGTAACAAGTACCCTCTCCCTTGCTTCTCTTTTGGTGTGTAGAGCATATGACCACTGTTGGGATATTCTATTACCCAGCTCTTGAGGTATTTGGTTGATGAATTCAGCTAATACATATTTAAATTTTACCATTGACCTGATGATTGCTTCTTGTATCTTATTTTGGTCCTCTTGTTGGAGTGTATCCCATTGTTTGATTTTCTTATCAGTCATTGTGCCATGTGTAGAAATGGATTCAACAGCCTCATCAATTGTTAGATTTCTAAAATTCTTCATTACTACATTAGGCTCATCTTCTTTAGAATCCTCAATGTCAACTTTAGTTCTGACCATTATTTTTCTCCTCTTTGTAGGTGTTGTCTTTACAGTTTTTTTCTTTTTTTGTTTTGTCTATTGCTTCCTCTTATAGGTCCTTACTTGACCTTTCTTAAGAGGTGTGATATCAGTGTTAGCAGTTTGAATCCTCGTCCTCTACTTCTTTGTAGGAGGTGGAGGTGTATCAGATTCAATTTCCTCATAATCTAATTTTTGTTCATCATGCCCTACACCGATGGTGACGTGTTCATCAATTTCCTCTGGTTGGTCTTGTTCCTACTCAATAACCAATAGAATCATCTTGAGATTCTTAACCATCTTATCCTTTTTATTGACACTTTTCTTATTTTCTAGGCCTCTTTTATCTTTGATTTGGCCTCTTCATAGGTTCCAAACCTTGGTTTTTGGTTGTCAATAGGCTCATTGATCAATGCTTCAATAGCATTGGTTGCTTGATCTATGTTGATTTCATAATCCATTGGTGCTAACCAAGCTGTCCTTGGTACAACTGGTTTGATGTGGGTGAAATCTGTGTCCACCATAAAATATATTTCATCCCTATGTTTTTCTATCATCTTTTCAGGGATCATTGTCCTTTCCATCATCTTTTCCTTGAATTCAAGGAAGTATGCAGTCATAATAGATTCAAAATTATCTCCTAGTGACTCAATTAGTTCACTAATCTGTAATGTCACTGGTTTTATAGTGTCCCATTTCACTTTTCCTACTGAAGGAAATTATTCTTGAAAGTAGAAAAAGATACACATGATAAGTGAGCCGAACTTACATGTGTTGGTATTTGCAGACCTAATTGTGTTCATGTTCTCATCAAGTTGCTTTAGTAGGATCTCACATAGATCCATCTGTATTCCCTTGGTCACCATTTTATAAGTTGTGCTTACTGATGTTACCGATATGTTGTTCAGCCTGCTTTCCTGAAATATCTTGTAACCAATCACACATGCACTGGATCTCAGTTCTTCATCGGTGATGGTGTTCACTTTCAGACCTTTGTTGTCCCATTCAGATTTAGTAAATTTTTCAACTTCTTGCCTGGAAGGATGTTTGTGACCCTTAGGCTTGTCGGTTATTAGATAACTAGTGATAGCATGAAGGACATCCTTAGTAATTTTCTTGGGTTGATCTAACCACAACTTCTGGTCATGCATTTTACTAAGTACCAATCTGATCTAGTTGGTCTTGAATTTCCTCGGGAAACGTAGGGCATTAGTTATCCCTTTAACCTCTAAGTGTTTGTGCTCTTCCTTTAGGTTCCCTTATGCATCAAAAATCTTCTTATAAGCTTCATGCATCTCTAGATCACCTATTTTGGAAATCTTTCAGTGAATATAAGACCTAACATCTTCTATAAGCAAAACCCTAGGTGGAATATTAGAAAATGTGTTGGTTTCATCAAGTTACGATGCAATCTCTGGGCATATCTTGTATTTGGGTTCAACACAGGTGTTATTATTGATTAACCTGACCACATTCTTCTTATCACTCTTGATCTTTATGGTTCTCGACGTGTTTGCCATCATTTTTCAAGTTTTAGGTCTCTCTTGAAATTTAGGGCTTTCTTGAAAAATAACGACAGAGATCTTTTAGTGCCCTCGGTACTTACTTTGATTCATGATAATGGTGAATGATATGATTGCTTTATGCTTGGATCGTGTTGAGGTAACTCTATCAAATGCTCTTCAATCACTCTATTTTTTCCTCTGCTTTCTCTTCAAATCGCGGGTGCAAAATGAAGTGCTCCCGTTGTCTATTTATAGACTTTTTACCCTAAGTCTTTGTCATAAATGCTCAATGAATCATTGGGACATGAAGATGGAGTTCATCGGGAAGACTTTCAAAATCATCATCGGTGTTGACATGATGCTCAGGATAGCTATTAACAATTTTGCCTTTATCGATGGATGTCGCGGTACATTGGTAACTTAACCATTTTATGTGTCGACCGACAATTTTCGTTAAGTGTAAATAGCTCATCCATTATGTTCACCGATTATTTTTGGTATGTGTATATTGACGGGGTTGTTTTCTTAGATTTGGAACAAGTAACATAGTATGCATATTTACTATGCAAATTTTGACTATCTATCAATTTGTATAATGGAACTGATTCAAAATATGACTTGGTGTAGTGCAGTTCCATACTTACTTGTTCAGCTCAAGTGGGGGTGGTGATGTCACCAGATCCACTAGATGGGGTGTCACCATTTGCATTTCTTGGTCTAGCTTCATCATTGCTTGAAGCTTTTCTCCACATTTTTTCTCTAGAACTTTGGATATCTTTAATCGTATTTCCATTGGGATATGTGCTTGTCTCTATCATTCAGTCTTTGTAGTCTTTCTTGAGATGACCAACTTTGTGACAGTGTAACCATGTCATTCTGGGGTTTGACCAGCCTCTAGCTCTTTTGGTCCATGCCCTCATGAAGTTCATAGCAATGTGACCATATCTACCACATGTTGTACAGTTTGTCCAAGTATTGTAGTCCCATAGATATTGATTACCGATTCTCTTTGGTTGATAGGGAGTTTCTTGACCTTTTGGCTTCCATGCTTGCCTTTTCTTTTTCCAGCATTCAATACTTGTGTGCCCATTCATCTTGTATGTAGGAAAGTATTTGTCCATGTGGGTTTCCTTCTTGGGTTTATCCATTTTGGACTTACATTCATATGCTTTATGTCCTTTCTTGTTACATTTATAATAGAATCTTGTGAATGAAGATATAGATTTAGGAATACCTTTCATTTTTCCTTGGCATATATTTGATGTGTGGCCTTACTTTCCATGATGCTTGCATGTCAACTTTCTTGGTCTTGGATTTTCATAGACATTCTTTGGATTGGCTTGAGTTGATGATTCTCAATTTTCGGTAAAGCCTAGACCATTTTTGTTGTTGACTCTTCATTATCCTTCAAGAAAATCATCCATTCTTTTATTTCTCTCTTCATCCTTTCTGATAACTTCATTATGTTGTTGCTGAATTATAACCTCATGCTTTAGTTTTTCATTTTCTTCTCTTAGTTCACCGATAGCCTGCACTCTTTCAATGAGTTCTATATTCATTATGTTTTCTTCTTGACTCATTAGAATAATCTGATTTGTGATCTCACGGTGATGCTCAACATGTATTTTAATTTCTAACTCCTTTTCTAGTAGCTTCTCTGTAATCTTCCTTCTGTCATCAATAGTAAGTGATCTTTCTATTTCAGCTTGTCTAGCAGAACTCATCACATCAATCATTCTTACCATCTAGGAGCCTTGACCAATTTGCAGCATCTTTATTTGCTTTGTCAGATGTTGATTGATCTCCTTTAGATTTGTGATGTTCTCTTTTGATGTATTACTTGCATTTGATCCTGAAGATTCAAAGAAATCTGGAATCTCTTCTTCTTGATAATCTTTTTCATTGCTCCAAGTTGACATACCTTTCCTCTCATGCAGAAGCTCTCTCATCTTGATTGTTTCTTCTTTATACTATTCATAGAACATCTGTATCTCAAGATTTTTATTCTCAATATTCTTATCAAGTTTTTACTTCTCCATTGTATGATATTTTGTCTTAATCCTTTAAGATTTTTGAGGAAGAGACTTAGCTTTGATACCAATTGTTGGAATTAATGGGAAGTAGTATTGAGAGGGGAGGGGTGAATCAGTACCTCTAAAAATTTTACCTATTTTCACCATTCATCATTAGTAATCATTCATTACTGTATTACCGCCCATTACTATTGTTCTTTCTTATGCATTTAATATTAAATCATAACTTTAAATTTTTGCAACATTCATAGAAACATTCATGAGAGTAATAAACACATAACACAAGATATGATATCACAGAAAACTCCTGTTAGGAAGTAAAAATTGCGGTGGGGATGGCACCCACAAAACTTCACTATCTGCAGAATGGAAGGGAGAAGGTAAAGGCTTACAATTGATCACTTTTGATGATCTACCCCATTAGGAGTATTAAAGTGGAAACCTGTTAAGATCTACTCTATTAAGAGCTTTAGCAACACTGATTTAAGTGTGCACTCGGTTAAGAGATTTACAATAGGACTCTTAAATCCACCTTTCTTGAAAGGATTTCTTAAGTGTACTACACTTGTTAGAATGAGTACAAAATTTTGACATAACTGTATGCAATCTACAATTGTTGATTACAAATCCATGAAGGCTCTCAAAATAAGAATATCACCTTAAGTGACTGATTAGTACCTTTCTCTTCTCATCGGTAGCCTGTGTTCTTGTTTTTGAAATTGATGTGATCCGTTTATGTTCTTCTGCATGAAATCTCTTATCTAGTCTTTAGATGCTCTCTGTGGCTACAATCTTCATCAAACAAAAACATGTTCACAATAGATTGAGCATCTATTTATACAAGTATTTTGACCTATCTTAGAATCACACACTACAATGTTAACTCTTAGATCCAAGGTTTACAACTTGACCTTGATCTTTAGTTTTCATGTTTTAAATCAGTAAAACTAATTAAAACAATAGTAAATACATTGCTTCCTCTGCACATAATGGTTTTAAAAACAAATCAAGAAGATATATATACAACTTTAGTGATTTATCTGACGTAGAAAGTCAGATCCACTTTTTGCAGGATGTAACTGACTGTTGGTTCTTGGTCATTGGGTTGAACTGAAAGTCTGTTGGCGTTCCTTTGTTGAACTGATCATTGGGTTCCCTTTGTCTGTCGGGTTCCTCTCTTTGATATTCTATCGGGTTGCATTGTTTTTACTCATCAGGTTCCTTTAACCTGTTTGTTATCAGGTAACACTAAATAGTGTTTGTTGGGATGCTTTGAACTTGGCAGTATCAAGTAACCTTGGCGTCAAGTAGTGTTGTGCCCTGTATGTCGGTGTAGTGTAAAAAAATGGTGTATATAGTGTTTTTCCTTGTGTATACTAATAGAAAAATATAATGCCTTCACATCAACTTCCCAACACTTATAAGATTTTGTTTCAAACCTTAAACATACAATAAATTATCAGCATTATTCTTTCTATCTAGAGAGATAGAACCTCTTCCTATGATCATGACACCACAATTATCTCCCCATCTTACCATACCTCCATCATACCTCTCAAAACTCATAAATGTATCCTTTTCACCAGTCATATGATGAGATCATCCATTGTTTATCACTCATTCATCCTTCTTGACAACTTGAGCAGCTAGGGCCTTTTCTTCAACAATATAATTAGTAGAGCTAGTAGGCATGGCATTTGCAGTCTCAGAATATTCTTATTTAAAATAAACAAATGAAATAGTAGGAATAGAATTTGTAGGCTTAATATCCTTATCTTTAAAATAAAAGAGTGTGTACTTATCTGTATTCATCTTAGCACCATCAGATTCATTATTTGAAACTGTAAAAGGACTTTTAGGTACTCTCCTTGCAATCATCATCCCCAACTTTTGAATCTCTATTTCTTCTTATTCAATTTCCTTCATAAGTTTCTTTATCACCTTCTCATATTTTTACATCCTTCTCAAGAGTCATTTATTCTAATCTGATCTCCGCAAGTTCTTCTTATAAGATGCCATCTTCGAATCTCCCTCAATTTTTTGATTAAGGTAACTACAGGTTTTGAAGGGGCCCCAAACCCTTTACAATAGAAAACTGAGATAGAGCATTAAAGAACTAGAAAAAAAAAACTATTGTTAGCCTAAATGACAGTCACAAAATAGGTGCTCAACCCCAGAACAGAAAAAGAAAAGAGAACCCAACAAAAGATGGAACAAAAAATAGGAAACCAGCTAGCATTCACACACCAGAAAACCTTCCAACAGCACAGTCACACCAGCATCTTCAGATACTCTTCCGACTCATCCAGCTGAATCTGCATGTTGAGGATTGAATCCTTTAAGGAAGTAAGATCTTTGGGCTAGGAAATTGGTTTCTTTTTTGTGCTTAATCTTTTCCTAGTCACCAAGCCCGTAGTCTAAGTTTCATGATTCCCACCTTCGTCATCAATGTTGATAGCTTTTTTTTCAGTGCTATTCCCCTCCAACATTGCATCAAGGGCTTTGATATTCTCAATCGTAGATTTCATGCCCATGTTAATCATATTTAGAAGCTTCTAAAGCATAATATCATTGTTTCTACTTTATCCATGATTAGGGAAATCTTTCTATCAATGGTGTAATTAATATTGACAACTTGAGCAGCTAGGGCCTTATCATAAACATTCTCACCTCTATTATACATAGTAGCGTCATTTCTCATCTTATCAACTTTTTCCTCCAGCACATCATTCCTTGCATCCAGTGCTCTGTATTTAACGTGTAGGTCTTGGATGCCATGGAATACCCACTTATCAATGTTGAACACACGGATGGCCTTGTTTTGTGCAGCTTGAAGGACACTCATGGATTCCTCTTTAATTTTCTAAGTTTTCCAATTCTCCTCCCTCTCCATATTAACCTCCATAGTCAGGCTGACAAAAGGATTGGGTTCAGCCTTCTGGTTAAGAATATTGTTGGGGGACTCCACATAGGTGTTATCATACTCATTGGCCTCATGGGTTTCCTTCTCCCTGCCCTCAGCTTCATTCCCAGTTAACCCATCAATTTCCATTTCTTTATCAGTATTATCCATTTCCTATTTTCCTTCCTCACTTCCCTCATTAGTGCCCAAATGGGTTTCCTCCTAATAGCTATGAATGATGGTATTTATCAGGTTGATAATATCATTAGGAGTTTCCTGCTGATAAACTTTGATGGAATCTCTATTAAAACCTTTTCCCACTTCCAGCTTATTTGGGTTTTCCTCAGTAGATGCAATGTCCTTTTCTAGATTCTACATGGTGCTCTGCTCACCTCTTTCCAGATCATCATCCTCAGAATAAATAGTAACAACATTTTTTACCAGAGACACCCTTTTTGGGCTTTTTGCTAAACGACGGGTTAGCCTTGTTATCTGTGCTCACAGAATTCCACTTCTAAGAACCCACACACTTTTGAATCGGCTCTGGAACACGATCATGAGCATATTCTGCAATGAGCATAATGAGACCCTCATAGAGCACTAGGCTATCTTTAACTCTACGGTCCATGATGCTCTAGTTAAGGTATCTCAGGAGGAAATAGGGGAAGTAAACCCTAGCTTCATAGAAAAAATGATTCACTAGCACAAAGTGGAAGTTATACACTCTAGTGAATCTACCGTCTAAGGTCAAATATTCCATTATGACCCTAAGAACTTTATCCCAAATTAGCTTAATATTTTTAATGTTCACAAAATTGGCATTTCCTTTCCAAGCAGGGATTTTTCCTCATTAGTCTTGGGTAAATCCTTGTAAGCCGTGTTCCCATTTTTTTTATCTTTTGTGAAATTTATTCCCTCACGGGACAAACCCGTAATTTCAACAATAATCTCAAGATTGAGAGGGAAAGATTTACCCGCAAGATGAACTTTACCATTCTCGCAACCCGCTGCAAATTGTTTGGTTATCTCTTTATCATTGCAATGCAGTCGTCTGAGGTACTTAGTGACTCTTCCTTTCTTAAGTTTTTTCCAAACCTCCTCCTGATTCCATTTACACTCAGTTGGTTCTTCCCTCTTAAGGTCACCTCCCATTTCTTCTTCTCCTTTCATGCAACTATTCTCCAATGTGTTATAGCTCTGCTTTCTTTCAGAGTAATTTGGCTTTGGACTTCTCTGTCTAAAATCACTGTGGCCAAAATAAGAAATTTCTAGATCCTTCTTCATTTTGGTAACCCACAAAATGTGCATGACATGACAGGTATTAATTTTGTTGCACACCACTTTCCACTTTGGCTTGAAAGTACTCACGCTCATTTTCATATCATGCCCTATCATCATTATAACTAATAACTCCCTCTTTTTGATTGATTTTGTCATCATTAATAATATTATTAATGTCATCATTAATAATGTTCATTGCATTCCACTTGTTGATGATTTCAATCTTAACCCCTATGTTGGCCAACCCATCAGCAACCTGGTTAGCTTCATGATATTTATGGGTTACATGGAAACTATCAAATTTTGAGACAATGTTGTTTATCTTCTCTATAATGTGATTAATACTCCATGAAGGTCTAGTTAGGTCCGTGATATTATTAATAATTTTTATGGAGTTTCCCTCCAGCCAAAATTTTTTACACCCCAGCTCATCTGCCAGCATTATAGTGTTAAGGGCAGTCAAATATTCCTCTCTATGATTGGACTAAATTCCCAGAGGGACAACCATCGCTCCCACTTATTTTCCCCTCCTGTCTCTGATAATTCCACCTCCTCCAACAATACCAAGATTACCTTTAGCATTCCCATCAAATTTTTCTTTGACCCATTCCTCAGGAGGTGATGAACATTGGGCATTAGCTCTAGGATGAGGTGTAGAAATAGAAGAAGTATTGAATTTCCAATTTCTAATATCTTCCATATGCTGAGGGGAAGAGATGATCTAAGGGTTGTCATTAACCACTAATTTAAAGTTCTCCTCCAGCCCTCTACAAATATGATTATTAACAACCTTAGGTTTAGAAAAAATTTCCCTAAAGACCCTATTGTTTGTTTCCTTCCAAATCCTCTAGCAAAATTGGGGGAGAATAAGTTTCTAAAATTCTTTCGCTGAGTTGTTTGATAATGGGCAGCTCCATTATTTCACCAGGTCCTGCCAGAGGAGGAAAAACCCAACAAAGGTTCCATTTTCTCAAGATAATTTACCATAGATTATGAGCGTAGGAATAGCGCATCATTATATGGTTATAGGATTCAGAATCCTCCATGCATAAAAAACATCTATTAGGAAGCAAGAATCCACTTTTACTGAGACTATCCAAAGTTAGGGGTTTATTATGAAATAAAAGCCAAAAAAAAGAAATTGATTTTAGGGATGAGAAATTTGTACCAAACTTTCTCATAGATGGTTCTTTCCTCATCCAAAGTCAAGAGGTTACAAGTTGATGCCACATTATAAACACCATCTGAATTAGGCTTTCAAATGACTTCATCATGTTTGTTCTCATTGACAAACTAGGAATGCAGACCATGCTAGAGGGGAAGGAGTCCTCTGTCAATATCTCCCAGATTAATCCACGTATCATCAATATCTCCTTAAATTTTTCACCAATATTTTGTTTACATCTTTCTATGGCATATTTCCAGTCATGAATATTAGATAGAGGGACATTTTGAAGCTAGTTGTCTTCCCAGAAATCAATTTTCCTGCCATCCCCCAGCTTCCACCTACTTCCCTTCATAATCAGCTCTTTTGATGAGCTTATGTTGTTCCAAATGTAGGACCCATGCACATTGACTTCCCCATTAAGGAAACTCTCCAAATAATTGGAGTTAAAAAGATATTTATTTCGGATGACCACATACCATTCTTTCACATTCCCAAATATTCTCCACAATTGTTTTGCAAAAAGGGCTTTGTTGACATTTTTTAATGGGTCATCTCAAACCAAGACCCCCAAATATTTTGGGTTTGCAGACACTTTCCCAAGCCACCAGACTAAACCTTTTCTTTTCTTCCACCCTAGACCACAAGAATCTTTTATGGATTCTTCAATGATTGTAGAAAACTTAAGAGGAATTTTAAAAAGACTAAGAGAATACACTAGGAGGTTTTGTAAAGTAGATTCTAGGAGTTGGACCTTCCCAGCATTACTAAGAATAGTCCCTTTCTAGCCAGACATATTTTTATTGAATCTGTCTATAATGGAGTTCCAGAAACTATCTAGTGGTTTTGAACATAGTGGAGGACCCATGTAGGATGAAGGAAAGGCACCAATACTGCAGCCTAGAATATTAGATATTTTTCTTTGTCTCACCTCTGGGGTGTTGATAAAGTAAATATAGCTCTTGTTCCAGTTGATAAGTTGACCTAATGCCAAGGTAGATGAGGAAAGATAAATCTTCAGGTTTCTAGCTTCTTTGATAGTAGAACTCCCCATAATGAGAGTGTCATCAACGAATTGCTTATGGGAACAAACAGATCTAGCTAGAAGACAATTGGAGGCCCAAAATTAGACCTTACCCTAAAAATTTGTTGATATACCTTCCCAATCATTCAGCCAATATAGAAAAGAGGATGGGGGATATAGGATCCCCTTGTCTTATTCCTCATGTTGGTTTGAAGAAATTAGAGGATCCCCCATTGACAATTACTGAAGATGACACAGTAGTAACCAGCTGCATGATTAGTTTGGTAACTCCCTTATCAAAACCAAAATCATTGAGAACTTTCAACATAAATTTCTAATCCTCCCTATCATAAGCTTTAGAGAGATCTAGCTTCATAAGGAATCCTTATTTTTTAGCCTCCTCCAAAGAATGAATATTTTCGTAAGCCACAATAATAGAGTCCAGTATTTGCCTTCCTGGAACAATATCATTCTGCTGAGGCAAAATAATCGAGGGAAAAATAAACAGAATTATATAAGTGAGGACTTTATAAATTATTTTATACAAAGATTTACAGATTTGTTAAAGTTCCTCCAAGGGACTTAGCTCTGATACCAATTATAGGAAATAAAGTAGCAAGCAACTGAGAGGGGGGGTGAATTAGTTGCACCCAAAAACTTAAATACTTTATTACCCTTAAACCTTGAAACCCTTAAGCATGGAACCCTTATATCTAATTTATAATGATATGAGAAAGTAAACACAAATTAGAAAATATCCACAACACATAGCACCAGAATTTTTATTGTGGAAACCCAAATTAGGGTGAAAACCATAGTGGGGCTTAACCCACAATAAGACTAATACCTTGTTATAATTATAAGCTTATTACATAGGAGGAATACACATGCATTCAGACACACTTCCTAGATCTCACTCCTTAGTTACCCCTGGGGCGCTCCAACCCTTAGGAAGACTCACTATCTCAAAAACACAAATCATACTACAATCTGATGAATTTCTAAACTATATAGTAGCATCTAATTATATCTTGGTCAGTTCCATTGAATTACAATCATATCTTTGTTGAAATCCTCTCTGACTCCTTTAAATAATAAATTAAAACTTCACTATATATACACAAATTCTCCACAAGAAATCTCTGGTGTCCGCGATTAATCCTTCTCTTACGCAACCACACTTTTCCCTAATTCATCAATTCTTATATCCAGAACACGTTAGAAAATACCTAACCTTAAATTTCCATATCACCATGCCAAAATCAACTATCCTCATCAAAGATAATTTTATCCAACATGATTTGATCCATCATAATCACCTCGAGATCATAACTTTACCCTAAAACATTTTACCAATTGCCCATAAAATGTTTTGTTGATCAAGTTGACCAAGAACATAAGAAAAATTATCACCAACTTGAAAATCCCTCCAAATCTCATCACCTTGATCAATTTAGATATCCAAATCATTAGGCAAATAATCCAAGAGCATCCTTAGGCATCATGAATCTCAGAAAAACAATCAAATCCATCCCAGCTAACAAATTGTCAGTATTCTATGCTCACCCCTAAAGAACACTGCCACCTTCCTCTGTAACACTTGAAAATGCCTTTTGGACCCTTAGAATCTTGAACCCTTTGAAATGAAGACACATAAAAATTTCCTTAACACAATCCCAACTACGCAACCAAAGATCTTACCCTATTTACATGTATAAAGCCAATTTATGCAACTCTGATACACTTGCAGATAGTAAAGTAGTCAATCACCATTTATGATCTCATAACCTACTCAAATAATCATTTCAACATCTAAAAATTGACATGAACATAGTATAAAACCTCTAAAACACCCCCTAAGGTGCACAAATCCTCATCTTTGGTATCCTTCCCTGTCCATTCCTGTGAACATATTCTTCCTCTGGAAAAATTGCATAATAGACATGTTGACATTAATGACAATGCATCCAAACTTGCCAACATGAAAGAGTTGTGTAGGAAAACTAAATTATTAGGATAATTTCTCTTTATCTATTATGGATATTTTTATATACCTTGTCCCTAGGATAGTGATTCTTGGGTGCGCAATTTATTTTCTATATCTTTCTACTTTAGTAATGAGCCTTAGTTTGCAAGTCTGGAGCAGTGATCTATATATATTCAGTGGTGTATGGGTAGTGAGCCTCTGGTTGCAAGTATGAAGTGATGAGATCCTACTATGTTTTTAAATATACTATATATCAGTGACTTATCTCTGTGGGTAAGTGCTCACTGTGGTTTTTCCTAGTTTGGGTTGTCCATGTACAAAAAATTGTGTTGATGTGTTGTTTTTTTAGTTCATTAATTGATGAATCTACTATGGGGTCAATATTCAAGATAGTTTATTATCTTAGTAAGAGTTTAGGTTTATGTTAATTCACACCCCCCCCCTCTCAGCATCTGGTGTGTGTTCAACACAACCCACTTTGTAAAGTAATCTTCAGTAGTGATAATGAACGCATCTCCTTGAGGGAAAATTTTAACAATAAGATCCAAACCCTGCAAGGAA
Organism: Thuja plicata; assembly: GCA_018584345.1. Classification (NCBI taxonomy): domain Eukaryota; kingdom Viridiplantae; phylum Streptophyta; class Pinopsida; order Cupressales; family Cupressaceae; genus Thuja; species Thuja plicata. Next base: position 900,668 of record MU227475.1, on the reverse strand, counting down.
AAAGAAAAAGGGATCACATGAGATCTAAGTCCCTAGGTGGGAGACTGAATCAGGTTGTTATGTTTATAACAATAATGAAACTTTTTTATAAAGGAAAAGGAACCCTTTTCCATAGTTTTCCAATAGTAACCCATATGGAGCAACTTCTAGACCAAAGATTTACCACCGAAATTCCCCTCACAAGAACATGAATGTGCTTCATCAAGGGTGATATGGATCTATAATTTAGTGAGACAATGAAAGATAATATCATTATATCATCTTCTATAGAGAGAATTAGAGAGAATGATATAACATTTGCACAGTTTGTAAATTCAATCTCTAATGTTCTTACTTGTAGGATTAGGAAAGGTACCATCATAAAAGTATCAAACAATATATACGAGTACCACTCATTATAATCTATATTAAAGTAATAGGAAACCTCACTAGAGTTATAAAAAATTGAAAGAGATATCTTTTTAAAACTATGATGCAGGAGCATCCTGGGTGTAAGAGCAATCTTGCATCACCCAAAAATATGTGTTTTTCTATTTAATAAGAGCTATTTTGTACAAAGCTGCTATTTTTGGAAATCTACTATTTTTAGTAAGTTGGTCGTTTGAACTCAGAATGTTCTAATTTTCCAAGTGAAGGTTCATCTTAGTCATATAAGAATGCCAGTTGAATTTCATTGCCAGATCATCTGTATTGGCGAAGTTATTAAGGATTTACTGTTGAGATTTTAGGGTGCAAAACCATTGAGCTCAATTTTCAGGACCTTAGAGGCTCCGGATCGACGTCAAACTTGTAGCTGACTTGCATTTTTCTATTCAAGCACTGTAGATCGCAATCTCCCCTTTCTGAAAAGTGGTTATAATAGCCAATTGGAGCTACGGTTCAAAAGTTATGGCTTCCGAAAGTTGGGCTACCTAATCTCATGTTCTGTAAATATTTAAAGCCGACCCTTTTGTAATAAAAGTGAAAAAAAATTAAATGCTAAGGGTAGTCGGCCTTAATGGCTTGATTTCAGGAACCTTCTCGGGCGATGGAAAATTGCCTATTTAAGGAAATCCCGTGGTGTTTTCTAGGGTAGTTCTGGGTGGTTATTTGAGGCTTTGTCCTACAGATTATTGTAAGGGATGCCCATGTGGCTTTTGATATTGTAATTCTGAAGTTTGTAATTCCACATTTGTGGAGC
>MU227475.1:825004-877223 GCA_018584345.1 Thuja plicata | reverse complement strand
TGAACATCTTGAACACTATGATGGTGGGAGTGTCAGTTTTGGGAATGATGAACCTTGCCCTGTAAGAGGAAAAGGTTGCATTGTTCTGACAGAAGGAATCAAATGTGATAATGCTTATTGGGTTGAACGATTGAGGAGAAATATACTCAATGTAGCACAGCTGAACAACATTGGCTTCAAGGTAGAATTCATAAATGGTAAGGCCAAGCTCCTGGATGGTAAAGGGAACCTATTCAGAACCGCCAGACAAACAAAAGGTAATCTATTCTATCTTGATCTCACTGAAGGTTCATGCTTTATTGCACAAGTAGAAAAAATTTGGTTATGGCATAAAAGGTTGTGTCATGTAAACTTTGATAATCTAGTAAACATAAGTAAGAACAAGAGAGTCAGAGGTATTCCTATTTTAAAGAAACCCGAGTTAGAAATATGCAAACAATGTTTGAATATTACTACTCATAAATTCATAGAAAGTGTACATGTCAAGATTGATGAGTTTGCTGAAAAATATGAAGAGAAGAGCAGTAAAGAGCCTGAAGACTACAGGAACTTTGTGTATTATGAACCTGGTACTATACCTATGACTCGAGAAATGGTGATGGGATAGCAGAACTGTCGACCACTAAATATAGTAGCACAAACTATTCAAGCCGAGTTGCAAACTGTGCAACCCGAGCTGCTGGTAGAAGAGACCGAGTCACAAACGGAGGGAACTGAGTCACAATCAGAGGGAACTGAGTCACAGAAGGGGACCTGAGTCACAGACAGAGGGACCTGAGTCACAGATAGTGGAACCTGAGCATTAGACAAAGGAACATGAAAGAATGTTTGAGAATGACAGACCTAGTGGATCAAGTGCATAATCTAGAATAAAAGATCCAGTACTTTCAAGATATGTTAAAAGGCATCATGCACCTGAGAAGATAATTGGATATCAAACAGAAGGTGTAATGACAAGGAAGAAACTCAAAGGTACATGCTTACTAAGTGAATTTGAACCTAGAACTGTTAAATATGCATTGACTGATTAAATTTGGATAGAAGTAATGAATGAAGAAATTGAGCAGATTGAGAAGAATAAGACTTGGAATCTTGTGCCTAGGCCAAAGGACAAGAATGTGATTATAACCAAGTGGGTTTTTAGAAATAATATGAATGAAAATGGTAAATTTTCTAGAAACAAGGCCAGACTAGTTTGTAAAGGATATGCTCAAGAAGAGGGTATTGACTATGGAGAAACTTTTTCTCCTATTACAAGACTTGAAGGAGTCAAAACTCTTCTGGCATATGTTGCACATAAAGGATACAAAGTATATCAAATGGATGTGAAATCTGCATTTTTGAATGGAATCCTAGAAGAAGAAGTCTACATTGAACAACCTGAAGGATTTGTTGATCCTAGCAGAAGGAATATGGTTTGCAAGCTACACAAAGAATTGTATGGACCGAAGAAAGTGCCCAGAGCCTAGTATGAAAGACTGCATAGCTATCTAGTAAGTATTAGATTTCAGATAACCAATAATAACAGTATCTTGTACATCAAAGAAGGACCAAAGAAAAAAATACTGTTAGCAGAGATATTTTTTGATGACATATTATGCACTGGTTATGATGACCTATGCAAAGCATTCTTTGTAGCTATGAGTAAAGAATTTGAGATGTCTATGTTTGGTGAGATCAAATTCTTTGTTGGATTACAAGTACATCAAATGAAGGATGGTATCTACATTACTCAATCAAAATATATCAAGGAGATACTTAAGAAATTTGGTATGAAATATTCCAAACATGTTGGAACACCCATGTGTATTGGACAGAAATTGTCTAAAGATGATGATTCAAAGGAGGTAGATCAGACCAACTATAGATCCATGATTGGAAAATTGCAATATGTTGTTCACACCAAACCTGATATTGCATTGGTAGTTGGTATTGTTGCAAGATTTTCAACTAATCCCAAAGATAATCACCTAATGGAAATCAAAAGAATTCTAAGATATCTGAAGAGTACTGAAGACTATGGATTATGGTATAAGAAATGTGGAAACTTTGATTTAAAGGCATTCACTGATGTTGATTGGGCCGGAAGTATCGATGATAGGAAAATCACCAGTGGTGGAGCTTTCTTTCTTGGAAAGAGGTTAGTATCATGGACTAGCAAGAAACATAATTGTATCTCTCACTCTACAACAAAGGCAAAATATGTTGCTACAGCGGTGAACTGTTCAAACATCATATGGATCAAGCAGTTATTGTCAGGAATGGAGGAAGAAGTAAAAGAGTCAGTTATTATCTACTGTGACAACACAAGTGCCATATCATTTCAAAGAATCCTGTGATGCACACCAAAACCAATCATATAGCAATAAAGCATCATTTTTTTAGGGAATTGGTACAAAATAAAGAAGTAAGGTTGGAATATGTGAATACCAAAGAACAATTTGCAGACAAATTCACCAAACCTTTACCTAAGGATGCATTCTTGTATCTTAGAGGAAGCTAGGGGTGCTTCCCCTAACTAAAGCTCACTAAAATACAGTTTAGTGATGCATCAACCCGAGCGACAATGAAGATGTATCAGTTAATGTGGGTACATCAGAGCACATTATAGATGAATTTGTACATTCAGGTACATTACAATTACAAAGTAAAATAGTACTGACTATTGATATTTGTGGAGATGGTGTCTTTGGTATCTGGTGTCAAAGAGGGAGAGTTTTCTATAATACACAAGATAAAAGAGGAAGAATTTTTTCTATAAATACAGCAAGAGGGAGATTTTGATGTCAGAGGGAGTTTTTGGATGAGAATTGGAATGAAGATAAAGACATTAGTAAAAATTTTGTTGCTCTATAATTATTTATATTATGACATGTTGTGTTGCTATCAATGCCAAAGAGGGAGATTGTTTTTTATTAAGGTAAAAGTGGGTTTTGAAGGGACCTCAAAACCCTTTACAAAGCACTAGAAAGATAGTCAAGAAAGGACCAAAACAACTACAAATTGTCCAACATGACAGAAAGCCAAAAAAGGGCTAAACCCCAGATTAAACACTAAAGAACATTACAAAACAAAAAACAACGAGAAACTAAAAACTTCCAAAAAAATAGCAACAAAAAACTTCCAGCAGCCAAAACATTCCAGCAAAGAAACTAATCAGCATCCATTTGATCTTCCAGAATCTAGACTTCTTCCATCTGCAGCTCCATGCTCAGGATCGATTCCCGCAACTTGGTGATATCTTTAATTTGAACATCAGCTTTCTTTTTGGTGATGGATCTGGTCCTAGTACTTGGGCCCGAGATATTAATATCCTGAGATCCATCATCCTCCTTCTTAGCCTTATAACTGTACTTACCTTCCAAAAGGGTAAACAGGGCTTTCAAGTTGTCCACAGAATTTTTCATTCCTATTTTGCTGATAGTAGTTAGTTTTTTTAGAAGAGCATTGTTGTTATTAACCTTGTTGGTTATCTTTTTGAGCCTGTTATCAACCATGGTGATAATATTTTTGTCCATATTATTTACCTTATCAAACACATCATTCCCTTACTGGTACATGACTGCATCATTGCACATTTTGTCCATAATTTCCTCCAGCAGAGAGTTTCTTTCTTCCTGATTCTTGTAATTATCTTGAATCTTCTTCATGTCATCCTGAATCCATTTATCAATATTATAGCTATTCTTAGCTTTATTTCTGGCCATTTGAAGGAAATATTGAGTAGCCACTCTTTTGACTTTGACCTCTCTCACACAGAGTTCATCATCTAAACTCCTCAGGTTCTGTTCATTCTTCTCCTTAGAGTCACCTTTTAGGGTATCTTGGGTATCCTCATCCTTATTATTATCAGTGTTATCCTTATCTACTTTGTCAGTTTCCTCTTCAGGAACAATATTCTCCTCATTGTTCTTAGTATTGCCCTTATTAATCTCAGTTTCCTCAATGTTCCCCGAATCCCTGTTAGACTCCTGAATTTCTTGGTTTATCTTCTCCTCTCCGTCATTAATGACATTATGGTCATCAATGTGGGTAACAATGATATTATCAATTTCTTCATTAATTTCATCCAGAATGTTGCTATCCATCTTCTGGGTATCCTCAATATCCCCTTTACCACCCAAAGGCTTGTTGGTAATGAAAGTATTAGTCTCCATATCATCAGTATTGCTCGAATTCCTAGTCAAACCCTTGTCCTCAAAATTATTGATGTCATATTCATCATTAGTTCTCATCCCTTCAATGTCATCATAAATTGACAAAGAGATATCAACAACAATAGGGCCTTTTCAGATTTTTTTGGTTTTTGCTTTGCTAGGATTCTTACCAATAGAAAGCTCCATGTTATTCCTTTTAAAATTCTCAATACTTTTAGGAATGGTGTCAGGAATTTGGTTATTAACATAGTCTATAATCAATAGAATTAGACCCTCATGTAAAATAATGGAAGATTTAACTCTATCATCAATAATACTCTGATTGAGTGAGCTTAACAGATAATAGGGAAAGAAAACCCTAATTTCATGATGAAAATGGTTAACCAGAACAAAATGGTAATTGTAGACCTTTTAATACCTACCTTTGAGCATGAATTACTCCATGATGGCCCTGATAAAAAATGCCCATATACACTTAATGTTTGACAGTATAACATAGTCCAAATCACCCTTCACGAGCATGGTCCACTCCTCATCAGTCTTGGGGAAATTTTTATAGGCCTTATTGCCCTCTTTTTTGTCTTTTGAAAAATGCAATCCCTCCAACGGGAAACCCATAATCTCAGCAAGGCGGTCCAGAGTGAGGGTTAAGGATTTGCCCAGAATGTTCACTGTCCCATTCTCCCAACCATTCGCAAAATATTTTGTTACCTCCTTATTATTTCCATGGAGACATTTTAAGTATCTGTGCACTTTACCCTTCTTGAGCTTTCTCCACACCTCTTTTTCATTCCTCCATTTGGATACCGCAGGTTCTTCTCTCTTCAGATTTCCCCCCATTTCTTTGTTCTCCTCTGTATTGGTATAATCTCTCACACAATTCTAGTTTTTTCTAATATTCAGTCCAAGACGCATACAGACCTTCAAATGCACAGAGAGATAAAAAGATTGCAACTGAAGGAAGTCATCATAAATTTGACGCTTCACATGGCATGACACCGTCATTGTACCCCAGATCAAAACAACATTAATCAAAATGATTAATTCAATTAATTTCACCTGCCTTGTGATTAACCCAGTCATAATTGAGCAATAAATTAACCTCGTCATTAATTTTAGCATTTCCATGCCACTTGCAAGTGACATCATTTTCAACTCCAAGGTTGGCAAGACTATCCGCCACTTGGTTAGTTTCTTGATAATTATGAGTGACATGAAAGGAGGTAAAGTTCGAGGCCACTTCTTTAATTTTGACAATTAAATGATCAATTGTCCAAGATTCCTTACTTCTGCCTTTGATGTTATTAATAATATTTAAAGAGTCTCCCTCCAGCCATACTTTCTTATAGCCCAGTTCCTCCACCAACAAAATTATGTTGAGAGCCTCCATTGCCTCAGCCCTATGGTTAGATTGAGTTCCCAGAGGAGAAGAAATCACACCAACACAATTACCATTTTGATCTCTTATTATGCCTCCTCCTCCAGCAATTCTTGGATTGCCCTTCGCAGCCCCATCGAAGTTCTCTTTAATCCACTCTTCAAGGGGTGAAGCCCAAGTAGCCATAGACCTCTGATTGATAGATTTTGGTACTCTGTCACTTTCCCTCTTACTGTAGTTAGACTCTGATTTTGATGAGAGAAATTTTTCTTCCAGTGCCCTGCAAATTTGGTTTCCTACCACTTCAGGGCTAGACTGATTTTCTCTGAAGATTCTATTATTGTGTTCTTTCCATATTCTCCAGCAAAAGTGAGGAGGAATGAGGTACCAGAGATCTTTGTCAATAAATTTTTGAGGTGGATAAATCCATTGAGAAACAAAATCCTGCCAAACAAAGGGGAAACACCAGCAAAGATTCCATTTTCTAAAGATGATATCCCAAACTTTACGAGTGAAGGGACAATATAGCATGATATGATCACAAGACTCAGAATTTTCAAAAAAAAGACTACATCTATTAACAATATTAAGCCCCCTTCTAGTAAGATTATCAAGAGTTAGCGGTTTATTTTGAATGAGAAGCCAATAGAAAAAGTTGATTTTAGGTATGAGATTTTTATAACACACAAAGGAACAAGGAGGCCTTTCCTCTCTTTCAGTAAATATTTTGATGGCAGAAGCCACAGTGTACTTGCCATCAACAGTAGGATTCCAAACAATTGAGTCTTGGATGTTATCTTTGATATACCAGGTCTGCAATTCATGCTGGAGGGAAATAAATCTAACATCAATTTCTCCTAGATTCTTCCATTTATTGTCCTGCCAATAATCAATAGCTTTAGTACCAATAGATGCTTTGCACCTATCAATGATTTTCTTCCATTCTTGGTTGTTGGACAGAGGCACTGAATAGATCCATTCATCATCCCAAAAATCAATTCTACTTCCATCTCACAACTTCCATCTTTTTCCTTTGACAATCAGGTCTTTGGTTGACTTAATACTATTCCAAATGAAGGAGCCATTAGTACTATTATCATCACTTATAAATTCCTCCAAATAATTATTGAGGAAGAGATATTTGCTTTTAATAATGAAGCTCTATTCTTTTTTATCTCCATAAATCCTCCAAAGTTGTTTTTCCTTAAGGGATTTATTTATGTTTTTTATGGTTCGCAACCCGAGACCTCCCAGTTTTTTGGGCTTGCAAACTTTGTCCCAAGAAACAAGGCTAAATCTTTTATTTTCTTCAACCCCTGACCAAAGAAATCTTTTCTGGATTTTCTCTATCTCAGTAGCAATTTTGTAGGGTATTTTAAACAAGCTCATAGCATAAACTAGGAGGTTCTGAAGAGTAGATTTCAATAATTGGAGCTTTCCCGCATTGCTAAGGAGCGCCCCTTTCCAACCAACAAGTTTATTGTTATATCTGTGTATAAGAGTATGCCAAAATCTTTCTGGAGGATTGGAGCAGAGAGGTAAACCAAAGTAAGATGAAGGAATTTTCCCAATAGTACATCCAAGAATAGTTGACATTTTCTTCTGTCTTTCTTCTAGAGTGTTTATGAAGAAAATAGAGCTCTTAGTCCAATTGACTAGCTGGCTAGTTGCCACAGTATAGATAGAAAGGCCTTTCTTTAGATTCCTAGCTTCTTTAATAGTTGACTCTCCCATGATAAGAGTATCATCCATAAATTTCTCATGGGAGAAAATGAGTCTAGCTGAAGAGGGTTGAATACCACTTATTTCACCTTTTTCTACCATTTTATGGATGTACCTCCCAAGGCATTCAGCAAGTATAGCAAAGAGTATAGGAGAGATAGGATCTCCTTGTCTCAGACCTCTGGTAGGTTTTAAAAAAGTAGAGGATCCCCCATTAACAATGACTGAAGAAGAAATAGTTTTCACAAGTTGCATAATGATTTTGATAACATCTTTGTTAAAACCAAAAGAGGAAAAACCTTCTGCAGGAAGTGCCAATCGACTCTATCATAAGCCTTAAAAAGATCCATTTTCATCATGAAGCCTTGTTTTTTAGCCTTTTCCAGGGAATGGCTGAGAGAATTTCATCCTGATCATATCTATTCAAATTATTTTCCTTAGCCAGAAACTCTAAAAAGTATCTTAGCATTTTTGATATGATATCTTCCTCCTTCCTTATGGAAGATTCTTCCTCTTTTGGTTTTAACAAAGATGTTATCAAAATCATTATGCAACTTGTGACAACTATTTCTTCTTCAGTCATTGTTAATGGGGGATCCTCTACTTTTTTAAAACCTACCAGAGGTCTGAGACAAGGAGATCCTATTAATAGCTTTATGTTTCATAGCCATCATGTGGAAGAATCTTGTGTTTTTATCCCCAGCCTTAAGCCAAAGAGCTCTAGATCTCTGTCTCCAGAAGTATTCCTCCTTGGTAATAATGTTATGATAATCTGCAAGAAGATTATTTTCCTTATTTTTTGTTTCCTCTGAAAGACCATCCTTCTGGATTCTGTCCTGAATTTCCTTAATTTCATTCTACAGATTCCCTTTCAATTGGAAAATATCCCCAAACACATTCTTATTCTAGATTTTCTGATTACTTTTAATTATGTTTAGTTTCTTAGCCATTCTATACATTGCTCCCCCTTCAATAGTGTAGTTCTACCATTCCTCAATCTTCTCTTTTAATTTAGCATGGGCTAGCCACATTTTTTCAAATCTGAAGGGAATGTTCTTTCTACCCTTGATCTGATTAATATTTATAGATATAGGATAGTGTTCAGATCCTATACAGAGTTCAGTAGAAAGAGTAAAAAAGTACCTGGAAATCCAATCATGGGTTAAGAGGTCTCTATCTAGTTTAACCTCGATCAGATCCTTCCCAGTATGTCTATTCGACCATGTATAGTCAATGCCTTCCAAGTCAACATCTAATAAGGATTCCTCATTGATATAGTCCAAAAGATCAGATCTTCTATCAAGCTGGGAGGTAATACCACCCTTTTTTCCTCATTTTTAAGAGGAGTATTTAAAGTCTCCCATGATCATCCAGCTAGCTTCTTGATAAATATTACAGATTTCTTTCAGTCTTTGCATAAACTTTTGTCTACCTCTTCTAGTGTTAGGGGCATATATATTGATCTAAGGTTCCAGCTAAAGTTCTCCTTGAGGAAAGTAATCTTGACCACTAAAATGTTCTTTTCACTGAGGATTAGGTTGCAGAAAACATTTTTATTGTTCCAAAAAACCCCAATGCCTCCTGAAGCACCATCAAAATCACCTCCTATACTCCCATAATCTTTAGACACATGCATTTTTTCCATTTTTTCTTTAGGCATTTTAGTTTCTTGAATAAGTAAGATATCAGTTTTCTATCTCTAACCATGTTCCTAAGAACATCCTGTTTATGGGGCTATTAAGCCCTCTTATGTTCCAAGAAATAACTTTCATATTAAAGGCTTGGGGAACATATCTCAGGGATGGTGCATTTTTTTCCATCCACTATATTATTTTTTGCTTCCTACTCTCTTTTTTTCTTAAGTGATTCCCTTCCTTTTTTACTTTTAGGAGTGCCCACATCTGCCTTGTATTGTCTTCTCATTTGTACTCCCCCTTGACTTTGGTTTTCTTGTTTTTTAGCTGATTCACTCATATTACTGTAGTTTTGGTCCCCTTTTGTGCTTGAGTTTTTATTGAATTTTTTTTTCCTTTATCTATGACCAAGGAGCTTCCTGGGTTTCTAGGTTTATCTCTGGTATCACATATCTCTCCATTCTTTCTTCACTCCACAGATCTGCAATAGGGGATGAGGAATCATCATCGCTATCTTCAAAAGTGTTACCATTTTGGTCATGTTCCCCGATAATTCCTTCTTCGGGACTATGAGTTTCAGCTCTTGTATAGGGCATGCTTTCTGGACCCTTCAAATTGGTTATATTATTAGCAGCTTCTAGCTCCTTCACTTTAGGTTGTTCTTTCTCTTGTATAGGTTCTACTCTAGCTTCTTGATCAATATTAGGTTGCTTTTCCAAGGTGATGTGATTTTCAGATAGCAGATTTTCCTCTGATTCATTACTGATTAAACTCTATGTTTTGTTCTCCTATTGACCTAGAGCTGGATTCCCTAAAGAAATTGCTTTCGGATTGATTTTCCAATTCCATACTTTTTTTTGTTCCCTTTTATTTTCTTCTTTTTCTTTTAGTTTATTTAGCAGACACTGTTTAGCCCAATGACCAACTTTTTTATAGGAGAAACAGGCAAAGGGAACCGATTCATATTCAACTGTTTGGATGTGCTTACCCAGTTTAGAGTTGATAGTGATGACCTCAGGTAGATCCATCTTATGGTGTTTGTTCACACATATTCTAGCATAGACTAGTCTAGATCTGGCGGCTGTCATCGGGTCTATCGATAGGAGTTCACCAAATGCACTCACAAGACCAATAAAAAAATCATCATGCCAATATTACATTGGGAGGCTAGGTAATCTCACCCATACAGGGGCCATATCAAATATATCAGCATTCAGATCCATATTTGTGACCCGTTTTTGAAGAGCCAAAGATGATTTGCCAAACATCCAAGGTCCTCCACATAGCACTTTTGATGGGTCTTCATTATTTGAAAAGAAAAATGAGAAAAACCCCTTCGGCATTGCTGCAATATCCACTTGTCCCTTGAGTTTCCATTTACAATAATTAAACTCTCTGACAAGCTCAATATTAGGTCTTACCCCCGTAATCTTATCAACCAGAGTAAGAGCCATGGTAGAAACAGTATGGTCCACAAGGGGGTCAGGAATGGAAATACCAAAATAACCCTTACTGGGTTCTGAAATGTTGTTGATACTAGGAAAAGTAGATTTTCCTGAACGTTTAATCCCAAATAACGACAACCAACTACCTTTAGATAGATTCTTGTTTGAAGCATGATCATTTTTATCGGCCAAAGAGCTCTTACCTTTAGATGAGGTTTCTCCTGGCCCACCATCTCGGAAAGGAGGGTCCTTGACTTCATCTAAATCTTTAGTGGAGCCCTCTTCTGTTGATCCTCCCACTTTCTGTTGGTCTCCTATAGCTGTAGACGCTAGGTTTCCTCCAGCATCATGTTTCCCATCATCGCAAGATTTCAAATTCCCTCCTGCTCACCCATTCTCTCCAACTCCTGCTCCTTCCATCTGATCTTTGTTATGTGTTGTTGAATACAATTATTCAATTGTGTATTTTCATTGATGTTACACATGTATTTACACTTATATAGTGATGTTACACAAATGTCTACATTCAGACCGAGCACAGTTGGTGAATAGAATGAGTTATTTAGTATTGACCGAGTTTAGTCGGGCATTGAAGGAAGTTTAGTGTTGACTGAGTCACTCGTGCATTTTGGTCTTGGTCGGGCATTCAGGGGCAGCCGACTAACAGTGATTTATATTCTATAATTAATTGTTTATATGAGGCCGACTGAATTGTGATTTATTATTAGAAGTATATTCAAGCGGACTTGACAGGGCTTACCATATAAATGAAAGGTCAAGTTTGGATTGAATGTGTGTAAGAAGAAGAGAAAGAGAAAGAGAAAGAAGAAGTGTGGAATTATGTTATATGAAGAGTGAAGGCAAAATTAGATAGGATTCTGATTGAGTAAAGATCACTCAGAGCTGCAATAGAACATCTGATCAACAAGGATCCAGTTATAATCAAAACAAAGATCTGAATCAGCAAAGATAGTTTCTTACACATACAGGTCAATTCATTGGTACTTTCTAACAATTTTCGCAGTGAACTAAAATCTCTTAATAGAGTAAACTTAATAGTCTTTTTGTAAATCCTCTCACAAGGTAGAATTTCTATGTTGAAATGTTGAAGACCTCTAACAAGGCCACTCCTCACAGGGTGATTAAATCCTTTAACAAGGTCACACCTAACAGTGTGTTATTGTAACCTTTAACAGGGTTGGCTCCTAACAGGGCTCACTTCAGAAGAGTGAAAAATAGTAACTAGTTACATTGGTGGCTTTTCCCATATTGGGTTTCCATGTTAAATCTTGGTGTCACCTGTGTATATGTTATTTGTTTTATGCTTTATGTTTCTGCACTTAATCTCTAAAGTATAAATGCATTGGATATTATAAAGATTGCTTTGACACCTGAGTTATAGAAGAATATCTTAATTAACCGAGTAACAGTGTTAAATTATTTAAGACATCTAAGGGACAAAGGATTTGTTTTGGAGTAACTGATTCCCCCCTCCCTTCTTAGTTACTTATCTCATTTCCAACAAGAATGATATATGAAAAAAAAATTGGGTCAGCATGAAAGAGACTTAAATATGCTAATGCTTTCGATAGTTCCCAAAATATCACAAAAAATAAATGAAATATAAGTTAAAGCAGGAAATATATAGAAGACTAGCACAACATAACATCCCTCCTATATTCAAGTACCCATGAGCCTAACATAGAAAAATAATTACACAAAATTATAAGAACAAACAAATAAGCAACAATAATCTAAGAATAAACATATGAAATGAGGATAACACCCAAGGGGTCCCCACTCAAGTAATTTTTTTTTTTTATATCTTGATTAGAGATAGGATTAAGGTGGCTTGATGAAGTGGCAAGGTATCACTCACTAAAGAATATTCAACAAGAGGCCTTAGAGGAGAGGTTCAAGCAATATCATTTGAGGACTCTATAGGAGTGACTATTGCTAATTATTTTGTGAATATTCATGTTAATTATATAATATCTAATATCGACTCAAATATACAAACATCTCCAATAAAAGGTACTAGGCAATAGAGCCGACCAAAACTTCACTTCTTCAATGGAGTGACCTATGCAAGAACTTAAAGGAAAACATGTATGTACCTATTCAACTAAGTGTGTAGTTAAAATGAGCACATTTATTTCTTATTAAATGAAATATAAATTTACACAACATAATCACTTCTCTCTTATTTAGTAGAGTGCAATTACGCATCATAACTTCTTCCACTTATTTGGTTGGGTAAAGACATACAATAAAGTGAAATATGAAATTACTAGTAGTGCTATCATCCAAGGTATTATAAGATAATATGAAATGCATTAAGAATCATCATTGAAGAGTGTTAATATGTTGATATATCATTCTAATCATAAATGTAAATTTTTGCAATGTAACCCAAAATGAACCAAATAACATGGTTAAAAAAAATACTCATGTACTAAATAAAGATATACCTCTAATAGATGATATCAAAAGTTGATTCAAAGCCTCATATAACTTGGATCTCCTAGTTCATTTCCAAATTAGAACTTTACGTATGAGAGCACACTATAAATTGCTAAAGTCAATACCCAGAAGCATCCAACACAAATTAAAATTGAAACATCACTCCAAATTATATGGCCAACATGAAAAAATAACCTAAAATTTGAAGGAACACATCCAAAATGCTTTTCAACTTTGGATAATGATTGGGTGTTATTGAAGATGATAGGATCCTAGTTATTATTAAAATTTGACTAATAAAAAATTATAAGATCTTCCAAAAATTTGAATTTGAATTGTAACTCCTAAAGATCTGAAATCCATCTCAAACATCTTTAAACTATATGCATGAAGTATAATTTCAAGTATAAGTAAATGCCCATATATAAATGTCACTTATACTTAAATTTTTATTTCATTCCTCACACCCCCTCACAATGGGTACATGTATGGCCAACAATAAAGGTGGTATGACCTTCAAAACCACAACTACATCCTTTAGAGGTGATATGGTAGGGCTTCTTGTCTCTATTGCCAACAGCCAAGTTTCAGACCTCCTGGGATCACTCTCTACCATATTAAATATAGATATTTATAGTGTTAACACACTAAAAGGTTTTACTTCCTAATAATTCCCTCTATTTTTGGGAGGATTCTTCTTATGAGGCAATTTCAAACACTATCGATTTCTTCTTTAAGGTTGACATTTCACTTCTTTAATGGTGATCACTTAAATTTCTAGAATTCTTATTCTCTATCAAATGACTCCTCCCAAGATGATGATGGGATTGTAGATTCTAGTATGGTCTTAATGTTCCTTATGGACCCTAGTAGGGAATCTCCTACTCCATGCTTGCAACTTGTTTTTCCTGTAGCTTATGCTCAGCTCTAGTCTCATGATGTTAATGGCTGTCTTTTTCCACATCATCCTACTACCCCCTCTTTGTCTGTTGATAGACCCTACATGGGTTTTTCCCCTATTGTTTCCCCTTGTAATGATAATTTTGGTGATAGAATTTATTGGTTTGTTGTATGTAAACAAAAGAAATGTATTTATTCTTTTTATTCCTGAACTCATACTTGAGTTATGGATGAAAGATCAACTCAACCTTGATATATATTGTTAGTAGTGTTTCTCATATGTTGTTAGTGACCTATTAACCATGTTTTGATCTACCTTTCAAACTTTTTGTTATAAAAAATCCAACGCCCTAATTTATTTCTTGATTTATTAAAAATATATTTTACTTGCTATTATCATATCTATTATAATCTATATAACATGTCACTCTCTTCTATCATATCATATCCATGTTTATTCATTCATTCCTAGTCATCCTACCTTCAATACATCAAATAAATATAGGCACATATTTTTCAAGTGTGCCTCTTCTGAAATGTGGTTTATGACCAGAAAGGGGGTGATGTCACACTAG
Source organism: Thuja plicata (assembly GCA_018584345.1). Lineage (NCBI taxonomy): Eukaryota > Viridiplantae > Streptophyta > Pinopsida > Cupressales > Cupressaceae > Thuja > Thuja plicata. Next base: position 862,949 of record MU227475.1, on the reverse strand, counting down.
TTTTATGTCTTACCATTGAGTGGCACTTGTTTCTGTTAAATATGATAGCGTCGATAAGATAAATATATAAATAAGTATATATAATACATATATAAATATATAATAATGATATCTATCAAAATATATACATTAATATATATTCATATACATATTTTAATGATAAATATTCTCATCTTATAACTACCGATTATCATGAGTAATGAATTGATGATCATCTATTATCATTAGTGATAGATCGATAACCATAGATTATCATTAATGATAAATTGATGATCACTGATTTATATATGACTGTTCACTTACAATGAATACTGATTAGTATCGGTTTAAATATCAAAATTATTATGTTATCACCGATAGTATTATCGGCTTATCTGATATCGGTTTGTATTAACAACGACTTGTTTGTTATGAAGAGTCACGTCAATGATAAGACGTGACTCATTAATGAGTCAAGGCTTATCATTTACTTGACACAACATTTTCTTATACATATATGCAAAATGATCGTTGGCTGAAACATATTCAAATCGAACATAGTATATTCAGCAATCTGCATACAAAAGAATTTAATTAGAAGGTTGTATACTCACAATATATTCATAAAGAAATAAAAGGGATTCAAAATATATAATTATCATTTGAATAGAATTTTGAAGTGCATTTACATGGTATCAAAGCCAAGTTAAAGAAGGTCTAAGAAGCTTTCAAACTTAAGACATTTAAATACAATTTATATCTCATCAAATTTTCATGGCAAGCGTTATCAGATTTGAGGATAGGCTTGAAGTAGGAAATAAATTTTCATCATGGAAGTTAATAATACTAATGATACTAAAAGAAAATAAGGTTGAATCATTCATAAAACAAGACAAGACAAAACTGGAGAATGATCTAGAGAAAACTACATGGACTGAAGGAAATGATAAGGCCATGAAAATCATAATCGATGGAGTGAGAGATCATATTGTACCACTCTTGAAAAAATATGAAATGGCATATCACATGTTTAAAAAACTTGTAAACACTTATGAAATAAGTAGTGCCATCAAGACCTTAGCCCTAAAGAGAGAGATTAAACATATAAGTATGAACAAAGGCAAATCAATCAACTCATACTTTATGAGAAACTCGGCTCTAAGAGATCAACTGTCAACACTTGTGTACAAGATAGAATGTAAGAATTAATTTCCTTAGATGGTCTACCTGACTCATGGGAGACATTTGTTTCAGGCATCACTGCTAGGTCTAAATTTCCAAAATTTGACTGGCTAAGATCAAATTGTCTCCAAGAAGAATCAAGACTAGAAAAGAAAGGACTCAAGAGGAAAACCATTGATTAAGATATTCATGAATTAAATGTAAATTCCCACAAGAAATAAAAGAAGAAACATTTCAAGAAAAGGAAAAACAATCATGGGAATTGTAAATCCAAGAAAGATATGTCAAAGGGACAATGTTTCAGATGCGATCAGTATGGACACTATGTAGTAAATTGTCCATACGTAAAGCATCAAGCCTCATTTCCAAGGTAAAGAAGACTAATGAAGAGCATGAATCCAAGAAGTTTGTATTCTACTCCGCACTTTCAAGTCAAGTCTCTAATAAAAATACATGGTTCATAGACAGTGGTTCCTCAAGACATGTTACTAGATTCAGAGAACTATTAGATTCCATGGTTGAAGAAAATGATGAGGAAGTAACTATTGGAGATGACTCTGCACATCCAGTGAAAGGTGTTGGAACTTGCACTATTAAACTGAAGTCGGGCATCTCTATTCAACTCACCAGTGCATTGTTTGTTCTAGGTATCAAAAGAAATTTAGTCTCCATATCTGCACTTGAAGATAATGGATACAGGGTAACCTTCATGGATGGTAAATAATTGGCATGGCCAAAGAACTCTTCTATTAATAAATCACAAACCATAGGTAAGAGACAAGGTTATTTGTACGAGCTATGTATAGAACCAAATCTAGCCCTTATCTATAAAATTGGAGACTCTAATGAAATATGGCATAGAAGATTAGGACACCTAATTTTTAGAGCCCTATCTTCCATGGAAATATTAGTCATAGGATTACCAAAACTTAAACAATACCACTTTGGGGCATTCAAGGGGTGTGCCTTAGGTAAAAACACTAAGGGATCATTTCAGAATAGTTCTAGCAGAACAAATAATGTATTAGAAGTAGTCTATTCAGATTTGTGTGGGCCCATGTCTATCCCTTCATTAGGAGGGTTTCTATATTATGTAATATTCATTGTTGATTTCTCCAGGAAGACCTGGATCTATTTCCTCAAATGTAAACAATCTGAGGAGATTCTTAAAAGATTTAAGGAATTCAAATCCCTTTCTCAAAACCCCTATGGAAGAAAACTAAAAAAGCTTAAGGATAGAAAACAGGAGGAAATATTCATCATCTATGTTTAAATAATTTTGTAAAGATGATGGGATTAAGAGGGAGTTCATTGTCCCTTAAAATCCACAACAAAATGGGGTTGTTGAAAGGAAAAATAGAACCATTGTAGAAGTTTCCAAGGCAATGCTTCTTGATCAAGACATAGAAACTTCTCTTTGGGAAAAAGCCTCTAATACTGTAGTATACATACAAAATAGATGTCCTCACTCTCATATTGATAATAAAACTCTTGAAGAGTTTCACCGGTACAAAACTAGACATCATTCACTTAAGGATATTTGGGTGTCTTGTATACATACATGTGCCCAAAGAGAAAAGAACAAAACTAGAACCTTCAAGAAGAAAGGGTATTTTTGTAGGTTACAGTGAAACCTCAAAAGCTTACCGAGTACATGTGCCTGGTCAGAAACAGATTGAACTAAGAAGAGATGTAATTTTTGAGGAGGATATAGCATTCACAAGATCTAGAAACTCCATTGAGCCAGAAATCCAAACTTCTCCCATAGAACCAGAAAAGGAAACTACTCCTAAGATTCAGAGGGAGTATCCTGAGGAAGAAGAAAATGAAGAATCAAGCACATCCTTGAAAAATCCTAAGAAGAGACCTCTCTAGTAAACTAAGATAATAGAAGAATCAAAGTCCTACGGAGCTCCTTCAGGAACTTTTAGAGAGAGTAAAAGACCCACAAGATTATCTAGTTACGTAGCCCTAATGAGTGAGCCCTCAAATTCAGAACCTACAAATGTTTCAGAATTTATTCAACAACAAGTATGAAAAGATGCCATGGTAGAGGAATATCAGTCCATACTTGAGAATGATATATGCGAAATTTTATCTGGACCTAAAGAGAAATCAGTGGTCTCCTCCAAATGGTTGTTCAAGATCAAGAATGTTGCAGATGAAAGTATAGAAAAGTAAAAAGCAAGGTTTGTAACCATAGGTTTCTCACAAAAAGAAGGAATTGACTATGAAGAGACATTTGCTTCAGTTTCCCAATATACTTCAGTCATAGCTCTTATAACCATCGCGGCTGCCAAAGGATGGAAAGTACATCAGATGGATGTTAAGACCACATTCTTAAATGGAACTTTTGAAGAAGAGGTCTACTTGGAGCAACCTGAAGGATTTGAGATCCATAATTCAAGAACACATGTGTTTAAGTTAAAGAAATCCCTTTACAGACTTAAGCAGACTCCCAGAGCCTGGTATGAGAGAATTGACAATTACCTCATGAGATTATGATTCTCCAAAATGATGCAGGCCCAAACGTATAATTCAAGAAAAGAAACAGTGATATGTTAATGTTAATATTATATGTTGGTGATATGTTGATTATAGGAGAGGATCATCTCCTTAATTAGTGCAAGAAGGAACTAGCCTCAGAATTTGACATGAAGGACTTAGGACTACTGCGCTACTTCCTTAGCTTAGAAGTCTGGCAGAAATTAGATAACATTATTCTTAACCAAGGAAAGTACACCATTGATATATTGAAGAGATTTGGCATGATGAACTATGGACTGATGTCATCACCCATGGAGACAAACCTTCACAAGTTGAAAGGAAGTAACAACAGATTCTCAGTCAGTTGATCCCACTCTCTACATACAAATGATTGGATCATTGATGTATTTGGTCAACACTAGACCAGATATCTGTTATGCAGTGAATTCTTTGAGCCAATTCATGTGTGAGCCTAAGGAAATACATCTTGTGGTTGTGAAGAATATAATGAGGTACCTTCAAGGTACTCTAAATTATGGACACAAATATGAAAAAGGTTGCCTTAGATTTTCATTGATTCACCAACTCAGATTGGGCTGGAAGGAAGTGTGACCGATCGAAAGAGCACCTCAGGGTGTTTCTTTAGTTTAGGATCGGCTATGATATCATGGATTAGCATAAAACAGTCAATAGTGGCACAAATCTCTATAGAGGTCGAATATATCATAGCATCAATGACTGCTAGAGAAGCAGTATGGCTCAGAAAACTAATTGTAGGATTATTCAGTGAACCACTAAAACTGACCATCATCCACTGTGATAACCAAAGTTGCATCAAGCTATCAATGAATCTAGTATTTCATGACAAATCTAAGCATATAGATATTCCTTACCACTATGTGAGAGACATGGTAGAAAGTAATGTGATCTAGTTGGAATATATTAGTATAGGAGATCAAACAACAGATATCCTTACCAAACCACTCCCAAAGGTTAAAGTTGATCACTTCAAGAAAAATCTTGGTATGGTTGAAATGTAAAATTATGATTTGTACTAATATAATAAATATGTTTAGTGGGTAAACTTAATTTTTCATATGTGTGACTGAATGACTTTATGGGCCCACTCATCCTATGTACATTGCTAAAAAGTGATGACTTTTTATTTAATGAACACTTGTAGTTAACATGATAAGGTGGCGATATTGTAATGTCGATATCATGTTGACTTGATATCATCTTGATTCATGGATGTGCCTTGATTCATTATGGTAGACATTATGTGATGTCATGTTAGTGCACATACCATAATAGGGGTATATAAGGAGAATGTAATGTTCTCGAGCATATTATATCCTTCGTATTACGAGTTAGGTGATATGTAAAACTTGCTATCACGTGTTAGGTGATTCCTCATATCATGAGTTAGGTGATATGTAAAACTTGGTATCACGTGTTAGGTGATTCCTTATATCATGAGTTAGATGATATGTAAAACTTGGTATCACATGTTAGGTGATATGTAAAACTGGGTATCACATGTTAAGTGATATGTCATATCATTTTACATTCACAAGTAAGGTGGTATATATATTCTTATGAGAAATAAGATGCATCAGATACTTTATCTTCCCTAGCTAAGAGGCAGTGTTAAATATGATAGTGTCGATAAGATAAATGTATAAATAAGTATATATAATACATATATGAATATATATTAAAAATATATATAATAATGATATCTATCATTATATATACATTAATATATATCCATATACATATTTTAATGATAAATATTCTCATCTTATAACTATCGATTATCATGAGTAATGAATTGATGATGATCGATTATCATTAGTGATAGATCGATAACCATCGATTATCATTAATGATAAATCGATGATCACCGATTTATATATGACTGTCGACTTACAATGACTATCGATTAGTATCGGCTTAAATAGATAAAAAATTATGTTATCACCGATAGTATTATCGGCTTATGTGATATCGATTCAATGTCGATTTGTATTAACACTGACTTGTTTGTTATGAAGAGTCATGTCAATGATAAGACATGACTCATTAATGAGTCGCGTCTTATCATTTACGTGACTCATAACATTTTCTTATACATATATGAAAAACGATCATTGGCTGAATACTATTGAAATCAAGCATAGTGTATTCAGCAATCTGCATACAAAAGAATTTAATTAGAAGGTTGTATATTCACAATATATTCATAAAAAAATAAAAGGGATACAAAAGCTATAATTATCATTTGAATAGAAGTTTGAATTGCATTTGCAGTTTCATTATGTGATCATACAATATTATTGTATCTTCTTAAGTTATGGTACTTACCACCCAAAATGAATAGATAAATAATCCTATGAATGATTTCAATTAAAATATAGATCAACTACACGTAGTAGATGTTTTGTCTATAAAGTGAAAGTAAAACTGTTAATGAGTCTATAAAAGGAAAATTAAATTTGCATATTAACATGTTATTACACTCACCATGATGGCTCTAACAACTACATCATCTCCTACTCGATTGTTTCCAAAGTGTACAGGTTCTTTAGATGTCGGTGGGGGCCCTCCATCCACTGCCCTTACTTCTTTTTTTGGTGTCCTCATGGGTGTTATTTTTGACTTGGATGCTCTGCAATGGAGGACAATTGTTGTTGTTTTTTGGCTGCTTCCTAGATCTCTATGCCTCACCTCTGGTTGTGGGTAATTCAAGGGATTTTGTTGTTGTTTTTGGCACTATTGGTGGAAGGGTTTCTACTACTGCAATTCTCAATGGGCATTCTCACCAAAGACTTGGTTCTGGGCCTACTAAGGTCATGAATGACGGGGTCCCCCCCCCAAAAAAAAAAAAAAAAAAAAAATCCTCCCTCTACTGTTGGTGGATAGAGTTTTCCTCATGTTGCTAGATCTACTATTGGTGTTCCTCCTAAGGTGAAATCTTGACCTTTTCTTGTGCCAAGACCTCCCCTATGGTGGATTGTGGCTTCGATGTGGTTGAAAATGTGGAGTACTTCCAACATTGTGGGTTGGTTAGAAAATTTTCTAGTTTCTTGCCTTCTCTACCAAACTTGCATCTTTTGGTGACAGATTCTTGGAGACCCTTAGTTTTAGGTAACATTAAGCTCTTCCCTTGTGCTAAGGGATTTTTGTTGCTATTTTTCTTTCTTCATAGGAAAGTGTTCTAGCGATGAGCAGGTTGTGGGCTTTGGGGAATCACTCTCTTTCTATCAAACCATGGGTCTCCTTCGACCCTTTGATTGAACCATTCACTGTGCATCCAGTGTGAGTTTGGCTTCCTAGTCTTCCCCTTTATTTTTGGGAGAACTCTTTCTTTGAGGCCATCGGTAACTCTATTGACCATTTTCTAAACGTGGATGATACCACAACTAACATGGGTCTCTCTTCCTTTGCACACATTTTGGTTGACATTTATATTTACACACCTCTCCCTAGATATGTGGTTCTCATAGTGGGGGATAGGTCATGGACTCAATCGGTGGATTATGAGAGCCTCTCATTTTGTTGTCGTCGATGCTTCTCTACTGGTCACCTGTTAACAGATTGTTTTCTCTTACGACAAAAAGGTGTTGCCACTTGGTGGATGGATGCTAATGATGAACTTTTGATTGCCCTAGCTTTTGATTCTTCCTTCGATGACGCATCACAGGCTAATGATGAATCCCCTCTAGATGAAGATCCTACTACAAATTTGGCCTCTACAACCCCTTTGGATCCTAATCCTCCTATTGTGGGTGCGACCCCTCTGGCCATGTGGACCCATTTCCATCTACTACTCTTGCTCTACTCCAATATTTAACTCACAATGTACCACTTTCTCATTACTTTTCTCCGAGTGCTAACAGTTTATCCAATAGATTTTTACCACTTGTTCCCCTTTATGGTTGTGATCCTAGTGATAGTATTGCCTAGACAGTTGTCTGACGGCATAGGAAAAATCATTCTTCAAATCCCCATTCTCCTCTTTGTGTTTTGGGTGAGCTATCTACCCACTCTTGAGGTGGAATACTAGCTTTTTTGCTAGTGTGTTGTTAATAGTGTGTCCTTGTAATACCCAAAAACCTTTTCTATTAGTGTGTTGTTGATCTCTATTAATGCCTATAAGTTTTGGTTGGGTAAAAGTTAGCACTTTTGTTTTTCTATTGATTTTAATCAAAAACATATTGCTATTCTCAATAATGATCAACCACCTCAATTATCAAAGTAAGATGAAATGAGACACCATAATTAATACAATATTGCGAGAGACAAAAATTGGTGGAACACTTTTTTTATTTAAAACACAAACAAAAATTTATTCTCTCCAAGGGAAAAATGAACTTTATGCAAGATCTTGCAAAATCAAGATAACATCTTTAAAAAACTGGAAAAGTGAAATTATTGTCATAAACGTGGACATTTAAAAAATAATTGTTAGAAGAAGATCACTCCAAGTGTCATTTAAAAAGTTATGACCATTGATTTTTTTTGTATTTCCTCTGTATTTGGAAAACATTGTCACTTTTATGTTTTCGTTGATTGTGTTTTGGCTTCTCTTGCAGTAGTATCCTACACTAAAGAGGGGTAAAAAAAAATTAAACATGAAGGGGAAACAAAAAAGAGAGAGAAAGATAGGAATCTCTACTGAGCCCTGTCACGATCAACAAGTTGATAAAAAAACATGATAAAAATCAGGAGGTGGTTGCCTCGTATCAACTATACTCCAATCATGCATGTGCTCTAAATCTCATTTAGCCAAACAGTTAGCAAAACCATTCCACTCTCAAGGGATGTGCGTAAAAATGATAGAATCAAGAGACCTACTTAACTACATAATCTAATTAATAACCAAATCTAAGCGCCAACTAACATCTGTAAGCTTTTGTCTAATTAGCAAGTTCACAACCACCTGAGAATATGTCTCACAGATAATCCTTCTCTAACCACGCACACAACATTGCTCCATCGCAAACAAGATGGCAAGGACCTCCATTAAATTATTAATATGAAAGCCCTTATACATGAGAAAAGAAATTGGACATCACTAGAACTACTACGACCAACTCCACCAATGCTTGCAGGTCCTGGATTGCCTCGAGAAGAGTCATCAGTGTTGATTTTTAAAAATCCAGGCAGAGGAGGAGTCTGATGCCCCTCACGGTTAACTCATTGCAAAGGATGTCTAGGTCTACTACTGTACTATTGACCAACAAACACAAGAACCCCTCCCTGAAAAGGAAAATTGAGGTGATTGCAACTAACAACATCCCTAGGGTCCATACCAGAACTGTCTCATGGAGAGAGTGGATAATTACCACCACATGTTCATGACCCCAATCTTAACATCCTGAAAAATCCTCATGTTTCTTTCTAACCAAACATGCCACGGAATAAAGGAAGGTCCAATAGCCCAAGAAACCTGAAGAAAAGATGTTTTAGAAGGGGAGTACCCCAAGCGATCCCAGAACTCAGACAAAGAAGAAACATGCCAACAAGGATGGCCCCAAGAACTCCACCAAAAGTGCCAAATCTACTTGAAAAAAGAGCACTGAAAGAAAATATGAGAGACACTCTTCACCATTACTGCACAAAACACATATTGAGGGGCCTTGAAAATTGTGCTTGCAAAGATTATCCCAAGTAAGACAACGATTATGAGCCACCAGCCACATGAAAAAATTATATTTGGACCAGGAGAATTTATTCCAAACCTGCTTCCACCAAGGCACCTCAAGCTAAAACATCAGGTCCCATCAAGGAGTTGCACTCCCTAGAAGCCAAAATCTGAGAAAGCTCATTATGATCCCATTCTGAGCCCCCCGGGGGCCAATCGAAAGAATTCTTCCATCTATATCCAACAGCAAGGCCCAAATTATGAACTGTCTTATAATGTGTCATTGTATCCCATCCAGCAGTAAGAAAAGAATCATAGAGAGCTTGAAGATGTGGGTGTGTGGACAAAAGAGGAGGATAGCCATCCCAAGAGTCACTTCAAAACAGAGCCTCAGAGCCACTTCAAAACAGAGCCTCAAAGCCTCTATTACATATCCAAAAAAGACTACTCTTAACTAACTGAGCACCAGTCTTCAGAGTATGCCAAACCATAGAACCCTTGTCCTCCAAAGGAAACCGAGAGATGATCAAAAGGTCAGCTCCCAGTAAGTACTTATGTGTGATAATACGGGCCCAAAGTTGAGTCTGACAGGAACACCAACGCCAATATAGTTTGGCTGCAAGAGCTTGGCCACTCAAGATAGCAGAGCGGAGACCAAGACCTCCCTCCATCTTAAGCCTACAAACTGTATCCCACTTAATCAAACTTCATTTAGAATTTTCTAAATTACCATTCCAAAGAAACTATTGTGAGAGAGCATCAAACTCCTTAAGAAAATACATAGGAGCCACCTGAACCATGCTTCTATAAATAGGAAGAGCATGAATCACAAATTGTAAAAGAGTCACCTGGGCAGCTGCAGAAAGTCATCGATGAGTCCAATTATTAGCCTTCTGTCGTAACTTATAAAACAGGTTTTGCCAAAAGAGCCTAGGCTGCCTACCCGCATCAATAGGAATGCCTAGATAAATTAGAGGAAAAGACCCTATCTGAAATCTCAAGATGTGAGCAATCCTCCGCTCAATAGGCTCCTAACAACAACATTTCATCTTATTTTAATTGTTCATGTTGATGGCCACTCTTAGAAGAGTCAATAAATAACAACTTAGTAATTGTGGTAAGTGTTTCATATAAGCACTTCAAGTTGTAATATATTATTTTATTGTATATTTATATCATTTAATTTTTACGTTTGATATAGATTAATTTTATTTTAAATGACTATTTGAGTTGGTCTAATTTTTATTAATAGATTTTATATCAAATTCAGATTATTTTTATAATTTTATACGAGTATAAAATTAAGTTAATATACGTTGAGATCTGGTTTGATTGACAAGATTTCTTGTGGTGAGAACAAGATCATAAAGTTCCTTGTGACATTGTCACAAGTTAGTTGAAAAGTTTATCCAATGCTGCAGATTATAAGAACACATTTTTTTGTTGAAGCGGATCCCAAATCTATCTTTTCTAATATTAAAAATTTTAAGCATAAAAACTTTGAACTATTTGAACATAGGTGGACTCCAAAAAGAAACATTAACATTTAATATTTACAAATTGAATTCTTTTATAGAATTTGTAACTTGACTGTGAGAACAAATGAATTTTGATAAATAAATAAAAATGTAAGAGTTTTTGAATGATATTGTGTAACATAAACATAGTGTGATCCATTATGCTTAGTCTAAGCTGATGACTATTTTAAGAAGTTGCAAGCAGAAATGTGAGAGCATGTGAGTTTCTGAAAGGAGAAAAAACAAAAGAGGAACAAAAAACATGTGAGTTTCTGAATTGACATTTCAACTACAACACAGGATGAATCTGCCAGTCAAAACTTGGACAAATCTTAATGGAGAAGTCTTGGGTTACAGTGTTATGGGATGTGGAAGTTTCATCAGTCAATGCTTTTTATCTGGACTTCTGGATTTTTTTTTGTCAAAAAATCAATCTTCGTGAACCCAAATTTTTCTGTCAAATGTCTATTGAATATGGATTTGATGTAGGCTTTCAACTTTATCGCACAATTCATATTCAAATTTAGAATGGCAGTATTTTGTGGTCAGATTTTGAGGTAACTGTTTGAGAACATATTAGACGTCTATATTGCTGTCAGATTTTAATCATTCAGTTTCAACTTAACTGTTTCGAGGAACTGATTGAAAGAATAGTCTTGCTTGTTTAAAGAGTGAATTGGGTTTCACTTGAAATAGTTTATCTTTAAGTATAAATAATTTTCTTAATATTTTTTTCTATTGTAATGTTCTGTTTCTTTGTATTTCAAAGAGGGAAAAAGTGTTGAAGTGATTTAAATATATTTAAGTTTTAATTAATCTATAAGATAATAATAGGATATTTGTACAGAGAATTGAGTGGTAAAAAGGCACACTTTCAAAGTCTAAACAAAACCTAGTCTAAATAAGAGATAACAAGTCAAAACACAAAGCTCAAACAAAACCTTAAAAATGAAGCAATATAATTTCAAAGGAGGAGGTCTTTATCATGTTTTCCCATACATCACCAAGGTCAAGATTAGCAACAAGTGGCTCCTAACCAATAAGTGCACCCTATTCCTTAGCAACATGCTCTGAAAATTGTTAAGCACACAACAAAGAAATGGCTAGCTCCAACTAAGTATCATTGTCGAAGTTAGGCCAACAAAGCACAACATTCATGCAAGAAGCAAAAGGTAGTCATGAAGGCTAGGAACGATTTTGTGTAGCATTATCTATGTGTCACGGGGATTGAAAGTCATGGGACTAGACACCATGGTCTCTTCTAGCACACTAGATAAAACCTCACCTACATCCTCAAGGAGATGAAGAGAAAGGAAGCAAAACTCTAGTAATAATGCAGGGAGCATTGCCTTAATGGTTCAAAATCTCCTATAAATGGACCATCTCAAGCACAAATTTGCTAGCTTACATTTGAGCCTACTTAAGTGCATTAAAGAAAATCATAACTTTTGTATAAAGAAAAATGAGCATCAACTGAATATCTTGAAAAAAAATAGAATTCTATCTTTTTCCAAATTTTAAAAGAAAATCTCCACCTCGAAGGTATGTCAAATCCAGGAATACTTATAAGGGAGACAAGGTAAGTACTCTAACAAAAACATATGCCACGAAAAAAGAGTAGGTCTAAAAGGCCTAAAAAGGTGCAAAACTAGAAAAGATGTGGAGTATCCAACTATCCACAAAATGGACAAAAAGGATCATGAAGTCCCAAATGCATTTAGACAAAGAAAATGGGTCATTTTAGGCTCAAGAAGCCAACCAAATAGTCTAGAATCTAAGATGCCAAGTTACCATACAATACTAAAGTTGCTAGCAATGATTTAGTTGGCTAACCATAGGAAGATAAGGGGAAAGCCACAAATATCCTTTGAGGGGTTGATAATTATGAAATTGTGTATCTAATGCAGGAGCATCTAGGGTGTAAGAGAAATCTTGCATCACCCAAAAATATTGTCTAGTTTTCAATAAGGGCTATATTCGGGCAGGGTTACTATTTTTGGTAAGTTTACTAGTTTTAGTAAGTTGTTCATTTGAGCATGGATTGTTCCAATCGCTTTCCTAGAGGTTTATTTTGGTTATATAAGCATGTCGGTAAAGTTTAATGGCAAGATCAAGTCTAGTTTTGAAGATATTGAATTTTTTGTTTTGGCGGGGTGGTACAAAAAGTTTGAACTCCGTTTTGAAGGCTTTAGAGGCTCCGAAAGGGGGTCAAATTTTGATCAGCTAAAGCTTCGCAGCCCAAGGTTGTAGAGCACTTCGTGGGATTTTTGAAATGGGGTTATAATAGTCAATCAACTCAATAGTTCACAAGTTATGGTTTTCAAAAGTTGGGTCATCAGGGGTCCAGTTCCAATACAAAAGGAAGAGAAAAATCACTTAAGGTGAGAAATTGAACTGTTGGGTGCCAAAATAAAAAAAATCACTTTCTAGAATATTCTAAGACAGTTAATTGTGCTACTTATATAGGGCTAAAGGAGGATTTTAGGGTTCAGTTCTAAAAGTGTAGATTGTGGCTCTATCTTGGAGATTATTGTAAAGAAAATGCCCATGCGGTTGTAACATGTTACTTTTATGTTTATTGTAATGTCGTTTCATTGAAGATAACAGAAAGCAAGTGTTTTTGTTCTTGCCATTGTTATGTTCTAGCAATTTTCTGTTTATTTCCCTGTTGTGTTGTGTGTGTTTGGTTGAATAAGGGGAGTACCCTTCATCAGTACCATAATACCATTTTTTATCCTTCTCCCAAGGTTTGAATGACTCAACCCTAGTTCTGTAAACCATCTAAGGAGGGGTCATTGATAACATCATGAAAGGCCTCTTAATCTTAGACAATTTGTATTTTTTTAAATCTCTGGTCAAGAAAGTAAATTGTTTGCAGCTTTATAAATGAGATCTAAAAGAGTTCTGATGTCTCATTTGAAAATTTCAAGGCATGAATTCATGGCACTTTAGCGAAAGGACAATCTTGACCAAAAGAATACGAGACCACTAAAGAGATTGGTGATTGATTGAAGGGACATTGTAGAAATAATCTCTTGCCTAGATAAACCAAGGCTTGATAGCTTCCATGGCCTTCCAAATGCTCTAAATGGAAAAAAAAATGACTTTGTCATTTTAAAGTTTTAACCAATACAATACCTAATGAAAAATTTCTAGGCCTCATTTCCCTCAAGAGCCCTAAAAATTCATTTGGCACAAAGGGAAATACCTTGCCAAGAAATTGAAAGCAAACCCAAACCATTAGCATAATGGACATGACAAAAATGTTTTCAAACAACACACTAAAATACATGGTGCTCATCACTAGAGACCCAAGCAAGTTTCTAAGCAATTTTCCCATTTTTAAGAGGCTAAGGAGGGAACTCGAGAAAAAAAATAGTAAACCTAAGTCACAACCAACACTTTTCAAACCAAAAAAGGAAGCTTACTGATTCAATAATTGATTTATTTCTCAGTCCTAGCAACAACTACTTACTTAAGGTCAAAAGGAGAAGCTTGAAAAGTGAAAAGATTGACAAGAAAATGAAAATCTTTCCCATGGTCGACCTACTTCCAGCCAAATATATCTAACTAGCTTTTATTAAATAGGAAAAGATCGTTTGTATCACTAAGCATTTTTTCATTGGATACTCAAGCCAAAGTCTTAGCAAAAGGTATCAAGGCTTTGAAAAGCTTGCTTAGCATTGTCTTCATCTTCAATAAGAGAGGAATGAATCATCAACAAAATGATCATTGACTAACTAGTTGGGAGAGTCAAGAAGGGCAGTCTCCTTAACTAGGGTCTAAGAATCCACATGAGCCAATAAATAGCCAAAGTCTTCTAATAAGTACATAAATAATTAGAGCAAGAGGGAAACCTTGATGAATGGACCAAAATAATCCAAATGGATTGGATTGTTGACTACAATTGGTAAAGCAAGTTGAAGCATTAGCAAACAAAATCTACATGCATTGAATAAAGGGAGGACCAAACTCAAGCATTTGAAGCATGGGAAGAACAAAAGGCCACCCAATGCAATCATAAGCATTGGTAAAATTGATTTTTATAAAAAAATGGTAGATTTTTTTGAGTGAGTGTGTACTTTTGAGTAGCAAAAACTTGTGCATAGTGTCTAGTAAAGGCTTGAATTATGTCCGAAATCTTGTTAAAGAGTTATTGTCCTTCCCTAATTTTCATAATGATTTTGGATGTGTGTGAGCCCACAAATCCTAGAAGAATTCTTCCAGTCTTAAGTCAATGGAATAGAATTTTGATTTGAGCTTCGCATGTAACGTGAGCACCTACAACCTATTTCTAGTGGTAGAGTTAAGTCACTCTAAGCTAAGAAACCAAATCAAAGGGTTGTGATTCTAAAGTAATGTATTGTAAGGAGTAAGCACGGTCTTCCTATATCACTTCCCCAAACTCGCGTTCAAGTATTGGGCAAGAGGTTAGTATTGTCTAGGTGGGACCCTAGGGATCCTAACTCTTTTCATTTTCTTCTTGTTGTTTTCAGCAACTTGATGCAATTGTTCCTCTCTTTTGGTTGTGTGTTTTCTCTATTGCATCTAGCCAACTTGGATTTATTTTATGCCTTGCCTTATGGTAGGTAGCCTTAGAAAGGGTCCAGACCCTAGTTTCCCACTTGCTTTGTTCTTTTGCTTGGTCTCTTTTTGTATAAGGGTCTAGACCCTTTCAAAACCCATGGTTACCTTGTCCAAAAGCATTATTAGTCATTTCTTTTGTTTTATCATTTAGCTGACAAGAAATGAGGATAGACCAGAGTTCTTGTCCATGGCTCTAATTCAAAGAATGGGACATGAAACAAGTAGCATTGGATTGACAATCCACCTCAAAGGGTAGATCCTACAATAGCATCATTCAAAGCGTAAACATCAATAACTCCAAAAAATGCTTACTATTGTTGGAAAGAGCCCATAATACTCACTCAATTAGAGGGATCACATTCCTAGTCGACTAAGTGTTGATGTCTCGTTAGAGAGAGAGAGACCACAACCTACTTCATGGTAACCACACAAAAAATAAGTAGAAAATCAAATGACATGGCAAGCTATAGAAAGTAGAAAACCAAAAACTTTAACCTCTAATAAACAATGAATGTCCAAACCTGAAAACTATAGTTGAGCATATGAAATGGAATACTTTCGAAGGGGGTTCCATCAAACCTAACAAATTCCAAGAGATACAATTCATGAATGACTGTCAAAAGTTATCTCCTCATCATCATGATTGTCTAGACAAGAGCTTCAATTGATTCAAAACTTTCTTTGCAAAGTTAAACTAAATAGGTCTTCATTTTCTAGCGCATATTCTCCCTCTTCTATATGTCATGGTAGGCTAGGAAACCTCCACTTCCTAGCTAAAAAGGGGGAAGCATGTTAGGTAGTGCTAACTATTGGGTAAAATAACAATGACAATACTAATAAGGCTCTCACATATTTTCCTTCTAAAGTCTCCCCACAAGGAGATTAAACATGTTTTCCAACCTTTGGTCACTTTCAAACAATTTTTTGAGAGAATGAAGAAGCTTTGAGGAGAAGAGCATTGTTACTAGAATTTTTGGCCTTCAGATTGACATTGCAGGTCTCATTTGCTCTTTTTTTTACAAGAGGCTACACACCAATTATGAGTTGAGGGGAGGGTTTTGGACGAGGAGAGAACAAAGGCTAATCTTGAAGCTTATATTCAAAAGACTAGCAATAAATAAATAAACTGTTAGTCATTAAATAAATGGGTTAGATGATTAGTTGTTAGGAGTTAGATTCTTATAAAGAAGTTTGGAGAAGTTAGTACTAGAGTGCATTGCTTTATAAAATTATCCTGAATGCATCATAATATAATTTACATATTAGTTTATCTGTGGATCATGGTAATTTTATGCTCGTCGTTCTAACTATGATTGCAATGGTTTGTGTTCATGTTTTCAATAAAATATCAAACCATGGTACAACTATGTAAGGGCACAGATATCTAGTGATAACATAATCAAACAGCCACCTATTGCCTTCAAAAAATGTGGAACCATCTGTTTGAGTGCACCCCAAGGTAGTTTATGGAAATGATACTCAAGAAGAACGCAGATCAATAGAATGATCATGTGGCATTACCTGTACAGAGAATTGGTGTGTCAATGTAGGCAATGTCCAAATGTTGGAAAGAGCCCACAATACTCACTCAATGTCCAAATGTTGGAATGTGACAAAACTCTAAAAGGATTGAAGAATCATAATTCAATCTCAGTAACAAACTGTGAAGGATGCCAAGACTAATCAAAGTGTGTTTAAGGCATGTAACTTTGCCTTTGTTGTTGTGAATATCACTATTAATCTGGTACTTTAGTGGTGTATAGTAGAACTGTTGAGGGTGTAGATTCATGTGCAACAGCTTGAAGGGTGTGTACACAATACATTATGTTTGACAAGAAACTTGAGCCTATTTACACATTTTATAAGGTGCAGATTGATTCACATAGCGTGTAGAGCATTCAGTCCCATACAAAAGGTACTTGTGCCAATTTGAATGACAAAACAACAGATTCATTCTCAATGAGTTTGCAGGGCATGCTTCCTGCCCTATACAAGATTTATTTGAACATCCTTAGCATTTTATCAGCTATATTTATTAAGTTTAACAAAGAAATCATGTGAAACAAAATACAATTTAGCATCCATGAGGTGGTTTGAGAATAGAAAGAACCATTGCATGGATGAAAGATAATTGGTTAAATGGGATATATTGTTATTCATCTTTCCAAAAACTTGCCCATATACAAGTTGGTATATACCCCAATTGATCAGTGATAGGTTTGAAGTTCTTATATGGTTATCCAAGTGAGTAGGTTAAGGTCCTTTCACAAGTTCAAAACTTTTTATGTTCATTATCTCCTTGGTATTAATCATAAAGCTATTTTTTGAAGAAAAAAAAAATCTAATTGTTGGAGACATAACTACGTGGTAAATGGGTGCGATATTATAAAATCTGACACCTATTTGTTCCTACTCTCAAACATGTTCATATATAGTGTTCATTTCTTGAGCATTTTTTATAGGTATGATATTGATTGGGCTTTGAGAAGAGACTCACGTGCAACATCAAATAGACAGAATATAATAGGTTAAAGAAGAGGTTGGAGGAACAGAAAATTGAAGGAGTTTCTCCATTTCAATCTAGCTTCTCAATTCAAAATGGCAGTTTTATTTGAGTACCACGACATATGTCCCTTTTTGGAGAAAGAGAGAGGCTAAGCGATTCTTGGTAGTATTTGTGAATAACGTAGTCACTGAAATAGGGTGTGGTTAGTGTGAGCAAGTGTGATTAAAGGTATCAACATTTATTGGTTTTGTCTCTCTTTTACGCCAGAAGAGGGATTGGGTTCTCACATCACTTAAGGCAGAATTTTAACACCCTCAAAAGAAACCAGACTTTGAAAGGAGAGTTGCCTCTTATTGTGCAGGTCCTGGAGCAGAGATTTTAACTTGACAGAGAAATCTTACCTCTTGTTGAATTTTACTCAAACATTGAATTAACTTAGCTTCCAAACATCTGACAGCTGTATTTGCCTGGTTCCAGTGATTATGGCAGTATTTCAACTATGAGTAAAGCCTCTAAAATGTTTTTAATACACCAAGTATTGCTTAATTATATTCTTTTATCAGATTTCCACCATAATACTCTCCAACTATACCCTAGGGCCTACATCGACAGCTATTGCTTTCTTTCAACTATTGACGACCAGGGGCACAAATGTTGCCATCCACTTCATTACTCCAATTTACTGCCCTGGCCACCAGTGACGCTCACTGAAATTGCTAATAGGTAGTTACATAGTCATGGTGGCTTGCATGCATGAGAAATCACCCCAGCCCTGTGATCTCATCTCAGGCACCAGACAAAAGGATTTCTCAATGAACATTGGCTTGAACAGCAAAAGGCTTTCTCAACTTTGGGTTCCAAATATGAGTGTCTTTCCTAAGTTAGCTTTAAGATGGGTTCTTTTTATCTGTCAAGCAAGGATGACTGGTTCAAGCGGATTGTTAAGTAAAAGGTCTAGGTTGGAGTCCTCATGGGCTAAGTCCCTCGTAAGAAACCAAAAAAAAGGATGTTCTTTTATTTTCCTATGAGACCTACTGGAATGCAAATTTGGCATTTGATGCATCTTGAATTTATAAATATTTAGATATGAAAGAGATGCTCTTAGTAAGGAATATAATTCTTCAATAAACTGTAGTAATCTTTGAATTAGAAATTTAACTAGAGAACTTGTTTGTTGCAAACTAAATTGTCCTTTTATCTTCTTGTTTATTATGCTCTAATAAATCCCCATTGATGTTGAGTAGAGTTGAAGACTATGGATAGTTGGGGGAATTCTTTGCTGCATGGGAGTGGAGTCACTACAAGGTGTGTCGTTGAAGGAGCAATCATATGGACTGCTGAAAATCATTGTTGGGGCAAGGGAACATGTTCGCTAAAAATTACGTATAATGCTGAGTGAAGAAAATACTGAAAAAAAAATGTCATTTTAACTCTGTTACTCACTTACCAGTACGACTAATCTTCCAGCAGTGGTTTAGTGTTGAACATTGTTCCATTCTTGTTGGTTTAGAGTCAGACCCTTAAGGGTAAGGACTAGTATTATATTTTCTATAAAATTTAACAATTCATGGCCAAAATATATTCGTGGAAGTTGGGTTTGTGAACATAATTTACTTGACCTGAATAGATCGGCTAAAAATCTCTAATTCTGAGAAACGGTCATTTTTTTTTTGGTTTTTCTGGGGAGGTGGGGGAGCTCGGGAACTGTAAAAAGCAACAATATATATTGCAAAGTGCTGAAAAAAGTTGAAATATCAAAATCTAAACATTAACAGAAGTGATTTCTGGATAGTGGCCTGTGAAAAGAGTTCAACTTTGGAAGTTTGAGCAAATCCACAGAAAACCCTACCAAGTCAATAAAATGGACATAACAAATCCTTGTATTGTTTGCATACAAATGGACAGTAATATTACAGTTTACACAGCTACTACATATATGACTTAGATTGTAAATTGTAAATCAGATGGAGATGGAAAGAGAACATTAGACACAGTTTTGAAGTGTTGCCTGCATCAAAATAAAAAATTGTTTGGTAGGTCAAGCATACGAAGCTTGCTTCATTTTGGAAACCTTCATAATTTTTTGTTTCCCCTGTTTTTTTTTCTCCTTCTGAATGACAAACATCAGTAGCATTAGACAGCAACCACATGTATGACTCAAGTATTAAATTTGTCGATGCCATGGATAAGGGCATGATATTGACAGTGTTTCTAAGAGTAACCTTACATTGTATACAATAAAGTGAATTATCTAGGAAACGAGGGATGTGAAGATTGTATCATTTGGGAAACCTCCACAAAATTGACTTCACTGTACTTTTTTGTTCTTAGTGACAAATAGTCAATAATTATTTGGCAGCAACTGCGTATATGACTTGAACTTTAAATGGAATGGAAAATAAATGTGGGGATTAGACACATTTTTAATTTAGTACCCAAGTGTTAACCACATCAAGTGAAAGTAAATTCTCTTGGAGACCGGCTTGAGAGGCTTGTATCATTTTGGAAACCTTCTTAGTTTTTTGTTTGTGTACATCAAATGGTATCATAGCAAGACATTTCTACTGACTGCAGGGGTTAATTAGTTGATGAAGAGCACTGTACGTGTCTAAACATTTCATTTGAAGCTATAAAATTGCCTGTTTTGCATTTTCCCATACCTTATCGTGAAACAACAGTGTGTTCAAATTTTGAGCAGATTGGTAATTTTACATTTTGTATTTGTAACTCTAATGCTAGTATATCAATAAAAAGACAGTGACAGAAGAAGCAGAACTTAAAAATAAGAGGGCGGCTAAGTTAAAAAAAAGGTCGCAAGATAACCAGAACCTAAAAAAGAGTTGTTAATTTCAAAACGAGGAAAAAATAAACAGAATTATATACAGGCAGTTGCTTTGAACATGGGTTACAAGTTACCATGTGATAGTTTGCTCCAGAAATTGTCATTTTGACAGTTTTACATAAATTTTCAAAAAGCTTGATAGTGTCACATGCAACAAAGCAAGATAAACATTGCATTTACCTTCTAAAATCTTCTGAAATACTCCTCCATGATGTATGTCAGAATGCCATCAACTGATTTACAAACCACGTCTATGATTTCATGGGATATTATTGTGGTAGACTCTTATTTATTTGGAGTCGTGGCCTAACAAAAGAATTAATAATTTGACACCTATCTCCAATTTGTGCATAAAAAATCTGAGGAAATGAGTCAAATGACTGATGCTTCAACTGTACAAATCAGCACTAATAAAGTAGCATTTCAAGTATGATTGTCCAGAAAATTGCAATTGCCTCGGTACGTGTTATCCAATAAGATGTGAAACTGCCTACAGCAGCAGAACATAAAATTCGCGGATATTGGAACTTCTCAGATCCATTAGAATTGCTTCAATAGAATCAATACTAATAATCCAGTGTGATATGGAACTAACTTTGGGAAGGAAAACATAATTAGGAAATTGTATGGTCACCATTCTATTGCATGACTTACTCACCATTCATAGAAAGAGTAAATATAAAATCATCTTGACAGAATTTGTGCTATCATTTTGAGCAGTATTTGTTAGATGACTAAATCCTTTTAATAGATACATCAGTAAATACCAAATAATGAAAAGGCAAAAGCCAATGTTTTGTTTACCTTGCCTAATGATTCAACCAAGAATTATCACTGAATTTATTATACCACGAAATCTTTTCTAGAGATACCAACATTAACAAACCAGGAAAAGTGATGTTTTGCTTATCCCTGTTCTTCATCTTTTTAATCAACCAGGGACAATAATTTGAGTTCAAATATGACAGAATATTAGATGAATAAATCTGAATCCTTTTAAGTTTTAAAAGGCACCAACATGTTTTGACCTAACATGGATGTTAAAGCAAGATAACAGGCCAGTAGTGACCCTGACTTTCACCTGCACTACTGTCCCATGTCTATTGCTTGAGCTACCATCCATGGGTTTAGACATCATATAAGCATGTATTTTTCTTCCAACATGGTGCTCAAGCCACGACAACTTGATTGCACCAAACCTACCCGCTTCTCATACCAAGCTGCAAAGCATGGACTAGAGATGAAAAGCATGGAGCAGAAATGAACCAAAAAATGTTACAGAAACTACAAATAACAGATAACCCCATGGACTCGCAGAAATATCCATATCCAAAATAAGATAGTTTATGATATATATGTATATATTGGAGCTACAAAACTCTGCAACTAGCACAAGTGAATGATTAACACCAGTAACATAATGACCAATGACCATACCAAATAAATAAACGAACATAAATTGGATAAAGTTAAAGCCAGAAAAATTATGCATTAACTTTGATAACTTTTTGTTCAGTGTTATAAAGCTAAATTTTTGAGACGGAGATGCAAAGAATATCAGTTCTTCAACCATCTCAACGCAGAGAGGAGACATACAGAGTACTCAGATTGGTACATAAAATAAGACACTCCGATCACTTAAAAAACATAGAAATGTACATGTCTTAATAAAGCTAAAATTTTGTCAATAGGTGATGCAAAGAATACCAGTTCTTCAAATCTTAAGGCAGAGAGTAGACAACTGGAGTGTTTGTTCATAGTGGTGCATAATGAAAAAAATAATACATCCCAATCACTTAAACGGCCAAATGTTTTAAAAACAGTTTACGTCAATCATCTACACCAAACAATAAAGGAAAAAGCAGATTTTAACAGCTTTATATAGCATTATACACTAAATCCTTTAAACTAGAGAATTATATTCCCATAATGAGACTGACTTGTACATTGCCAATATCAGATTAACCTTTACAATGACCACTAAAATCTAAACCTATAAAAAACACTATCACGAGAAAAGAAAAAGAATCCATATTTTGCTCCCTACTGCTGTTTCTTGAATTGGTCTTAAAAATGAACTATATGATTACGAAGATTATAAACTCCTATTTTCTCAGCTTGAGACAACTTTGATGTCTCTACACTAAACAATTCAAAGGGAGGCTCAGTATACACCCAATATGTTCAACCAAAGTAGAAAATGGGCTTGGAGGGATAAATTCGAACTTACCCTCTTTCAATCTCCTTTAAGAGCATTATCAGCTGAATTAGAAGAGGAAAGCATATTTGTATCCTGATTCATGAAACCATTATTGTTGTTACTAATTGTTTCCCTGGAAGGCTTCTTATGCTTGAAGATTCTTGCTGGACTGGAGAATGCCCAACCCCAACCTCGGGTCCGACCAGCACCCGCTCCTGAAATCTGGTTCCCATCATCAGAAACAACGGAGGATACACCATAAAATGTTGCACCGTTTTTCCCAAATCCTCCAAAAAGACCTTTGGGTCTCACACTGAGCTGCCTTTTAGCCTTCGCTTGCTGCTCCTCTTTATCAATCTTCAAGTGATCAGCTGAAGCAGCGGCAACAATAACACTTCTGGGACTTCTAGATTTGGCTCGTTTAGAGCTGACTTTAGCAGCTTTCTTGTCATCAACATAAGCACTCATGTGGCCTTTGGCCACAGTTTTGAGCCCTGACTCGGAAATGTCGTCCTGATCTACAGAGAAACTGTTTCTTCCGCACCCAACTGATCTAGACCTAAAAAGCCTAGGCAACATCCACAGAGGGCTCTCATAAACAGGGTGAGCACTGGGGATGTCTTGCTCACTTCTATGTTCTGTGGGTCTTTTATTAACCACCCCAAGTGTTGCGGTTCTAGGACTGATTTCATCCGCAAAATCCAACAATCCTGCCTCTCGAGCTTTTCTACTAGCCAGCCTTTGTTTCGTGGGTCTGCTACACAACACCTCTTGCTGCTTATAAGCCAACTCTTCTTTAGTGGGCCTGCTACAGACCAGCCCCTGATCTGCAGGCCTGTGGGAACCCACAAGTTCGTGCTTTGGTTGGTCAGACTTTTTGCTTTTGATGTTGCTGTTATTCTTGGCAGATGTTGGCTTGCTCTTGATAAAATACAGAAACGACCAGAAGGATGATCTCTTTGCAGTGTTATCAGAAGCGCATACCTTAGAATCTCCGGCTACTGCTGCTGTAAATAATGATGACTGTGGTGGCGGTGGTGTTCGTGCCACTAAAGGAGATGTGGTTTGTGGTGGTGTTGTTGTACAAGCAACAGATTTGCTTCTCTTCAACAGTACAATGGCATCAGGCTTAGCGGGCCTGGATTTGACATCACACTGAATCTGTCCTCCTCCTACAACTCCTGTCCTGAGATCCACCACATTGTCACTCTCAATCAGAAATGATATCCTCCCGGCACTTCCCACATCAACTGTTCCAGCGGCCTTGGCAATATCCTTATTACTCGTATTGTTTGAGGAAGATGAAGCTGCCTCAGAACATGAACATGAGGGTGGCCTTTGCTCACCACAATCAGAACAAACAAGCTTGCTGAGTTTATCCTTAAGACAAAGTGCACAAATACCACCAGAGGCTTGTGTGGGGTGCTTCCTGCAACATAGACCCGACTCTTCACCACCATACATTTCCAAGGTTTTGCCTCTGTCCCTCATTTTCCCAATACCCAAATCCAAAAATGCTCTCTCTCCCTAATTCCTATGTTTGGTGGCAAAACATAACATAAGGGTGCTGTGTATCTTATTTTTTATACCGAAAAACACTCTCATTTTCTCTGATATTTTAAGTTTCTAACACAATATGACCACTCCAGGGCTTTGTCTCTCATTTTTCCAATACCCAAAACCAAAAACAAACTTTGTTTCTCTGATTTTCGAGGTCGGTGGCACAAAATGACCATCGGGTGACTCTGTCTCTCATTTTCCAAATACCCAAAAAATCTTATTTTCTCTAAATTTTTAGAGGCCGGTAACACTATAAAGATCAATTGGGTGCTCTCTCATTTAAATAGCTTTCGTTTTCATTGATTTTTTAAGGTTGCAACACAATATGATCATTTGGGTGCCCTTGGAAATTAAATAAACTAGCCTAAAAAGCCTTGGCCTTCTTGTACCGCTGTACTACAACCATCAAATTCTCATTGAATGAAGTGAGGAGCAGAGACACGACATGAGAAGGCTGGTCTGTCAGCCATCTAACAAATTAATGAAAATTTCTTCACAATACTCCACAACTTTACCTGTACATATCCTAAGCATGAGTCCTGACAAATCCTTCATTCTTGCAGTAGTAGGTATGAACACGCAAAGATGGAGTGCACACCATTGTAAACTCGCAACTAAAATTCCTGAAAATTATTGTAAAGCGTGCAACTCCTCCTGAAGACCAGGCACGACTGGATTCGAGAGCTTGACACCCCAGGTTTTTTAATTCAACCAACATTTCCATATACCCAAGTCGAATAGTTTATTCATGGATTTTAGTTACTGTCTTCTTTTTGTTGGGGAAAATGGTGCATGCTATCTTTCTCGCATGGCAACGGGCAATTGTCAAATTTAATCCTCTAACCATCATGTGAGGACCAATGTTATTGCTTTACAGGGTTGTATGATGTGAGATTTTACTCTGGTCTTTTTCATCGCTCGGGGAGATTACGACTACTACTTTATTGGAGGGTGTCATAATTTTGTCTCTTTAATTATTATTTTTGCCCTCACGAAGCAGCTTAGCATCAAAGTATGGTACTGAAAACGTTAGTTTTTACACAGTCTGCTTGTTCTATCGATACGTAATGAGTTTCTATTCCCCTCTCTATTATATATATATATATATCTAACTGCAAGCTCACCACTCTTAAAATTAGTTCTGATCTTATCAAGAGATATTTTTCTCGAAGCATTTATTGAATTTTATATAAATTTTCATTAAAATATAGGTATTTTAAAAAAGATATTTTTCATTATTAAATATATAGTTAGGGGAGAGAATTTAGTAGTTGAACATCTTAATTTCACACTTTTTAAAATCTTATGTGGAAATTTCAAATCACTCTCAATTTTTACAGCACCTTATTTAACAATTTTCTTGCTTATAACTAAGGTTTAAAGGGCCATATGGTATGTTTTTTGCCAAGGTGTCATAAAAGTCCCCCATAAAAGTGAGGTCCATACTTGTGCACTAAGTTATGTTTTGTTTTTTATTACGGTAAAAACAGGTTTTGAAGGGACCCCGAAACCCTTTAACAAAAGAGACAAGAGATAGGCATTAAAAACCAGAGAACAACAAGCTGCCCCAAGGACGGAAGCATGCTACAAGGGGACAAATCCCAGATTTAACAATAAGCAACTACTAAGTTATGTTTTGTTGTGCTCTAATGTGGCATCACATTATTGGTTATGTGTTAGATCTAAGGAATACATTTCATTCAATCAAAAGTAGTTTCATAACCAGTAACAAGTATTACAATTGGTTCATGTTGATGTTTGTGTTAGTATGTGGCGACTAATCATGCTATATTGTACACTCTTTGCAATTCATGAGGTTGCAATTTTTTTGGTTAACTCATCAAGAATTTCCCTAGGTTAACTCGTCAAACTTGGTTAACCCATCAAGTATTTGCCTAGGTTAAATCGTTAAACATTTTTAGGGTTAATTGGTTAACCAACATTGGTAAAGCGCCTAAAAGACCTATAAATATGTGGCAGTGTAATGTGAAATGATCATACTGTAATTTGCTCTTCGATGGATAATAAAATAAGTAGATGATTGTTTCTCTGGTGGATGTAGCTCATATTGGGTGAACCATGTTAAATCTTTGAGTTTTTGTGTTTTTGTCTTTCCTTAATTTTTGCATTATCTTAATATTGTTTATTGCTCATATCTGCCTAAACTCTAACAACTGGTATTAGAGTGGTGTTACTTCAATGATTTGACATGAAATCTTAAATTCAAGTGGGAGCAATGGCAAAGGAAGGCAGGCTTAAGGTTAATAAGTTCAACGACCAAAACTACCAACTATGGAAGACGCAAATGGAAGATTAACTATATCAAAAGGATCTTTTCTTATCGTTGGGTAGAAAAGCAAAGAAGGCGCCAACTATGTCAAATGAATAATGGGAGGTTCTTGATAGGGAGGCACTACGAGCAATATGGCAGTGCCTGGCATCATTGGTGATTTTCAATATAGCAAAAGAAACAACAACGGTGGATCTAATGAAGGCATCAAACAAACTGTATGAGAAACCATCAGCCTCAAATAAAATATTTCTTATGAAATATTTATTTAATATGAAGATGCCAGAAGGTGGGTCTATTACTGATCATTTAAATGAGTTTAACATGATTACTAGTTAGCTAAGTTCTGTAAAAGTAAATTTTGATAATGAGGTTAGGGCTTTGTTGATTTTATGCTCATTGCCTGAAAGTTGGAATGGTTTGGTCATGGTTGTAAGTAACTTTGTCTCTGGTTCAAACACTTTAAAGTTTGATGGTGTTGTTAGTGTTATCCTTAGCAAGGAAATATGACGGAAAAGCACAGGTGAGAAATTAGATAATGCTTTTGTTGTTGAGAATAGGGAACGATAGAGGGAAAGAGGAAAGAGCATAGGTAATAATGGGAAATATAGATAGGGCAAGTCCAAATCTAGGGTAAATGTGGAGTGTTGGTAGTGTGGAAATAAAATACATCTAAAGAAATATTGTTGGTCTCGAAAGGGTAAACAAGGGGATGGACAAAAAGAAAATAACAAGGAAGCAAATGTAGCTAGTGATGTGTTACAAGATGCTTTGATTCTTTCTTTGGATAATATAATATTGATTCTTGGGTATTAGATCCAGGGGCTCCTTTTCATGCCACACCTCATAGAAAATATTTTCTAAATTATGTTCAAGGTGATTCTGGATAGGTTTATTTAGGTGATGATGCACCATGCAAAATTGTTGGAAAGGGAAACAGTACAGATAAAATTACCAAATGAAAATCAATGGTTGTTGAATGAGGTAAGACGTGTTCCTAATTTGAGAAGAAATTTAATATCAGCAGGACAACTGAGAAGTGATGGTTGCACATGCATATTCACAGACAATTCATGGAAGGTTACTAAAGGTTCACTGGTAATAGCAAAAGGGGAAAAGATGGGTACATTGTTTAGACACTTAAAAATGACTATTGCTCTAATGCAGTAAGTTTACTAACATTCATCTTAATTTGTTAAATAATCTTTATTATTTAATCAATTTGTGTCATTCTACTATAATCTAAATTCAAAATCCTCATTTCTCTATAAATTCCTAATTAAGTAATTTTAATTAATTACTTAGTATTTCATCAATTATTCACCTATAAAGTAATTAAATAATTAACATTATTTAATTATTCCCTATCTTGTTGAAATTAATTAAATAATCATATTATTTAATTAGTATTCCTTCTTTCTTATTATTATTGCATTTATGTAATAATTATATCAACTTCCCTCTCATAATAAAATAAAACATATTTATTTAATTAAACTAGAATTGTTCCTCTTATAAATAAATATAAATAAATAAAGATTAATTATTTATTTATATTCCTCGCATATGCAAATATATAAACTATTTTATTTATTTAATCATAATTATCTTTCCAATTATGAGTTTCAGTTAACTCTGTCATTCTCTCTCCTAACTGATTAATTAAATCAATTATCTATTTAATCTATCTCATCTTCTACTCCACCTCCTCAATTAAAGTCCTTAATCAAATCAATTAACTCTCTCATCTATTCAAACACATGCAATCAATTGAGTTCAAGTCTCACTCACTCTGAGTTCAACTCTTCAGTCTATTCTCTTAACAAATCCATCTATTTTGTTGGCATGCAATCAGTTGAGTTCAACTCCCACTCACTATGAATTCAAACCTTCAATCGTAGCCAGTCAACTCATCAATCAAGGAATCTTGATTAGAACCCTAAAAATCTTATAAATAGAGAGTTTGTTTCTCATATTTGGTAACCACAGTTGCTTTGAATTATCATGCTGTCACATAGAGTACTCATTTTCTGAGAGCCCACTTTTCATAGAGAAGGAGAACAGTGAAGGAGGACTTTTGGTTTGCATGTTCATGTGTTTTAATTGATTTCATTATTATTTGATGATTATGCATACTTTTATTTGATTCCTCTTTCAATATTGGGAATACTAACAACCTAATAGACCTCTTTATGTTTGAGATTTTGATGTTATTGTAGGTTTCTACAAGTACCTTTTTATCCCTGTTTACAGCTGGTAAACCTGATTACAGGTGGCGCCTACATTTTTTAGACAAAAGGGCATGACACACCAACAATAAGTTCCCCATGCACAAGTGAGAGTTGTTTTGTGTTGATCTTCAGGCGCAATCTTGATCTGATCATATCCTGAGAAACCATCCATGAGTGACAACATTTTGTACCCTAAAGTTAGATCAACGATCATGTCTTTGTTTGGCAAGGGGAAGTCATCTTTTGGACAAGCCAAATTTAGATCCCTAAAGTCAGTGCAGATTCTTATGGCTCCACATGATTTAAATACATGTACCAGATTGGAGATCCAATCGGCACAGTCAATAGGCCTTACAAAGCCTGCGTCTAATAGTTTCTTCAATTTTGCTTTGACCAACAATGCAATTTTTGGATGCATTTTGCAGAGATTCTGTTTGTACAGTTTTGCCCCTAGCTTTAGTGGAAGATGATGGAGCACTAATTCTGGATCTAATCCAAGCATGTCAAAGTAAAACCATGAGAATTTTATTTACTTGTCCTCAAAGAACTGAATGAACTATTCTCTTTCTTCTGGTGTTAATGACTCTGCCAAATGGATTAGTCATTGTGTTTCTTCGGTGCCAATGTTGATTGTTGTTTTCTTCTCTGCTAGTAATGGTGATTGTTCTTATGTAAGGGGAAGTATATCAATCTTTCCATCCTCGAGTGCCTTGGTGAGGTTTTCATCCTCGAATACATCTTTGATTTTTACTATTTTGAAGCTAGAAAGTGCCTTTCGGTTTTTAACTAATAACCTTATATTTTATCTTTCAATTTTACGACTATAGGATTGATATAACTCCCCAAAGTATGTTGTGTTGTCCAATTCAATATTGAAACTTGCCTTGTGGTCGCCCATTCCAGATCAGCCCCTATTGTTATACATATCAACTACAGAGAACTCACTGGAGACATTATTAGCACAAAATGATTTAGAAGGAAAAGAAAGAGTCATCTACTATATCAATCGAACACTAGTAGCTTACAAACTTAACTATATTGTTATTGAAAGAGCATGTTTAGCTGTAGTTTTTCTTCCCAAAAATGTATACATTACATGTTGAGTCACAAGATGATCCTAATAGCAAAAATTGAGCCACTGAAATATCTATTGAGTAAAGTTGCATTAACAGCGTGAATCGCCAAATGGGTCATGATTCTCAGTGAGTTCGACATTGATTACATGGACAGAAAAGAAATAAAAGGACAAGCCATCGTCGACCAACTGGTAGATGCACCATTACCTTCTAGTCATCCGATGTTGATAGAGTTTCCAGATGAAAGTATATTTTCCCTTGAGGAACAAAAATAATGAAAATTATACTTTGACGACTCTCATACACAAAAGGGATCATGCATCGGTATATTATTTATCACTCCCTAAGGAGACTCCATTCCAAGATCATACAGGCTAAGCTTTGACTACACCAACAACATAGAATAATATGAAGCACTGGTCATTGGGATCAAAACAATTTTTCGGTGGAAGATCCAACAACTACAGGTGTTCAAGGATTCTCAATTGATTATCAACCAAATCAATGGTAGCCATGACACTAAGGATGACAAACTGATTCCTTATAAAGCCTTGGTAGAAGACATGAATCAACATTTTTAAATGATATCATTTGAGCAGATCTTGAGAATCAAGAACAAAGTAGTAGACGCAATGGCTACTATTGGATCCTTTCTTGATATACCACGAGATGTGACACATTGTGAATTTATGGTCAAACTACTTACGGTCCCTGCCTTTGAAGTGCCCAAGTCTGAGGTTGTGTGTGAAATTGGTGGTCCCAATTCTCCTTGTTACCAAGATATATATGCCTACCTAACTAGCCAAACTATCCCCATTGACTTATCCCGGAACCAAAAGAATTCCTTGATAAGGAAATCCTCCCTTTACACATTAATTGCCAATGCACTTTGCCGACGTTGTCTAGATGGAATACTCCTCAGATGTATCATCTCAGAGGAATCACAAATGATGATATTAGAAGTACACGAGGGAATTTGTGGTGCTCATTCTAGTGACTTGACCTTAGCCAAGAAGCTTTTAATAATTGGATATTACTGGGCTACAATGCAAACATATGTTTTCCTATTTGTGCAGAAGTGCAGAAAGTGTCAGATACATGAAAACCTTATCCATGCATCTTCTCAGGAGCTGCAACCACTAACATCATCATGGCCCTTTCCCAATGGGGGTTTGACCTAGTTGGAAAGATTCCTCCCTTATGCTATAATGGACATAAGTATATTATCACCGCCACTAAATATTTTACAAAGTGGGTTGAAGCAAGTCTAATGACCTACACCAATAGCAAATAGATTTCCAAGTTTATTTTGAACTATATCATAAGCAGGTACGGTGTTCCATAAACCATCATTAATGATCATGGCCCCCCTTCAAAATAAACAAGTAGATGAGCTTTACAAAAAATTCCACATCCACCATAGTTATTCTTCACTCTACTTTCCCCAAGGTAACGGTCAGGCTGAGGCTACGAATAAAACCATTATAAAAATTATGAAAAAGATAGTCAATGAAGCTAGTCAGGACTGACACCTCCAACTCAACCCCACCTTATGGACATATTGCACTAGTTTCTGTACTACCATAGGATTCTCTCCATATTCATTAGTATACGATACCGGATCCATCTTGTCAATAGAGGTTGAGCTCCCATCATTGCGTGTATCACTTCAACACATCATTTCAGATGAGGGTTATAGAGTATCTCGACTATAGGAGCTAGAGTTACTCACTGAAATGAGACAAAAGGAACTGAGACATTTGCAAGCATATCAAAAAATTCTTAGGAGAAGCTACAACAAAAAGGTCATTCCTAGAGCTTTTGAATTTGGTGACCTAGTCCTAATGAAAAATCAGAAAAATTAGATAGAAAGAGAAAAGCCAGGAAAGTTTGAACCAAAATAGTTGGGTCCTTATATCATCACAACGGTCTACAGGTCTAGAGCATATCATATATCCACATCAGAGGGTCAACCTCTAGTAGACCCCATCAACAACTTGCATCTGCACAAGTACTATTCATAACTGTCAGAGTAGACCCTTTCAAAACAAAAATAAATTAAAAATTAAAAAAGCAAAAAAAAAATTTAAAAAAAAAAAGCAAAAAAATGGTTACCTTGGCAAAACCTTGGCAATCAGGCATCTTTGTTGACACAAAAATATAAATAAATGCATATTATGGTGAAAACCACTTCGGTGGCACCTTGGGAAATTACCATGGTGAAAACTGGGCATTCCGGTGCCATGTGTAAGGATCGTTGCTCTACCATCTATCATCACTCCAATCTGGTATCACTTGTCATTTCACCTTATATCCTGCAATAAAATATGTCATGGCTTGAATTTTTTCAATCATTTGTGTCTCATAGCCCCATATTCAACATAAAGTCAGTCCACCATGGCCTTTCCATAATAAATTTCTCATTCTATCCTAATGGGGGGCACCCAATGTCATGATCCATTAAGCACTGACAAAATCCCTAAAAATTGAAAAATGTCCTGAAAAAAATCTCAAAAATCAGAAAGACCTTCAAAAAGTTCAAAAACATCGAAAAAAACATAAAACATTCATCTAGAGTGACCATGTTTGGGGTGTCTATGATAAGGACCTTCACTTATGTCATACACCACACAGACTCCAAACATACAAACCCTATGGTGGACCAAAAACATTTGCAAAAATTCCTGAAAAAGTATCATAAGACAAACAATAATAAAACCAAAAAAATTCTATAATAAATCTCCTTTGGATATCAATCCAGTTATTTTGCATTTTGAAACAAACATTGAAAGACATCATTCAACAAGTCTAAGCTTCAACAAAACCAAGTCAAAATAGTAAAACTTATCAACAGGTCCTCAGTCAGATTGATCACATTGTCTTTTCTATCAACAGAGTCCCATAGCATAGCCTTTTTGTCAAAATAGTCATATTATTTTAGACAAGGGAACAATCTAAACTAGACGAAGAAGTCTTACATGGGGTACCCTATACTTCATCTAATAACATCAATAAAATGTCAAAAAATCAATGTCCAAACTAGTACAAAACATAGACACATAATCAGTATGGTTGCTTACTTGTTGAGTCGAGTTGGTCGTATTATGTCTTGATTTTTGCAAGTCATAATATTATGTATCTCCATGATTCCACTTAAGCAATTAGAGATATCGTGATGGTTCGTGACTTATCTTTTTTTTTGTTTTTTGTGGGATGTTGACCGAGAAATCTTAACACAGTGTTTTGGGTGTCTGTGGTAAGAGCCTTCATAACCACATGAGATATCTAATTGCAGTGCTTGCAATAGATAATTTGGTTGCAATACGCTACACATACCTCAACTCTTAAAGCCTGACCTAGATTTATCAACCCATGTTCCTTGTCTGTTCAAGTTCTCATTAGAATGCAAAGGGATAGTCTTGTCTAGATCTTTAATATCTAGGTATGATGATATTCAATTTTGCTATAATAAAAGTGGCTCAATGATGAAATAAATTTCTCAAATAAGTTGGAATTCAAAGCTGGTTAAAAAGAAATTCAGGTTCCAATCAAGATTTGTTCTAATCAATTCTCTCATATATCTCTCTCATTTTCTTGTCTATCACTACTAACAATTCTCTATGTTAATCCTAACAAAATCCTTAAGATAAAGTATCATGATACAAAAAAAATATGCATCATACATATTAGTCATAGATCATAGAGTGCACATCATAAATGCATCTATTTATCATATAAAAGCACATGTAGATTAATATACCATATTCCATCATCATATCTGCATCATAGATAATCATGGCATCGCATAAAGTGCATATGAAAATATAAAAATATTAAGTGCATAACGCATCATCATAACATCCATCATAGTAGGAAATACATACATGAAGGAGCATTATCATAAATCATAGAATCTCATAGATATCATGTGCATCACATAAAGGATAAAGTAAAGTACATCATAAACACATCATATAAGGCCGCCAAAACTACATCATATATATGTAAATAACTCAAAATGTATCATTGTAAAATGTCATAAGGAGAGCTCACAATCTCACAAAATATATGCAAGAAAAGTGTCAATCCATAATCAAATAGAACTGTCTCCACCCTCTGGTATGGGAGGCCTAGGTCATACTGAAGCAGAAGTCCCAGCCTCGGTATGTCCCGGAGGAGCGCCTATCACTAATGGTAATTCTCTACCAAGCGGAATCACTGCACCACTTCCCTGAGATCTCTGAGTCTTGTGAGATCGATGAGATGGAGTGTAACTAGGAATCCTATGTGCTACTGGAACAACCTTCTCATAAGCCCCCACCAATAATCAATCTTTCTCTTTATATCCTAAGCCTGTCTATGAGCATATATACATGCCTACAGAAGTCTTCCAATCAACTATTGTACAGTGGTGTCCTAAATGTTGGCAATAAAATCCCTCACCTCTGTCTCTTCTATCCTAGCTTTGGCATCTTATGCCTGTGCTCTGCTCTCTGTTTCCTATATTTCGGCCCTCATGTTATCCCTATCTATGTTCATCTCCCTCTCTATCCTCTCCATCCTCCTATCTAAGGTAGTCACCCTCCCCGCATACCAGTGACTCTCTTCATATGTTTCTTGTGTCCTACCATCTTCCTCAATAGCCCTTGCCTCTGCTATACTCAAACTCCTAAGTATCTCATCATACTGGCCCTATAAGTCTCGAAAGTATTTTTGCAAACTATTTGGATCTACAAAATCAATGTCAAAACTAGGAACCTCTTCTCTCACATTTACATCATGTACTCCCTCATAAAATCTCCCCATAGATACATCCATCATACCATTATCATCACCACCTATAGCCACATCTACCAAATATGTATCATCTTCCGCAACCTTCTCCATCTCCTCATCACTACTGGAAGAGCTAGTGTTAGTGTTAGTTCTCCTAGTCTCCTCTAAACTTCTCTTGGTCACATAAATGTAAGTCTCCTCCTCTCCCACACTCTTGGATGTTGTTGTTGCAACAGGTGCACCACTAGGAAGAATCAATGGAGCAGCTGCAACACTAACCCCTCCACCACCCCTATCATCTCCATCTTCATCTCCTTGTCCTCTACCTCGTTCTCCATCTCTCCCTCCACCTCATCCTTTATCTCTCCCTCTTTCTCTCCCTCCATCTCTCCCTCTCCCGAATCCTCTCCCTCCTCGACCACCCTGTCTAACTCTCCTACCATGTCTCCCATGTGTCCTCCTTGATTGTCGAGCATGTTTATGCATATCTATAGGAACTAGTACACCCATATCCATATGTGGTATAGTTCTGTGTGTACCCCACCAGACATCAAACTCACCTATAGTCCCTGTATCTCCAACATCTGATCTTTACTATCATCTTAACGATGCCAAAGTGGTGAACTATGCCACTGCGGTCTGTATGAGAATGACAGGTCCCCAACCTCTGACATCCATCACAAACCTGATAAACTATGTTGAACCAATAGGCACTCCTTGCGTCTCTCGAAAGTGTCTAGATACATGATCCGCTAAATGTATCTCAATGATATGGGAATATTGTGTAGACCTCCCAACCGAATACCTCTTATGGCGACAATAGTGTAGATGCTCATCCTCCCCATCCCAAACTAGACATCCAATATATGGACTCCATCTAAAATCCCTCAAAGTATCCAATAAATGTCTCTAGTACCTTGTGTGTCCCACCTTTCTGTGAACAAAAGCCCCATAGTAGTAAACATAGTGTTGTCTCGGTTGTATCGCTGGTCTGTAAAAAATTAGACGAAATACAACTATGTGCTCAAAAGACCACACCTCTAAAAGTGTGACCTTGCATCCTAGGCTCCATGATCCATGGTAAGATATATCATGAAGTTGATGATATATCATAACTTGCACACAAGGTCCCATACATACATCATCCCTCTTTGTCACTTCTCTCTAATAATATCCCCCCACCCCATGGGAAACCCACACCCTCTCCTATCTCTTACTATCACCCCTACTACTATTGTATACAATATCGTGAAGTATGGATCGTACCCTACCATATCTCGTCTCCATATGATCTCATATCCATGAATGTACAACTCATCCCCCAAGAAATCAAATAGGTCACACAAATTTTCTCTCCCCATGAATAGGAATCCTCAAAATCCTGTAGACCTTGTCTAAAGTCATTGTGGACTCTCTTGTAGGTAAGTGGAAGGAAGAAGTCTCTGAGTGACATTGCTAATACAAGACGGTAACAAGGCCCATATTTTCCCTAATCTCAGGCATCAAGGTAATGTGTAACAATCCAAGGCTGTCAAGGTGCTCACGCTCCTTATCAACCAATCTATGTCTATATGCAAGTTGGTTAGGATGACTCTCCCGTGTCACAAGAACATCATCCCTAATCTACATATGCAATAAAGTCAACAGTCTATGCAATCAATTAGGTCTACCATACATATAAGCTATGTCAAACATACACATGCATAATTAAATTTCATTTCATTTCACGCAAAAAATCTAAAAAAGAGTAAAAATGCATTAATTTCACCTAGAAAATTCTTTTTGCATATATCTAGTTAAGTACGGCTCGATTAACTATTTCAAAATGATAGGAAAGTGCGGTTTTTAATCCCCTAAGTGAAAAAAATGAATACATCAAGTGTTTCATTTGTCATCCAAGCGCGAACCGATTTAAAACTATATGAAATTCAAGTGTGACCTTTAAAGCCTATAAGTGTGTCGATTGTGACCCATAAGTGCGGCATTTTAGAATACTAACATATAACTTAATCTAATAAATATCATCAAAACAAGGAAAATTAAATGCAAAAAGTGTGAAACTTACTAGAGGTGGGGCGTCAACTGGCCACTTATATGTCCTGACTCGATCGTCAATATGTGTGTCGTCCTCGTAGCCTTCCATCACATTCTTAATCACTCAAAAACAAATCCTTCCACTCCTTGATCTCCAAAGCTCAATGTGCACAATGACTTTAAAATGACCCTCCAAAGCCCTTTTATTCCCTCCCTAGACCATCTCAATGGACGTGCATGTGTGCTAAAAATGTGACACACTTCTATGAGTCATTATATCCAAGATTGCTCAAGAATGAGGTCTCAAATGGTGACTCATAGCTCTCTATTCATGGAGTGTAAGGGTTTGTAATGGAGGCCCTCAGATTGACCTAGTTTGTGCCTATGCAAGTACACCATAAAATGAGAGATTCAAAGAGGAAAAGTAAGAGTGCTAGTCTCCATGATCATCAAGTATGCATGCAAATAAAAGCTATTCTATATGATAACAATGCAAGAAAGGAAATTAATCTATATGATAACAATGCATGATTATTCTATGAAAGGAAACACAAATGCAAGATTAATCTATGAAAGGAAACATGAATCTAATCTAACATGCAAGTGCAAAATTAATCTAAATGGATTGTCATGGGGCATGAAAGAAGAAGACAAGAAGAAGTTGCAATATCCACGCTTAAGTGCTCAAAATCTCCTCCAAAATTGCTCTCCAAACCTGTAGCATAACAATAACATGAAAAAGATGATTGATTTCTTGATTTTTTTAAAATTATTGATTATCCAAATGAGAAGGAGAGGTTTCCTTATAAAGAGCAATGAACGATAGAGATTAAGAGGCAAAAAGAAAATAAGCAATGGTGGAGATTAAATCTTGGTTGATCCATGTGCTCATATTTTCAAAAGGCAAAATCAAAGGCTATGATTAAGAGGCAAAAAGCCCACCACTTAGGAAGATGTGTGAAGAAAATGAACTTTATTTATTTTTATTTAATTTATTTCCTTTTTCAACAAAGAGAGATTTAAGTGGG
>MU227475.1:804551-824913 GCA_018584345.1 Thuja plicata | reverse complement strand
ATAAGATAAGATTATTTAATTAAAAAGGAATTTTAATTAAATAAGATTATTTTATTTAATAAAAAGGAATTGTTTTCTTTTAATTAAATAAGATAATTGATGAAATGATCAAACCTTAGGAAATATTCAAATAATTGAATTAATTATGATTTGATCAAGGAAATTGATTTGAATTAAAATGTTGCAAAGCATTGATTCAAGAATTTGATAAATTGATAAATGGGGGCCCATAGTCCAGGCGACCATTTTAGGGTGCATGCATTTTTCCCTCTTTGACTAATGTGTGATCTTTATGGGAACACATGTAGTCAAAGAATGCAGTTGAAGTGTGAGATCGATTTGGGATCACAAAACAACCCAGACGTGTGATCTTTATGGGAACACATCAAGAAAAAGATAAGATATTTGAAAAAGACAAGGTTAACACCCCTGTAAATAGGTAATTGACATGTCCAAGATAAGAATCTCAAGCAAGGTTGCTCCAAGTAGAGCAATTGATAGGATTGATAAAGCTAAATCAAGGATTGAAGTTTGATAGGTACTGCCCCCTCATGATCAAAATCGAAATGAGATAAAGGAGAAACAACAAATTGATAAATTTGATCAAATCAAACTAAAGATAAGGTTCTTGATGTAAGATGAAAGATATAAGGATCACAAAACCAAAGTAGATCATCAAGCATGAAATATTATGCCCCAAGGTTGAATTAGAAGAAAAGAAGTGGGGTGAAAGCGAATGGAAGATAGAAGTTTGGAAGAGGTGGAAAGAAACGGGGAGAAGAAAGAGAATTTACCTTAAGAAAGAGAAAATCAATCAACTGTTTAAGATAGAAAATTTCGATTGAGATCACAAAAGAAGATAAGGAAATGAAGATAAAATATGACCAATGATGATTAAGAGTCCACAAGAAAGATGAAGGAAACCCTCTCAAACTCATAATGCAGCCTAAAAATGCAAACTAACATGAAGTCTAACAATCCAAGCTACATGAAAATGCAAAGGTGTACTTGCAATAGAGCAATTATAACATAGGACTTTGTGTTCATCATTCATGAGAGAATGTTAAGGAACTTATTTTCATCATTGGGCCATTATTAACGAACATCAAAAAATCACACAATCATCACTAGTCACAAGTGCAACTATGAAGATATGAATGCGATTTATATTGGATTGGAATGTGGAAAGATTATAATATAAGCAACAAAGACATAAAGGTCAAGATGACTGTGATATTAGCTTACCCAATTTAATATAGAAAAAACATGCTCGCATCAAGGCATAAAGGCCAGGATGACTAGCAGAACGGTTGTGCAAAAACAGTGAAGCATAAAGTAGGAAGCAAATAAAAACATGTTCCATGCCCCAAGTCCTCTAGCTATGCATCCCGGAGAGACTTATTAGACAAGGAAACTCAATAAAAATCAATAACAGTTAGCACACAAAGAAAAGATCATGACATAGCTCAAGCATTAAGTGTTGTGTTTAAAAAGTTAAGTGTGCTAATTGATGCTGAGTTCCGAGGATAAGGATCAAATGCTTGCAAATAGGTAAAATCACATGACAAAACTGGGTAAGACCAAACTGATAAGTGTTGAAAAACACTCAATGTCAGGGGTTGTATTGAAAAATACAGTTAGGGTGATGTTGAAAAACACCGTTTATGAGATGACCTAAAGACTAACACATCCAAGAGACCGAAGCTAACATAGTTATGCCTCCAAGATAAAGACAAAGACCAATTCCAGACCAAGGCAACAAGGACAAGGCAGGATGGAGAAGGGCTAAGTGTCGAGGACACGTGCTAAGAAATAGGGTTGCAAAGGCCTCAAGTAGCGCCCATTTTCAGGTTTTCACCACTTGAATTTTATTACAATTTTTTTCTACCAAGGCGCTTATTTCCAGGTTTTCACCAAGGCACTTTTTCTATTTTTTTTGAATTTTTGAATTTTTTTGATTTTTTGTATTTTTGGAATATAGAATTTTTTTTGAGATACATCAAAGCACCTATTGCTAGGTTTTCATTAAGATGATCATTTTTCAGGACGTTTTCTAATTTTTAGCATTTTTGACAATATATCATTTTTTGGATTTTTTCAGGATCAATAATTATGTACAAAGGATGCCCCTAGACCGAATGGGCATCATGGATAGAACTTCTTCAAGTGAAAGACATTGATAGGATCAGGGAGTTGCTCTCCCTCTATTGTAGATAGTAAATAAGCACCTGACCCAAAAGTTGTTGTAATGATGTAAGGTCTGAGCCAATTAGGTTCACATTTTCCCTTTTGATCTCTATGTTGTTGATTCTTAGAATTTTCACATAGGAAAAGATCTCCCACTTGCAATTCTCTAGGGTGAACCTTTTTGTTGAAAGCTTTGGACATGTGCTTTTGATAAACCCTCATATGGTCAAATGATGCTTGACATTTTTCATCTAGAAGTTCTAACTCTTGAAGTCTCATGGCGTGGTAGTCTTCATCTATAACTAGACCTTTGAGGGAAACTTGAAGTGAAGGAATCTCAGCCTCCAAAGGTAACATTGTTTCAGTGCCATATGTAAGGGCAAAAGGAGTAGCCCTAGTAGGAGTACGAATACTCATTCTATAGACCCACCAATCTGGATTTATCTGTAAGTGTCAATCTCTACCATTCTTACAGACTGTTCTATGCAAGATTTTAAGAATGGTTTTGTTTGATGCCTCTGCTTGACCATTTCCTTGCGGGAAGTAAATGGAGGACCAATGTTGTTTAATCTTGAATTTCTTACAGAGTTGTTTAAGGTCCTTATTTTTGAACTAGCCTTCGTTGTCAGTGATAATCTCGAAAGGCACTCCATATTGACAGATGATATGGTTCAGAATGAATAGAGAGACTGTCTTGCCCAAGGCAATAGAAAGTGGGACAACTTCTACCCATTTAGTGAAGTAATTAGTAGGAGTGATAATAAACTTGTGTCCACCTTATGAGTTGGGATGAATCTGTCCAACAAGATCAAAGGCCCAACACTGAAATGGCCAACGAGATATAGAAGGAATGAGCTCCCTGCCTGGAGCATGTATCAGGTTACCATGTTTTTTACACTTTTCACATGACTTTGCAAAAGCTACTTCATCAATCTGCATCATAGGCCAATAGTACCCTGCCCTAAGCAACCTTCAGGCCACGAAAAGACCATTGGAATGTCCCCCAGAGATGCCCTTGTGGATGTCAACTAACGCTTGGTCAGATTCTTCCTTTTCTAAGCATCTAAGAAGTGTTCCTTCTAGACCCCTCCTATACAAATCACCAGCGATAAGGGAATGGTGAGAGGCATTTTGGGTAAGTTTTCTGCATTCACATCGGTTAAAGGTTTCAGGAATAATACCATCATGAAGGTATGTGTAAATGACACTATAACGAGATGACTCATGACCAGCAAGGGTACAAATGACATGGCTTTCTTGGGAGTCATAGATAGGGTGATGTAGCTCTTCCACTAGGAATTCAAATCTGGATTCGTGTTGCTCTAACTGAAGGAGTGAAGCAAGTGTAGCCATAGCGTCAGCTACTTTGTTTTCTACTCTATGGATTTACTGAAATGTGACAAATGTGAAGTAGCATTTCAAGGAATCAACCATTTTCTTG
The DNA here is from genome assembly GCA_018584345.1 of Thuja plicata. NCBI lineage: Eukaryota > Viridiplantae > Streptophyta > Pinopsida > Cupressales > Cupressaceae > Thuja > Thuja plicata. The sequence goes on along the minus strand of MU227475.1, from coordinate 821,285 downwards.
TAAGGAACCATTTTTTCATGTTTTATTTGATATTCATCATTAACTTGGTTGATTATCAGCTGTGAATCCCCATAGATGTGTAACTCTGTGATTCTCCTTTCTGTGGCCATCTTAAGTCCATTTGTTAAAGCTTCATACTCAACAATATTGTTTGTACATGGGAACAATAATTTGTAAGACTTAGGAATCGTGTACCCATGAGGAGAAACAAACAATATTTTCAATATTTTCACTAAAGATCTATCTTGAAAGTAGCTAGGGAGATGATCAAGTACCTCATCCTTAGGCACCTCAGAGAGGTTTTCACATTTGGATATGTCATTTCTTTTTACTTTTTTTTTGGTTCTGACACCGCCACACAATGGTTTTTGCCATCAAAACTCCTATTCTTTTGATTTACTTTTCTTTTTATTTTTTGATTAAGGTACTTGATGTTTGGCTCTATCATGTTGGTAGTCGGTTCATTGGTGGAAGAGACTACAAGTTCAATGGCATTTAGGTAACTGAATATCTCATAATCATTTTGAAATGTTAAGAGTTTAGGTTCTTGATAGCATTGGGACCAATCAATGAGGTCAAGATGAACAAGAGGCAAGTCAATGACTAGTTTAAGGTTATAATTGTGAATGATATTATCATTGGTGACCGAAGAGTCAGAGTCTGTCAAGTATCCTTCTAAGCTACCTAAATCAGGATTCATCCTAACAAGTGAAGAATCATCCACACGTGGGTTTAAATCCTCTAATCCTACACATGACTCATTGGCTACCTCAGGTTGAGAACTATAAGTGTGAATAACATCAATATCTCTATCAACTATGGAAGACTCTGAGAAGGAGTCCCATTCATAGTCATATGAACTTGTGTTTGAACTGCGACTAGGATGTTTACACCATGAAGGTTTGGGACATCTTGATATGGAAGGTCTAGTGTCATCAAGGGTATCACCTTCTCTTTCCATTAAATGAATAAGATTCTTTCATTGACGTTCTCTGAAAGGATCTTATACATTCAATTCATCTTGTTCTAAAGTTGCAACTGACTCATGAGTGACTGGAATATTTGAATCTCCCCAAAGGAGATTAGTGGAAGGGACCCAATCTTCACACATGTCTTGCTGATTTGTCAAATTAGGTACGTATTCTAGTTCATCTTCACTATCTGACTTATCAAGGATAGGAGTAGTGTGCTTATTGCTATTTGCAAATCCTAGGCCAACCTGCTTCTTAGACTTGCGTCCAAAAAGAGCATGATCAAGAGGTTTGGCTCTAGCATCCAATCTGTGATTAAGAGGGCCATGTTCGGGATAGCCCATCTATTTGAAAAAAGTATACCCTCTTCTGTAATCCTTAGGAGAGGGAGAGAAGTTCTCATTATGCATATATTTCTCTTCTCTATAAATCCAGTCTCTAACAAACGTCTCCTCTTTCTCATCTTGAATAGGCAGCGATGATTCTACAAACGTTCCAAATAAAGTCATAGTTGAAGAGGAAGGTCTTTTTTCTTGTGAAGGCTTGCCATAAGACCTAGGCAAAACTGGTAGTGTTGTGAGGGAGTTGAGTTGATACCCCCCATGCCAAGGTCTATAGACTTAAGCTTGTCTTTACATTCAGCTAAGGTCCCATCAAAGTCTTCTGCTTCTCTATTGAGAGGAACATGAGTTCTTGTTAAAATTTAATTAATAGATAAAGTGTTATCCCTAGATATACAAATCTCTATTCCATTATAGGGGAACTTAACACATTAATGATAGGTAGATGACATTTCTTGCATATCATGAATCCACGATCTACCAAGTAAGATATTATACACAAGGGGACTAGCATCAACTATTTCAAATAAAATATCTTTTTCAACAGGGCCAATCCTAACAAGAAGGACAACCAACCCCTTGGAACTCCTTTATGCCTCATCATAGGCTTTGATGGCGATCCTTTTCCTAATATCTATGACTTTTTTAGAATAACCCAACTCTTTCAAAAGATTAAAGGAACAAATATTAAGCCCAACACCCCCATCTATCAACATGCGCCTAACACGAGTTTTGTGGATCATGACCTCAATATGGAGAGTGAGATTGTGTGGGTGGCTCAAAGCTTTATCACCATCCTCTGAAAAGGTAAGGTAATGAGGGCTAGCAATGTGATTAACCATGTTCTGGAATTGATCGACATCTAAGTTTTTGGGGATGTTTTCCATGCGCAAAGCATCCTCAAGGACTTGCTTATGTCTTGGAGACAACTCTAAGAGCTCAAAGATCAAAATCTGAGCTGGGGTTTTTTGCAACTGATTGACAAGACCATAGCTCGACATAGGATTAACTGTTGGTTTTTAGGTGACATTCTTGGATTCCACTTGCTTAGGTTTACTTGATTGACTCTAACTGGGTCCTCTAATGACAATGGGACCTTGACTTCGTCTGACAACATTAAGGGCTTGCGATGACACCCTAGAGTTGGGACCCCTTAGCACCACAATGGGTTCTTCATCAAAGATAGGAGGAGAGTCCACATCTAGATCATAACCATAGGGATCATTACCCCTCATCATATTGAAATTTTCTTCTACAAATTCTAGCATGTTGATAGTATTCTCTGAATCTGTGTAGGTCTAATTGATCTCAACCTTTCCATTCTTAGCTTTAGAGGTTTCCCCCTTTTCATACTTGGGCAATAGTTCTTTGAATTCCTTATGATCAGGGTTGGCATTCAATCCATCTATCTTAAGTTTTCCATTCTTAATGAGATCTTAAATAATATGCTTGAGTTTGTAGCAATTTTCAATGTCATGTCCAATACCATTGTGAAACTTGCAAAAGGCCTTCTCATCCCACTAATGTGGCTTAACATATGGTATATAATGTTTCGCAGGATCTTGAGGATGTGCAAGGTTGTTGGCAATAATTTTTTTCAATACATCCTCATATGAATCACCAAGCTTTGAAAATTGACGTCTTTCTTTCTTAGGACTATCTTGTTATCTCGGCTTGCTCTCTTGTTGATTAGATGTATTGAGATTCATGGCTTGAACAACACTAGACAAGTGGAGCATGGTTTGATCTTTGGGTTTAGAGGAGTCCACAACTCCATCATTGACCACTTTTTTGTTCCCATTCCTGTGTGAGTTCTTCCCTTTATCCTTGTTAGAGTTGTTGTTTTGACCATTTTTATTGTTGTTGCTTCCATGTTTGGTCAAAATTCCTTGTTCTTTCAAAACATCCTCAATCCTACATGCGGTTTCAACCATGGTGTCAAAGGAATCAAAAACCATCTTCCTAACTTCATACCACATTTATGGAATCAAGTTGCTAACAAGGATGTCAATATTTTCATTTTTTAGGAATGGTTCTAGAGTAGCGAGAGCATTGTCATCTCCACTTTTGCAAGAAAGTGACAAAGGATTCCCCTTGATTTTGCTTTAAGTTACATAAGTCCAACATGGTGATAGATCTTAAAATATTGTATGCAAAGTGTTGAACAAATCTGTGGACAAGCTCTTTGAAAGTCTTAACATGAGGAGTTATGTTGGTAAACCATTCCATCGCTTGACCTTTAAGACTCCTTGGGAACAATCTCATGAGATACGAGTCATCTTGATGGAACTCAAAACTTGTGGTATAAAATTGGTGCACGTGATCATGGGGATCTCCATTCCCATCATATTTGTCATATTGAGGGATCTCAACCTTCCTAGGGAAGTCTTTCATGTTAACACTTTTGTCAAAAGGATTAGGACAAATTGAATCAAGTGAGAATGAATTCTTGGGTGCTAACATATTTTCCATCACACTCTTAAGTTGTTTGATCTCCTCTTCTTGAGATGGCCCTTGCTTCTTAATATTTTTGTCCACATCAAAGTTGTAGTGGACTCTAGCACCCTTGTTGATTAAACTCTCTAGGAACTTGTCTTTGTTTTTCTCTAAATATTTCTCCACATACTATTGGAAAAGTGGTTCTTGTTGCATTTTCATGAAGTCCTGGGAGGTGAGGTCAAAACCTGAGCTACTACCCCCACATTGTGAACTAGAATGAGCACGTTGTGAAGGTTGTTTTGAGTTCCTAGGAGGTGTTGGTCTCCTATAATAATCATGTCTAGAAGCCCTTCTTCCTTTAGGGCTAGGAGATCATGATGTCATTCTTGAATGTCTTCCACTTCATGGAGTCTTAAGAGGAGTGGATGGAGAAGATTTGTTTCCACCACTAACATGCATGTTGTTGAATTGATCATTAAGTTGTTGAGCCAAGAGCCTATCTTGCTCCTCTTGGAAGGCTTTCTTTTCCATTTCCACCAAAGTTTGTCTTTCCAATTCTAGAAGTCTAAATTTCTCTTCCTTTTTAGCTTGTTCATCTAGGAAGGCTTTCTTTTCATGCTCAATCCTCTTAAGTCTTTCACTCATGTATCTTGAAGATGTTTTGAGCGGTGAACTTGGTTTTGAATTTCTAAACAAGTTGTTGATGTAGGTTGCATTGACATGAGTGTCATAAAGTTCATCTCCTTGGTTCTCATATTGTGATTGCTCATCTTGATATGCTTTCCTTTTACCTCTCTCAGCTCTTTGGTGTGCATCTAGATATCTAGTTGAGATAAGGGGTGAAGTTGGTCGACTGTCACGAGAGGAACTGCCAAACGAAATGGTATCTCTATGTTTTGCAAATATGTCATCAAGGCGTTTATCCATGTCTTCCCTCTCTCTCTGAGTCATTGTGTAACTCATATCCATATCTGAGTGAGAAGATGCTAAGGGTGTACCCAACTCATTAAGGTGACTCTTGGAATCAAACCAAACTTCTGAGTTATTCCTAGGTGATTGATCAAATACAGGTTCTTTTCCCTTATGTTTTTGGCGTGTTTGAACTAAGGGTAATTGGTTGAAGACCACTTGAGGTCATTTTACTTGATTTACTTGATACCTTGTTGTAACTGGAATGAAATAAAAGGTACTAGCTGATAGTATGACCCTAAGAAATGTTGGTACCAAACAAGGATAGTAAAGGCATTAACTTGTCCAAAAAGAGGTGATAAGATAGAATATTGCAAGAGGTATAAATCAACACTGCCACAGCGGTGCTCAATAAACGGGTGAATATACTAACACATATGGACCAGGAGGATGATTTACCCAAGTTATATTGATTGAAATTGAATTTGTATGAAATTGGATGGACAAGAGATTACCAAAACTCTCCAAGTGTGTTGTCAAAGAATCTAAAAGTCTATCTTCTCAACAACGACGGTTTCTAGCCCACCAACTCCAAGCAAGGTCACTTGTGAAATCAAAGGTTACTAGTTCAAGAGGTCAAAACACAAGAATCCAAAGTGTAAACAAGCTTCTAACAGTGGGGTAAGTGTCCTACTCTAACCCGAATCGACCAAGGAAGACTGGAAATGAAAGGATAGGAAATTGAGCAAGTTGTAAAAAGTTAGTTTTTCGACTCAGAAACTCAGTTTTTGTTTGTTTTAAATGACCAACTAGATGCATTAACAAATTTTTATCATTAATCAGGCACACAAGACAAAAATTATGAAGTTCAAGCAAACAATTGTCTCCAAACAATGAGCAAGGGATAAATCAACCTTGCGCATGAACAAGAATAGTGTCATAGTATTTATACTCCCTAAAGTTTCTACTTGTGTATGTTCTCAAAATATTTTTCAATCACGCACATAGTCCTAAAAAAGAAAAATTCGGTTGCACTATGGTTCATAGTAATGGTCAACACTGCAAATTTTGCAATCTCAAGTGGGTGAAATCCAATCCCGGCGCACCGAGGTTTTGACATAGTATAAGAATTTAATCAATCAGGAGCTGCTAAGGAGATCTGACAACCCAACAAGACACCACACCTATGGAGATTTCTTCCATAAGAACATTTATATAGCAGTTGTTGCTACCATGGTAGAAATGGCTATTACCGCTTGAGGTTTTGTCCACGTGGTTTACCCAATAAAGGGAGTGTCCACTACAGTTAAGCCTCTCTAACAAGGAAGACTCACAATATGAACCGCATGGGGACTTAGTTCAGATTCAAGGGTTCCAAGTTTCTGATTCTCCCAAAAGGGAAAAGAGCATAATCCTCTAGCCTCTTCACCTCACCCAGACATAGAAAACAAGATTAATTGACACACTAATTTGAAATCACCTCACCCAAGGTTCATATATCAACAACAATGACCACCAATCTCAAGAGAGAAAGTACCATCAAAGGTTGAAGACCAAACCAAGTGAGATAATAACAAATCCTTCCCTACCTACAAGGGGATATATCGTCAAGAAGAGATTCACATGTAAGATAAGAGAATGAAGCCCACTCTCTCAAGAACGCCACAAATAGTGTTCATAGGGCCTAATTACTATGTGAAACATATATGCAAGAAAGCAAATCCAGGTTCATTCCTTTAGAGCAAAAATTAGAAATATGATCTATGAAAGCAAGAAACACTCAAGCTAAACACATAAGAGGTTTATTTTTATTTCCAAAATCTAAATGTTATAGAGATGCAACAAAATACCTCAAGTCTAAAGCAACCTGCTTAGTAGATTTTACCTTATTGTTTATTTTATTGATCTTTTCTATGAAAGCAAGCCACGAACTCTCCAACAAGCAAACAAGCAAACAAGATATGTAATGTATATTTAAATTATGAAAACCCTAGGGTTAGATCTGAAAATCAATTGTTAGGAGCAATAATAACCAGCAAATAATCCAAATGAAAACTCACATAATGCATTGAACCATGTGAAAAATAAGTGCAAGCTAATCATTAAATGCCCTTTTTAATTTTGATTTTTGACCTAGTCAACAAGATTGGACCTATATGACATGAATGCGGATCCCAAATCCTAAATGCAGAAAAGAGACCCCTATTAAAAAACAAAGAGCTTTCCAAAAATGTCATAATTTTAAAAAGATTTTTTCATTTGTGCCCTAGGGAGCCATTTTTCTAAAATAGACTAATTTTCATAAATAGAATAAAATGATCTATTATATTGCATCCAAATTTAAAACAAAAAGAATGGACCGCCTATATAATTTAATGACCTTTCTGAAAATGTAAAAATTTCTAAAAAATATGCTGATTTGCACTAAAAATTAATTTTTTAAATAAAAAATAAAGAAAAAATTATAAAAAATGCAAAATACCTCAGAAAATTCTGAATCTTTTACTGCAGCTTCTATGATATGTCGCACACTTGCAAAAAAACTTTCAGACCGAAACTCCAAGCCATTTAGGAGATATGATCAAATTTTTGAAAATCTAGGGTTTTTGTCTCCAAGCAAATCTACACAAGGGGGTTAGCTCCAAAAATAATAAAAACCAACATGTAAAGGTGGGTTGCCCCATGGTGGGCGCCAAAAATATGTGTTGAAAATGTGACACACTTCTATGAGTCATTATATCCAAGATTTCTCAAGAATGAGGTCTCAAATGGTGACTCATAGCTCCATATTCATAGAGTGCAAGGGTTTGTGATGGAGGCCCTCATATTGACCTAGTTTGTGCCCATGCAAGTACACCATAAAATGAGAGATTCAAAGAAGAAAAAGAAAAAGTGCTAGTCTCCATGATCATCAAGTATGCATGCAAATGAAATTTATTCTATATGATAACAATGTAAAAAAGGAAATTAATCTATATGATAACAATGCATGATTACTCTATGAAAGAAAATACAAATGCAAGATTAATCTATGAAAGGAAACATGAATCTAGTCTAACATGCAAGTGCAAAATTAATCTAAATGGATTGCCATGGGGCATGAAAGAAGAAGACAAGAAGAAGAAGTTGCAATATCCAAGCTTAAGTGCTCAAAATCTCCTCCAAAATTGCTCTCCAAACTTGCATCATAACAATAACATGAAAAAGATGATTGATTTCTTGATTTTTTTTATTATTGATTATCCAAATGAGAAGGAGAGGTTTCCTTATAAAGAGCAATGGACGGTAGAGATTAAAAGGCAAAAAGAAAATAAGCAATGGTGGAGATTAAATCTTGGTTGATCCATGTGCTCATATCTTCAAAAGGCAAAATCAAAGGCTATGATTAAGAGGCAAAAAGCCCACCACTTAGGAAGATGTGTGAAGAAAAGGAACTTTATTTATTTTTATTTAATTTATTTCCCTTTTCAACAAAGAGGGATTTAAGTGGGGGTTTTATTTAATTAAAAGAGGAATTTTCTTTTAATTAAATAAGATTATTTAATTTAATTAAAAGAGATATTTTAATTAAATGAGATAATATTATTTAATTACGAGAGATTTTAATTAAATAAGATAAGATTATTTAATTAAAAAAGAATTTTAGTTAAATAAGATTATTTTATTTAATAAAAAGGAATTGTTTTCTTTTAATTAAATAAGATAATTGATGAAATGATCAAACCTTAGGAAATATTGAAATAATTGAATTAATTATGATTTGATCAAGGAAATTGATTTGAATTAAAATGTTGCAAAACATTGATTCAGGAATTTGATAAATTGGTAAATTGATAAATGGGGGCCCATAGTCCAGGCGACCATTTTAGGGTGCATACATGACACACCTTGAATTTCTATTGGTTATGATGTTTTTCACCTTCTAGAGTCCATAACTTTCATGTATGACCTATGTTTTTTGATCTGTAAATTTCATTGTGATCATGGTCACGATGTCAACAAAACGATCTCTCTATTCCATTTTTCACTCATTTCCTTGAGGGGGCACCATAATAACTAGTTGCTGGCATTGTTTTACAGGGGCATACCAGGGCATATTGTTAGCAAATATTCTTTGAAATAATGCTTGAAAATGCATTATATCAAAGAGGGGCAAAATGTAGATTCTTAAAAATGACCAATTTCTGTATCGCAACAAGTTTACTAACATTCATCTTAAATTGTTAAATAATCTTTTTTATTTAATCAATTTGTGTGATTCTACTATAATCTAAATTTAAAATCATCATTTCTCTATAAATTCCTAATTAATTACTTAATATTTTACCAACTATTCACCTCTAAGTAATTAAATAATTAACATTATTTAATTATTCCCTATCTTATTGAAATTAATTAAATAATTATATTATTTAATTAATATTCTTTCTTTCTTATTATTATTGCATTTATGTAATAATTATATCAATTTCCCTCTCATAATTAAATAAATCATATTTATTTAATTAAACTAATTATTCATCTTATAAATAAATAAAGATTAATTATTTATTTATATTCATCACATGTGCAAATAAATAAACTCTTTTATTTATTTAATCATAATTATCTTCTCAATTATGAGTTTTAGTTAATTCCATCATTCTCTCACCTAGCTGATCAATTAAATCAGTTATCTATTTCATCTATCTCATCTTCTACTCCACCTCCTCAATTAAAGTCCTCAATCAAATCAGTTAACTCTCCTATCTATTCAAACACATGCAATCAATTGAGTTCAACTCTTCAATCTATTCTATATTCTCTTAACAGGTCCATCTATTCTATTGACATGCAATCAGTTGAGTTTAACTCCCACTCACTCTGAGTTCAACTCTTTAATCACAACCAATCAACTCATCAATCAAGGAATCTTTATTGGAACCCTAAAAATCTTATAAACAGAGAGCTTGTTTCTCATATTTGGTAACCACAATTGTTTTTAATTCTCATGCTAGCACATCGAGAACTCATTTTCTAAGAGCCCACTTTGCATAGAGAAGGAGAACACTAAAGGAGGACTTTTGGTTTTCATGTTCATGCGTTTTTATTGATTTCAATATTATTTGATGATTATATATATTGTTAATTTCTTCCTCTTTCAATATTGGGAATACTAACTGCCTAACAAATCTCTTTGTGGTTGAAATTTTGATGTTATTGTAGGTTTCTACAAGTACTTATTTATCTCTGATTACACATTGTATTTATGTACTGGTGTATCATCTTAAAATGGAAGCACTTCCATTTTGGTAGGTTTAGCACCTTCATTTAGTGTGCTCACATATTGGATTTGCATTTAGGATGCATTTGTGTTTGATTCTACATGATTAGGTGAAATTAGGATTAGGATCTCATGGATTCTCCTTTGTTTCCCTCTCCATGGTTCTATTTTCTAGGTAGGACCTATGTGTGGGCCCTCCTATACCTCATTATACTCTCTCAAGGCCTCTAGGCCTTCTTCATAGCATTCTGGTATGTTCCCTCACCTTCCTAGGTCCCCGACTGACCTGGGAATCTCATAGACACCTTTAGGTGACCTGCCTCAAACATCTGATTTGGGTCAAAATTGACCCTGACCTAGGTCAGGGTCGAGGTTGACCTTGACCTTTGTTGGGTGTTGGTCCCTGCTTTCAATTTCGAAGCTTATCAGGGTTCTAAACTTAAATTAGGTCCCCGGGTTCGGATGCGGAAGTGTTTCCTCTAATATTTAATTTAACTCATTCCCTCCTTGGTTGGTGATTGTGATTGAACTATGAGTCAAGGTGAAATTTGGAATTGGGTCCCTCGCATTGCCCTATGAGACCTATATTGAGATCTCTATATAAACACTCTCTTTTGCCTTCATTTGATCATAAAAAATAAATCGGGAGATGACATGATGCAATGATGGTGCAAATAAGCAAAATGATGATATAGAAGGACAAACCTATGAGGACATGTTGATAAATTCAAGAATTTTTATGGACAAGCTATTGTAGATCTTCATTGAAGCAAGAAGGTGCTCTTCTCTATTAGATCTACCATTCTCAACATTCAAGCATTCGAAGGACATTATCATGGGGTAGAAAATATGGATTGTGAGTTGATAGGAGTACTTTAGCCTTGGGGGCTTGGTATTCTTTCTTTATCATATTCAAATCTATACTTTTCTTTCTCATTTCCATGTTATGTTATGATTGTTAATCTAGAAGATTAGATTTTGATATTACATATTTAAAGACTCTTTCCAAAGAGCAAACACACACACACATACTTTCTATATTCGGCTGTTCGTGGATGTGGAGATCACCAAAATGTGGGTTTGACTAAGGAAAAACCCTATATAGCCACCCCAAAACCCCTCTTTTCAGATATTTTCAGGTGTTGTTTGCGGGAGTTACAGGTTCAGATCAACAGATCTGAGACTAGATATGGATACCATTTTCAGCGAACTATTGGGATCTGAAAATAGATTTTCTGTAGAGGCAGCACACGTCAGGGTTGAGATTATTGGGTCAATGGTGACATTTGTGGGTCAAGGTCGACCTTTTTCACATGACTGTGTCAGATCAGGAAAATATTTCTGGGTTTTGTTTGTCTCTGTGTTTCTATTTTGGGCCAGGCTTTGGATTTTCCTAAAACTCAATACAGGCAACCAAAAATGAGTTTTTCCAGATCTTCTATGATATGAGGTAGGTATTTTACTCCATAGTTCTTTACAAGTATTCTCAATACCTTATCATAATAATTAAGTGTATAAGACTAAAATTGGACTTAGGGTCTCTTTTCATATGCGATTCCTATTGTCTAGAAGACCTCACATGCAATCCAAATTTAGATCTTACATTTTGGTGAACCCATGATAGAAAACTCTTTCTTTTTCCTTGGTGTTAGATTTAAATTTTATATTAGATCTTGCATGAACATAGAAGTAGATATTATTTTATGTTTATATTTCAAAAATAAATCAATAAATTGTAAAATTTCTTTATGAAAACACAAAAACATTTACATGCTTGTCATTTTATTTTTTTGCTCAACATGTATGACTTTTGTTTTGAATACTTTGATGAGGATTTTATCGTACAAGAGGATAGATCCCTTAATGAGGTACATGGAAGTGAGTGTGCAAATGGTTCGAATGAGATCTCCATGGATCCCATTCCCATTTCATCCTCCTCCACAATCTCTCCAATTGACTTTTACCATAGAGTGTATGCATGGTTACCTTCATACCCCTCTATTTGCAACATTGAGATACCTAGAATGGTATTTCCTAAACCTTTAATGATAGTAAAAGGATGTCCCTGAATAACTGTTAAGGGTAAACCTAGAGATCCTTTGGATTTCTTTGATAACACGGATTCTATTTCGCATGCTTATCGCACACGAAATAATCCTCAACCTACTGTCCCAACTACTTTACCTCCTTCTCAACCCATGCTTTCTCCAACACCTAGGTTACTTTCTTCCTTTAAGGAATATGATTTAGTTGAGCAATTACGCGCTACTCCAACTAAGATCTCTTTATGGAAATTTCTTCAAAATTCTCCTACATATCATGAGGCATTGCAAAAATCTTTATCCACTCTTCCTGCTCTGCCTCCTAACCAAGAGAACATTAATTCATTTTTGGAGTGCATGCATACTATGCCTTCTGTACCTCCTATTGTGTTTTCCGATGATGATTTACCTTCTGTTGAGGTACATAATCAATATGATGCTCTTATGGTTGCTGTATCTATTAATCATAGTATTATTCGTAGAACACTAATTGATAATGGATCTGGGATTAATGTTTGTTGCATGGATATGCTTAGGGAAATTAGGGCTGATCTTACAACTATTCAACTGGATAATATTTGTATTCGTGACTTTGATAACATTGCAAAGAAAAATTTGGGTATTATTATGCTACCTATCAAATTTGGCCCTGTTCTCCTGTACACTCCTATCCATGTTATGCCAGGACCATTCAATTACAACCTTTTATTAGGAAGACCTTGGTTACATACTATGCATGCGGTTCCTTCTACTCTTCATCGTAAGGTGAGGTTTATTTATAACAATCTGATGTACACATTACATGCGGATGATGTGCCAAATCCTTGCCTGAATGTGGAATATGCTAATGTTCCTGAGCCTATACAACCTAGTAAAAAACCTGAGCAACCACCTGAAGTTAAACAAGTTGAAACTCCATCTTCTTCTCTAACGGAAGATAATTGGGGAACATTGGATTTCAATCCTTCTTTCATAGGGGAATACAAAGTCTCATATTTAGAATTTATGAAAGAACAAAGAAAATTTGAAAAACAAGTTTTTATCCCTTCTCCACTATCTGAGGAATTAAAAAGCAACTTTGTTGCCGCTTCTTGTAATAAAATGATTGAGACAATAAAACTGGATTGCTATGACAATGTGACATATGTCGTTCCTTTAACTCAATCTGATATGGCTGATAGATATGGTTCTGGTTATCATTTACTCATGAAATCAGGATTTAATGGGAAAGGTTGTGGTAAATATGAGCAAGGTATACAATTACCCTTGGACAATGAAGGTTGTGATTATACTTATGGGTTAGGATTCAATCCTTATAGGAAACCATCCGCTTTTCCTCTTAATGTCAATCACATTTGCAGTGGACATTTGAAATTGGTTAATTTGCTTCTCCTTGACATGGATCAAAAACCTAGTTTGGAAATCTTCCCTGAGGATGAAGCCCTCGCTAATTTTTAGGGGCTTACCAAGATCTACCTATGTTTCATCATAAAAGAATAAAACTCTATTGTTTGAACAATGAAGCCTATTTTGGAGAACATGATGAACATGATATTTCTTCTTTGCTAATGGATCCTCCCATACATAGTAACTTATTAATAATTGAGACCATTGAAGTTCAAGTAGATGAGAACGATTCTGAAAAAACAATCAAAATTGGAAAAATTTTGAGTCAAGATGAACATGATCAATTGGTTTCCCTCTTGCTTGAATATAAAGATATTTTTGCTTGGACATATTTAGATATGCTACGTATAGATCCTAAGATTGTTACTCACAATATTGTTCTTAAACCTAATGCTAAACCTATAAAATAATTCGCAAGTTGAATCCAGTCATTGTTTTACTAGTAAAAGTTGAAATTAAAAAACTATTAGGTGTTGGGTTCATCTGTTCTATTGATTATTCTGAATGGATTTCTAATATTGTGGTTGTTTCTAAGGGGGAAAATAAGATCAGAATGTGCACTGATTTTCAAGATTTAAATAAAGCATCCTTAAAAGATTATTTCCCACTACCTAATATTGACATGATTGTGGATTCAACAACGGGTCATGCTTTATTATCTTTTATGGATGGATTTTTGGGTTATAATAAATTTTTTATTCTTATTGAGGATCAACTTAAGACCATGTTTATAACACCCCGAGGGACAATCTGTTGGGTCATGATGCCTTTTGGATTAAGAAACACGGGAGCAACTTATCAACGTGCCGTGACTTTGATTTTTCATCATTACATTCATAAAATTTTAGAAGATTATGTGGATGATATCTTGGCAAAATCTATACAAAGAGAGGATCATGTGTTTATTTTAAGGCAAATATTTGAAATAATTAGGAGTTATAATATGAGATTGAATCCTAAGAAATGTGCTTTTGGAGTGGATTCTGGAAAATTATTAGGATTTATAATCTCTAAACGAGGCATAGAGGTCGATACTGAAAAGATTGATACTATTGTTAACATGCCTCCTCCTAAGAACATTTCTCAATTACGCAGTTTACAAGGTAAAATACAATCTATTCGTCACTTTGTTTCTAACCTACCCGATAGGACTGTTCCTTTTACTTCTTTACTCAAAAAAGACACAATTTTTTCTTGGAACCAGGAATTTAAGCAATCCTTTGAGCAATTTAAGGAATATCTTTCTCATCCTCCTATCTTACAACCTGCTCAATTTAATAAACCCTTTTATCTATATACTTCTACTACTTCCAATGTTGTAAGTGCATTGTTGGCTCAACATGATAGTGAAGGAAAGGAAAGACCAATATACTATATTAGTCAGACCTTGTTGGACTACGAAACATGATATACTCAATTAGAAAGACAATTCTTGGCTTTAGTTTATGCTTGTCAGAAAATTTGGCATTACTTGTTGAATGTTGAGGTCAATGTGATTGTTAAATTTGATCCTCTAAAACATATTTTCTCAAAAATTGATCTCTCTGGCTGTCTGGAAAAGTGGGTGATGTTACTTACAGAATTTGATCTTAATTTTATCATTCAAAAGTCAATCAAAGGAAAAGCTTTAAATGATTATTTAGCTGAAGCTCCTTGTCCTCATTCTAATACAAGTGTTACCTCAGTAGAATTCCCAGATGAGAATATATTTGCAATTAAACAGGAAGATGTTTGGGAATTATATTTTGATGGTTCTAGATGTAAGACAAGTTCTGGGGTGGGCTTTACCTTGGTCCCTCCTACAAAGAAACTAATCCCTATGTCATATAAAATAACTTTTCCTTTTACTAACAATATCATGGAATATGAAGCTCTTATAGCTGGTTTACGAGAACCTTCATCCCTTCATATTAAAAATTTGGAAATTTATGGGGATTCACAATTAATTGTTGAATAAATCAAAGGAGGTTATCAGACTAAGAATGGTAAAATGACACAATATCGAGATTTGGCTCTAGATATTCTTTCACAATTCTCTTCTTATACAATTCAGACTTTACCTAGGAAAGATAATCAACATGCAGATGTCATGGAAAGTGCAACTTCTTTGGTTTGTCTCGAGAATAATGATGAAGAATTTAAATTTACTATACATACTCTTAAAAACCCTTCAATTTTTGATAAGGTTACTACTGATTGTTTTAACTTGTATTTTCATGAATGGTATTAGCATGTCTTTCATTTTTGAAAGATAATACTTTTCTGGAATCAGCAACAAGCAACACGCATAATCATATTAGAAAGCTTGCAGTCCATTATATCATTTTGGGAGATACACTTTACAAACGATCTTACAATGGTCTTCTATTAAGATGTCTTAACAGAACCGAAGTACTCGTTGCCTTAGCAGAAACTCATTCTGGTTCTTGTGGAGGGCACTTTGGTGGGAAATCTTTAGTTAATAAACTTCTTAGAATGGGATATTATTGGCAAACAATGGATCAAGATTCCTTTATGTTTGTTAAAAATTTTCCTCAATGTCAACAACATGGTAATTTAATTCACGCTCGTGCTCGCGAGCTTCGTAGTCAAGTTGCTCCGTGGCCTTTTAGCATTTGGGGTTTTGACCTTATTGGAAAAATCTCACTAGCTTATTCTCAAGGAGATACATATATCCTCATGGCTACAGATTACTTTACAAAGTGGGTAGAGGCCATTCTCCTCTATTCTACTACTGTGGATTTTATTTGTGATTTTATCCTTAATCATATTATAGCATGATTTGGTATTCCTTGAGTGATAGTCTTAGATAATGGTACCTCTTTCAAGAATAAAGAAGTCACGAAATTCATGGAGAAATATTGTATTTAACACAGATTTTCTACTCCGTACTACACTCAATCTAATGGTCAAGCTGAAGCATCGAATAAAGTTATTGAACAAATACTAAAGAAAATAGTTAACAAGCATGTGAAAGATTGGCATACCCAGCTTACTTATGCTTTGTGGGCTAATAGGAATAGCGTTCATACAACCACTGGTAATTCTCCTTATAATCTTGTTTATGGCACTAATGCTATTATGACTTTGGAACTAGAAATACCTGTGTGTGTGTATTTGGGTACCTGTTAGATCAACACAAACACTCAATAGGTCATTGCATTAGTATAAATGGTTAGATAAAACATTCAAAAACCACTAATATCGGCCTATTGCCTTCTAACTAGAAAGAGTATAATAAATAACATATTTAGCCCTCAGAATATGCTATAAATCAGTGACCAATACTATTCTAGCATGAAGGATTTTAATTGAAAACAAGCTAAATGATGAAATAAGCATGCATTTAAGCTATAAAAGAT
>MU227475.1:722047-794052 GCA_018584345.1 Thuja plicata | reverse complement strand
TTAAATTGATTAAAAGAAATATGCCAAGCAGTAACAGGGTCGTTTGGACATAAATCGAGGGTATGATCACACTTAGGGCAAATAGGGTCCATAGTTGCGACAGACCAAATTCAGGTGGTTACAATACCATCTTTGCGTATTTCATTTCATGGGATTATTGACAAACATACTTTATGGGAACAACAATTACAAGAATTAGAAATGTTAGATGAACAATGGATAAACACTTTGGAACATATTAAGTCCTATCATAAATCACTCCATAAATAGTATAATCACAGGGTGATTGAATGGTCATTCTTGGTGGGTGATTTAGTCTTATATGAAAATCAAAGGAATGTGAATGCTCTACCTGGCGAGAAAGGGAAGTTTAGCCCAAATTGGCTTGGACCTTTTGTGGTTATTGAGGACTTTACTTCAGGTGCTTATAAAATTGTTGATATGAATGGTGTCATTCTTAAGGAACCTATTAATATTATGCATCTCAAATGTTATTATCCTTAACTAAATATTTCTCTCTTTATGTATGTGTGTGTTCCTTATAGAATAGTCATTTTATAAGTTATATAAATTCGAATGCATTCATACACATTTTTTTTTCTATTAAAGTTTTTAGTGCATTGATGAAAATCCAAGTAATCAACCATAAAATTAATTGTTCAAACAAAGTCTTTTTCATAAATAAACTTCTTCTAAAATTTGATATATATATATATATAGCACATGTGCCATACCTATCAAATTCTATCTCTATGCTTTGAGGGTCGGTGGCTCCCAGATCTCTCTAATCTGTGGTGTGAGGTTGAGGATCTCAGAATGGTAGTCCGTGTACAGCTCCTTGATATGATCATCTCATGGTTACGATCCTGGGCTCTCTGTAGATCGGCCATCACCTTCTCCTCTCTTTCTTTACATAGCCTCAATTCTCATTGTACACATAGGAAGATATATGCATGTCTTCCGGGATCCCTTTGTCCTATAAGGGAATCTCGCTCACTTGCTGGCAGTCGGTAGGATATGCATGTATCCTTCAGAACCTTGGATACAAAACTCCAATCCGCTATGCTCGCTGCAAAATTCAAGAATTTTCTTTCAATACTTCTTCTAGAAAAAAATTCATTCAAAACATTATAACCAAATTACATATTTCATACCTGGATCACCGTCCTAGGTATCATTGGAGGATCTAGATGGTGGGGGCATGGAGCGGCTACTCTCTCCTCTCTCACTGTGTCTAGGTTTAGGTGGTGGTGTCTCTATGTGTGCTCAGGGAGGTTGTCATGATCTCAAGGGTGGAACATAGACTGCATGATCACTAGTACCTGTATTGTTGCCAAGGGAATCTCCTCTTCCCTCTCCTCTTCCCTCTCCTCTTCTTTCTCCTCTACCCTCTCCTCTTCTCTCTCCTCAGCTCTCTCCTCCTCCTTGGGATCTCCCTTAAGAATGGGCTCCTCCTCATGATCTTCCTCTTCCTCCTCTGACGAGTCACCACCCCGGTGCCTCCTCTCTAAAAGACCTGGATCACCTGTAGGGTAGTCATCAGGGAAGATAGGATGGGTCCCCTTTAAACTCCAATATCTGATATAATCTTTGCTAACACCTACATAGGATGTCTCAGGGGATACCTGTATATCCGCGGTCTCATCTATCTCACTATCTACAATATCTGCTACTGTAGGTTGGCATATGGCGCCGGGTCTCTAATAATATCTCGTCGTGTATGCATACCGAGGAACTATCTGAGGGACCCCTTGTATTAGACCAAACTATCTCATCACCCTATCATAGTAATATGACATCATGATATGATTGGTAAGACCCTCTAGCAGCTTGCGCTGCTATGATTATCTCAACTGATGTCGAGTATCTGGCCACTCTATCATCTGACAGTAAGGTCTCCATATCACATCTATACCTGGTACACGGTCAAGGCATACTCTCCAAAAGAGGATATCCCCATATTGCCAAACATCTGCTAGCAGATATGCAAAGGCTCTCGGTGTGCTCTCATCTATCATCACTAGAACACCCTATGGTCATGTACATGTGTAGTGCTCAAACATACAAACCTATAACAAGGTGCATATTGTAAGACTCTCCCGCTGAAATCTCACTAGCTAACTCAACTCATGGTAAAGATGGGCTAACATGCTATGCCCCCATGAGAAAACAACTCTATCACCCTTCATCATGTGCACAAGATCGGTAAATGGTTCTAAGAAAACTGTACCCTTCGTGTTGGGTATCACAACCAACGAGAGTATACATATCATTACTTTCCATACCGAAGGTGTTGGACCTGCTAGTATGGATGATAAGGTGATCTGATCTGACCAAGTCCTCATTTGTGGTACCTGTCCCAAATAATAATCCCCATCTGCAAACACCTCAGGTGGACCCTGTGAAACTCTCAGTTTGACAGGCTCACCTCGGACCAGAAGTCGTAGGATCCTGTACACATCCTCTAGCGTGATCATGACCTCCCCTGATGGAAGATGGAAGGAACAAGTATCCTCATCCCATCTCTCTATCATGGCAGAAATCATGGACTGATGGAACCTCATCTATGGTAGGATTTCTACCTAGTACAATCCCACATCTCACAAAAGTTGTATCTCATCCGGCTGTAACTCAAACATGCTCTCTTTGACAGTCAATAGAAACCCTCTGAAGGGATGCTCTCGGAGACAAATAGGGTCATGTAAGCACATAAAAGTATCATACCAGTACTGTATCATCAAAAAAATACTGTACCAACTTGACCTGGTCAAGGTTGACCTTTTTGGGTCAAGGTTGACCTTTTTGGGTCAGGGTTGACCTTTGTGGGTCAAGTTCAATATTTACCCCAGAAAGGATAGGACCTTCCCATTTAGGGTTGACCTTAGAAGGCCAGGGTCAACATAACTGGGTTAGGGTCGACCTTCCCTATAAAAATTTGAAATTTTCAATCTTAAATATCAAAACAGGAAACCTACCTCAGGCAGTGGCTATCCGCTGGCCAGGCACTCTCTCAGGACCTCCATACGGCTCGCTCAAAATTCTTCTCTCTTCAGAATCTTGTCTCCTTTTCCAACCCCTAAAAATGGTAAGAATGAGGAGGTAAGTGTCTCTTTCTCTTATTTATAGCTCCAAATTAGGGTTTTATTAGGGTTTCCTTAGGTTTTTCTTAGGGTTTCATTTGAATTTACTTAGGTCAAATTCGAATTTCATTTTACATGCATTTAGATAGACATTCACTCTCTTCATCATAACTTGAGTTTGGTAGCTCATTTTTCAGTGCCGTTAGAGGTGCTAGAATCATGATTTAGATACCCAACATCTTGAGTTAGTTGAGGAAGGTTTAGAACCCTTCTAACTAGTTTAGGAAAAGATTTTTCAATACATTGCATATTCAGTGTATAGAATTTACCTTATCACCCTGTTTCACCTTTCAAGAATTAGTAAGCCGAAACATGGGGGGGCATAAGTGACTTTATACACTTCTCAAGATCATCGTAGTAAGGCTTAGTTTCTCTATGGATTTTCATTATCCTGGTGTGCTATAGGTTGTGGGTACTAATGGTTTCTTGTAGGATCTCCACAATGAGGACTTAGCTATATCCTTTTTAATTTCTGATATTTTCTTACTTTAGCTTGCATACTCATGTAGTGTCATATCTAAGCTAAAGTGGGGGCTAAATGCATCATCTTAAAATGGAAGAAATTCCATTTTTGTAGGTTTATCACCTTCATTTAATGCACTCACATATTAGATTTGCATTTAGGATGCATTTGTGTTTGATTCTACATGATTAGGTTAAATTAGGGTTAAGATCTCATGGATTCTCCTTGGTTTCCCTCTCCATGGTTTTATTTTCTAGGTAGGACCTATGTGTGTGCCCTCCTATACCTAATTATACTCTCTCTAGGCCTATAGGCCTTCTTCCCAACATTCTGGTATGTTCCCTCACCTTCCTAGGTCCCCAGCTGACCTGGGAATCTCACAGACACCTTTAGGTGACCTACCTGAAACCTTAGGACAGGGTCAAAATCGACCCTAACCTAGGTCAGGGTCAAATTTGACCTTGACCTAGGTCACAGGTGAGGTTGACCTTGACCTCTGTTGGGTGTTGGTCCCCACTTTCAATTCCAGACTTATTGGGGTTCTAAACTTAAATTAGGTCCCCGGGTTCGGATGCGAAAGTGTTTTCTCTGATATTTAATTTAATTAATTCCCTCCTTGGTTGGTGATTGTGATTGGACCATGATTCAAGGTGAAATTTGGATTTGGGTCCCTCACATTGCCCTAGGAGACCTATATTGAGATCTCTATATAAACACTCTCTTTTGCCTTCATTTGATCATAAAAATGAAATCAGGAGATGACATGATGCAATGATGGTACAAATAAGCAAGAGGATGATATAAAAGGAAAAATATATGAGGACATGTTGATACATTCAAGCATTTTTGTTGACAAGCTATTGTAGATCTTCATTGAATCAAGAAGGTTCTCTTCTCTATTAGATCTACCATTCTCAACATTCAAGCATTCAAAGGACATTATCATGGGGTAACAATTATGGATTGTGAGTTGATAGGAGTACTTTAGCCTTGGGGGCTTGGTATGCTTTCTTTATCATATTCCAACCTATACTTTGCTTTCTCATTTCCATGTTATGTTGGGATTGTTAATATAGAAGATTAGATCTTGATATTACATATTTAAAGACTCTTTCCAAAGAGCAAACACACACACATAATTTCTATATTCGGCTATTTGTGGAGGTGGAGATGACCAAAATAGGGGTTTGACTAAGGTAAAACCCTATATAGCCACCCCAAAACCCCTCTTTTCAGATATTTGTAGGTGATGTTTTTGGGAGTTACAGCTGCAGAACAATAGATCTGAGACCAAATCTGGATACCCTTTTCAGGGAACTATCAGGATCTGAAAACATATTTTTTATTGAGGGAGTGCAGGTCAAGGTCAAGATTATTGGGTCAGCGGTGAAATTTGTGGGTCAACGTCGACCTTTTTCATAGGACTATGTCAGATCAGGAAAAGATTTCTGGGTTTTGTTCTTCTCTGCATTTTTGTTCCGAGTCAGGCTTTGGATTTTCTAGAAACTCAATACAGGCAAAAAAAAATGAGTTTTTCCATATCTGCTATGATATGAGGTAGGTATTTTACTCCATAATTCTTTACAAGTATTCTCAATTCGTTATCATAATAATTAAGTGTATAAGACTAAAATTGGACTTAGGGTCTCTTTTCATATGTGATTCCTATTATCTAGAAGACATCACATGCAAATCCAAATTTAGATCTTACAACTGGTAATACTGATTACTCTATTTCCCTAGCTTCCACATGAATGGATACAAATCTATGGCACAATCGACTTGGGCACATGAGTGATAAGGGGATGAAGCTTCTCCATTCAAATAATGTATTTCTAGGTTTGAAACAAGTTGATTTGGATTCTTGTGAAAATTGTGTTTATGAAAAATAAAAGAGGGTCAAATTTCTTAGAGTCGGGAAGGAAAATAAAAGTGAAAAGTTAGAGTTTGTGTATTCTGATGTATAGGGACTAGCCTAGGTACCATCTCTTGGTGGGTCTTATTACTATTTTACTTTTATTGATGATGCAACTAGGAATACTTAGGTTTATTTCATTCCAATAAAATCAGATGTATTTGAAGTCTATAAGTAATGGAAAACTTTGATTGAGAATGAGATAGGAAAAATTTGAAGTGTCTCAAATAAGATAATGGAGTTGAGTACTAAAACATATATTTTGATAGTTATTGTGCATACCATTGGATTCATAGACAAAAGATAGTTCCTAGAACCATAGAATAAAATGGGGTGTCTAAAAGTATGAACAAAACAATCATGGAGCGTGCAAGGAACATGAGATTGCATGCAGGATTATCTTTGCAATTTTGGGTAGATGTTGTAGATATTGATGTTTACTTGATAAACAAAGGTCCTTCAAGTTCCTTGGATGGTGGTATTCCAGAGGAGGTATGGACAGGCAAAAAGGTAAACTAATCATTTATGAAAACTTTTGGTTGTGAAGCATTTGTCCATTTTGATATAGAAAATTGATCAAAGCTTGAGGCAAAATCCAATAAGTGTACTTTCATTAGATATGAAGTTAATGATTTCTGTTATAATTTGTGGCATTTTGAGAATCACAAAATCATTAGGAGTAGAGATGTCATCTTCAATGAAAAATTCATGTATAAGGATCATATGCAGGGCAAGAAACAAGAAGAGGAACACATAGAATGCATGATGCTTGATGAAATACCACTAAATGTAGCACCAATAGTGCCATAAAATATTGAACAACTAGAACCAAAATAGGTTCCTCACACTCTAGTAAGAAGATCTTATAGGATAAGTAGACCTCCTGAACGATATTCTCCTTCTTTATATTATGGTTTATTGACTAATTTTGGTGAACCAAAAAGTTATGCAGAAGCAATGCAGGTTGAAACTAGGAAAAAATGGGAGCAAGGAATGAAAGAGGAGATGGAAGGAATACCTGATTGAGTTGAATTTATTATTACATTCAAAGAGCATTTACCAGTGAACACTCCTTCAATTATAAGGTTTAGATATTTTTGTTTTTTGTTGATGATTTTAGTTACAAAATGTGGGTGTATTTTCTTAAACAAAAATGAGAGGTGTTTAGCATGTTTCAAAAGTCAAATTTTGGTGTAATATTGTAAAAAATATTGTATCTTAAACAAAAAGTGTTATACAATTATTGGAGTGTGCTCAAATACGGAGTCCTTTCCCCTAGTAGCATTTCTGACACGTGAAATATATTCAATTATTCAAAGTTAGTATTAGGGTTATTATTAGGGGTAAAGATGGAATAAGGGCTAGTGTTATGGTTAGAGCTCAAAGAGAGAATAAGTGTCAGGGTTAAGATTAGGGATATGGTTGGGGTTGGGGTTGGAGTTAGGGTTAGAGTAGGGGTTACAATTAGGAAAAGGTTTAAGAATATGACTAGAAATCAAGAAAGATATATAATTAGGGTCACAGGTATGGTAAGGGTTAGCATTCATGGTGCAGGACACCCTAATGTAATCCAGTCACTTGGTAGATATGATTTAAGGGAATAAAGGGTTGTATCCAATGTGATAACCTATGATGTAATCAATGGCCCATTTTGTAAGGCTAATAGGCTCTAAGGTGTTTTATAAGCCTAGAGTCCTAATTAGACCAAAGGGTATATTAAGGGTTATAAAAGGGTCTTTAGGTGGGTTGGAGGTAGGTCTAGGAATAAATGATGTTTTTTAAGGCTTACAAGAGCCTACAACTTCATTTAGGAGCATTAGGATATAAAGTGTCAAAATGCATAAAAAGATGTAAAAGTTGTCATACAACATTTAAAAGTTGCTCGAGAAGTTACACTTTGGAAAAAAATGGCCACAACCATTTGAAAAATAGTTGTAGCCATTGTGAGAGGCCTATTTAGGTCCATTTAAATCAACTATGAAATTTTTTTGTTGATGTATGAAGTTTGGTGAAAGTTTAAATAAAATAAATTTTGATTTTTCTTAAATCAGTCTAATTTTTGTACTGTTTGATTTGATTGGTGATTGGATTGGATGAAAATATAATAGTTATATGAGTTAATATTCTAATGCAAGTGGTTTTAACCAATTTTTTGGAGTTTGGTGAGAGTTTTGATCAAATTGGTGAAGATAGTCCAGGAAACCCTTGTTTATAGGGTCTGGTGAAAGATGGAGCCCTAACTTGCAATCCCACTGTAGGAATTCCATGCCCATGGGGGAAGTTAAAGTTAGGTAGGTGTAGTTTAGGAATCCTTAAGAGAAAGATTAAGGACCAAAGTTTGGTATTTTTCCCACCAATCCCTAGGCTAAACAAGCCCATGTGTTTAGTCTAGAAACAAGGAGAAGTGTGAGACAGTCATATCAAGGAGTGACTAGAAACCATGAAAGGTTGGAAACACTGTATTTAGGGTTAGAGGAACACATATAATCCTTTTTATTGATTTTATTAACCCATTCCTAAGTAATTTCTTTAGAGACTAGTCCTAATTATGCCTATTAGGTCTGCGTCCAATAGTACGAGTTTGGTGGTGCAGGAGAAAAGTCAAGACCTAAGCTTTTGTAGTCTGACTATATCCCAAAAAGGGTATATGCATACCTAAATGTTTCAAGGGGTTCTATGGAGGAGTTGAGATTTTTTATTGAAAAACTGAGTCCTTAGGGATACTAGCCATTAGGAAAATTTTGAGCCTTTTGACCCCAATACACAAGTGAAGTTTCATAACTTGTTTAGAAGACTAAGGTTAGATATCCTTGAGTGGTATAACTCTTGTTACTCCCTAGAAGTTAGAGATTCCTGACTATCCATGGTATAGGTGAATTGTGAATCACAATTGAAGATTGATTTGGAAGTTGTGTCAAAGGGTGAAGACTTACTGAGTTAGGATTGCCATTCTTCTACTTTCCTACTCTACATTAGGTGGTATCAGAGCGCTAGGAGCATCCTTAGGGAAAAATATTTGGAAAATGACAGATAGAACAAAAGGTGGAGATGGTGAGGATATCCCTGTAAGGATCACCAACATAGAGCTTGCCAAAATAATCAGAGAGCACATGGCAAAATGTAGGAAGATGCAAGAAGAGATAGAGAAGTTGAAGAAGGAAAAGGTAGACAGAAGAGGTGGAGAAGACTTTTAAGGAGAAGAAGATGGGGATGAAGAAGATACCCCTTTGCAGACAAGAGAGATGTTACCTATGGATCAAAGACCCTTTATTGAAGCCCTTGAGAGGGTAGGAAATAAGGAGAGCAAAGAAAACCTACCGGTGTTCACTGGGAAGATGATATTGGAGATCATCATAGATCTAGCTAGAAAGAAAAACAAAACTTGTAGAATAATAAAAAAGAAACATAGAGATGCCAACTATAAAAATTCTATATTGATCACACACAATTAAATGTATAAATTAGAATGAATATATAAAGACATGAGTAGAAATTATGCATGTAAATGCATGCAATATCTGAAGAGGTGGCAAAATTAAAGTGTACTCTTTAGTTAGCCTTACATAAAGAATGCATGGAGCATAAACCTATGGAAAACACAAGAAAATATACCATTCTAAGATCCCCAATTTAAGGAGTGAACTAATGCATGTTAACATTAATTGAATTAGAAAGCTTTGCATGTTAACGATGACTAGAGTGAAAAAATAACACTAACACCCCCCATTAAGGCTAACTAAGGAGAACAAAAAAACTAAAGAAAGGAGAGAGGAAAGAGGGAAAACCCAGTGGGAATAAAAGTCACCCTCAAAATCTTTGCTAACAAAATATTTTGTTACAAGAAAATTATGAACATCTGTCAAATGATAACTGCCATATTGCTGAATGAAGAGACTCCTCTGAAACCAAGATTAATATCAAGATCAATCTTCTTGAGTACCCCCAATGACACTACTTGAACACTAAGTAGATGGAAAACAAAGGAAAAACATCTGTTAATCTAAGATACAAAAGACAATAATCTGCATAAGCACCCTCGAACAATGTATAGATGAAAAAAAAGGAAAAAAAATATATCACTAAAGGATGCAAATCTGACACATGAATCTATACGAGTGACCCTAATGACACTACTCAACCATGAAAGAACAAATTTCTAGTTGAAAATAAAGGTGCCAATTATCTATAAAACTGATCAACTATGGAACCAAGGAAACATTAATACAAACAGTAGAAACCCGTCCATAGTGTTGAAAAGAGAGGCATGATAGGTCCACTTACAAGGTGTCACTAAAGAGTAATCAAAGGCAAGACCCATGCGAAAAGAGCATGACCTCGGCCTGATGCAAAATTTGGTTCAACCTATATTTCCATGATTGTTTGATGCAAGCCTTTACTTGTGGGCTGAAGTAGAATCTTTGGCTTCCATTTGTATGGCATGAGAATGGTATAGGCTGGAAATTCCATTCTTTGCAACACATCTGATCTTCAACACTTGCAAAAAAAAATTCTCTCTTTCCTATCTCCTAATCTTCATCTCTTTTGGGAGAGGGGGTTTTCCCACTGGGTTTTTTCCTTTTCTCCTCTTACGGAGATTTGTTGTACTTTGATACCTAATTAGGACATGTTGTCGGTACCCATTTCCTGCTTTCAGTAGTTATTTCTAGGTTTTAGCTACTCCCTAAGTTTATCTTAAGGGGGGGTGTTAGAGTAATAAGATATTTTACTTATTAATTAAATCATTTGATCTAATTATTAAGTCACTTATTATCTCTAGTTTACTTAAGCTAAACTTTAGGCATATAATAATTAATTCTTTAATTAATTATTATCACACAACCTAAGTTTCTCCCTTTTAGGGTTTTGATCACCTTCATAAGGTTTGATTTCATTGTATTTTATTATTCTTTATCTAAATGAATATTTTATCTTTTAGATCATTCTTTGTTGTGTCTCCATTATTTTCTTTTGTGATAGGTTTTCGCTACTGTTAAAGTAATAAGTTATTTCACTTATTAATTAAATTATTTTGATTTAATTATTAAGTCACTTATTATCTCTAGTTTACTTAAGCTAAACTTTAGGCATTTAATAATTAATTCTTTTATTAATCATTATCTTGCAACCTATGTTTTTCCCTTTTAGGGTTTTGATCACCTTTATAAGGTTTGATCTCTTTGTAATTATTAATTATCTGAGCACTTATTACTCTAATAAATGAACCCTGAGGAAGTCATGGATTGGCTAGAAGCATTGGAGAATCACTTTGAGTGTGATGATGTGGCAGAGAAACAAAAGGTGAAGACTACCAAATAGGGGATGAAGGACTCTTCCCTTAGTTGGTGGAACTTCTTGCAAAGCGAGAGAGTTGAAGAAGGAAATAATCCTATCTCTTAATGGAAGAGAATGGTTACATAAGTGAAGAGACAATTTATGCCAGAAGATTATGAAGTGTTGATGCATTAAAAGCTAACAAACTTGAGACAAAAAGACTTGGATGTAGGTGCATGCATGAAGGAGTTTCATAGGATAACCCTTAGGGAAAGGGTACCTAAAAGTGAGAAGCATAAGTTGGAAAGGTATCTGAATGGTCTCAGATACAATATTCAAGATGAACTCGGTCTCTTCAATCTTGAGACAGTTCACAAGTGCTTTCAAATGACACTAAGGATTGAAGAAAAACAAAAGAGAAAGGGAGACCACCAGAATAGAGGAAGAGGAGGAAATTTCATAGGAAGAGATAGATTTGGTTTAAGGGGAACATCTCCTAGGCCACAAGGAGAATCAAACCAAGAATAAGAAGGAGAATCAAGCCACAAAGGTAGTTTCAGAGGAAGAAGGTTCAATAGATGAGGGATATTTTGGGGGTAGAAGATAAAATGTATTCACTAGAAGATGTTCCACACGCAATCAAGTTGGCCACCAATCTTTTAGATGCCCTGAGAAGCTAGGGACAAATAATCAAGGGGGAGAAAGAATAATCCATTTGTCCTAGGAGGAAGACAACAAGAGTATACAATCTAACTCAAGACCTGCAGATCCAGGGCAAGGAGAGTGCCTAATGTTCAATAGTACCCACTTGAAGGTACCAATTACAAAGGAACCCCAACAAAGAAAATCTCTATTCAAGACTACATGTAATGTAAGTGGAAAATTACTTAAATTTATTGTAGATTCATAGTCAACTAATAATCTTGATCAATAGAAATGTTTAATAATCTTGGTTTGAAGAAGGGTCCTCACTTTTACCCCTACAAAGTCTCATGGTTGAATAAATAACAAGCCCTGATAAATGAGAAAGTTTGGGTAGAGTTCCAAATAGGTGAATATAAGGACAAAATACTATGTGATGTGATTGAGATGGATGCTTGTCACTTACTCCTAGGAAGACCCTGACAGTATTATGCGAGTGCACAAAATTATGGTAATAAGAATGTCTATTCTATGACTAAGGATGGTGTGAGTTAGTCTATGAACCCACTCCCTGATGATGGTAAGGATAAACACATAGTGACCAGTGTCATGTTAGTAGATGGAAAGGAATTCATGAAGACCCTTAAAGAGAAGGAAACCCCATACTTTGCACTAGTAATGAAGCCCAAGGAGGTGGTGAAGGAAAAGACTGAGAACAAGATACCATAAAAGAGTGTAGGTCCCAAAGAGGTAAAAGAACTATTGGACAGATATAATGGAGTAGTTGCAGGAAGTATACCAGAGACATTGCCACCCCATAGAGATGTTAGTCATTGTATAGACCTCATTCCTTGTTCTACATTTCCCAACAAAGTAGACTATAAAATGACACCACATTAGAATGAGGAATTGCAAGACAAAGACAAGAGTTTTTAGACAAAGGGTTCATAAGGAAGAGTATAAGTCCTTGTGTAGTCCCAGTTGTTTTAGCCCCAAAGAAGGAAGGGACATGGAGATTGTGTACAGACTCCAGGGACATAAAATGCATGTCTTTTCAGGATTTAGCAACTTATGTGCGTTACCTTCCAAGGGTTTAGCATATTGTAAAATGTGTATCTCTTCAAGATTTAGCAACTTATGTGCATTACCTTCCAAGGATTTAACAATAAAAATAAAAATAAAGATGCGTGTCTCTTCAGGATTTAGCAACTTATGTGCGTTACCTTCCGAGGATTTAGCATGTTGTAAAATGTAAACTAATGTAATTGATAGTACAAGGGAGACCCTATCTATTCCCCTCTCCTTATTATGACTACCCACTATGAAGGATAAGGAAGAGAAAGAGGATACCTACTTCACAAGGTAAGGAGATATCCAGTTTTAACAACAATATACACTATATCCTTAGCAAAGAGTATTGACCCTTACTTCTAAGAGCATAGATAATCGTGAAATGGATATGTCACATATGGAAAAAAGGATCCTCAAAGAGGAAGAGATCTTATCATCAAGACCCCCACCATATAGGAGTTCTTAGGATAAAATATTATCTTCCAAATAAAAGAGGGACCAAAGATTCAATCATCAAGCCCCCTACGATGAAGAGGAAGAGGAATCTCTGAATGAAGGAGTCAAATTCTAACACAAAGAAAAGGCATGAGTTTATAACGAACATAATTTGTAAAATAAAGAAGAGGTAATGACCTAGGACAATCACCTCTTATATAATAGGGTATCCATAGCCAAAATCATAAATCTTTATAAGGAAATAATGTTGTATGATAAACAAACACCACTAAGCTAAGGAAAGTATATCCTTAGATAGAGGAATAAGGAAAATACCTTGCCCCCCAGGGATGAAAGCAAGGGATATATCAAATTATATCAAGAGATGTTATAGAAAAGAGATATATTTGTAAAGAAAATGTCCTAGGAAAGATATCATGAATGATTATGAGCTAAGGAAATATGTATCATAAAAGAAAATTATAGGGATAAAATGTAGAAAGAATAACCAATTAAACTCAAAACAAAATACATGCTAAGAGAAAAATGGATCCTAGAAGATTAGGATGAAATACCTCTTGCCCCCCAGTGAAGAGACAAGAGAAGAAAAATTATCTAATATTATAGAAGAACGAGGGGAATGCCCTATATCAAAACTATGAAGAAATTGTAATATTGCACGGGAATGAGATATAATTCCTAAAGCAATTATTTCTCTAACATATAGCTTGAAATGCACACAATCAAAAATTAAATGTGTATTACTATAATGAAAAGGACATTTGTATTTAGAGAGAAAATTTTTGGGCATGGGTTTGAAGATTTCTTTCTTAGAATTCAATAACTGGACATACACTTTCTTAGCCACATCTTGAGGAGTTTCAGGGTGATCTAAAGAAGGTGTTGGAAGAAGAATATGAAGAGGAGGATGATAGTTAAGGTCAGCCATCTTGAATTGAGAATGCGGGAAACTTATACCATGCATATATTATTTAGGGGATGAATGAATTGAGTTTTAATGCCTTGTTCATTGATACCAAGCCCTAAACCCTTATAGCCTTTTTTTACCCACCATAGTATATTCGGTAGTGTACATATCTTGCAAAGCTTCTATAGGAGGTGATTGATTATGGTGTTCATGAGAAAATGTTGTATATGGTGGAATGATAGGTTGAGAAGAGGTTTCCTTGTTTTTCCCTTTAATATCATTATGAATTGGATAAGAAGGGGAAGGTAAATGGAAAAATTCTTGAACATCAGCATCATGAACCTTAGCTTGAGCCCCATCATAAGTGTGGGAAGAACTAGGGATAGAAGATGAAGAAATAGAAATAGGAATATTTGGAATTGGATTAGGATTGATAGGATAAGGATTAGGAAGATTAGTAAATGGGGTATCATCTACCCAATTCCCCACAAAGTCCAAAAGAGTAATAAGTCCACTACACAAATCCTTGATGAAAGTTTTGAAAGTAGGAAGACTAGTATTAGTTAATCTCAAAATAGCATAAGCAAGTGAAACATGAAGATTAACAAACATGATGAAATGAATGATACTCTCATATACATCATAAGTAATAGAAAAAGATGCTAAAAGAAGCATAATGAGAAAAATAGCCATACCCCAAAGCATCTTAAAGATCTTCATAGTGAAATGAAAGAAATGTTTTTATATTTTTCTGAGTATGTTGGTTTTTTTTTTGTATTTTAAAATGCAAGAGCATAAAAGAAAACTAGTTTAGTATGCATGCAAGATCTAGCATAAAATATGTAAATATAACACCAAAAAGAATGAGTTGTCTATTTGTTCACCAAAATGTAACATAAGAATAGAGGGTCACCAAAATGTAAGATAGGAAATAAAGATGATGACCTAATGTTACATTTAAAATTGGAATGTTTATTGAAAGGTATGGGATAGATTTAATGTGTGTTATGAGAATGGTGAAGAAGGTAAGATTGTCCTCTTAATCCCAAATTTATTAAAGGGAAGATCCAATTTGATTAACCCTAAAGAAAGAATCAATGCATTAAATGATTCAACCTATTAAGGATAGGGATAAAGAGAAGAACCCTAATTCATGTTTCATGGAAGAGAGTGTGTGATAGGCTTAGATAGCTTAAGAACTTTAATTGGATTGAATAGGGGAAAAGTACTAACCTTGAAATGTTGCAGATTTGAAGAATGCTATTTTTGGGGGCTGCACTCACTTTCTGGAAAATCTGAGACCGGATTTGGAATAGATACACAGAGATGAACAAAACCTTGAAATATTTTTTTGTTCTAACACAGTTCCAATTTGTACCCTCAAATTCAATGTCACCATTGACCCAAAATGCCTGATTCCAACCTAGGGAAGAATCAACCTAAAAAGTCTCAGACTGAAAACCTATTTTTGGATCCTGAAAGTTTGCTGAAAAGGGTATCTGAATCTGCACTCCAATCTTCTGTTTCGAACCTGTACCTACAAGAAAAATGGATTTGTTTTTTGGGGGGGAGGGGTTTACCCTAGTCAAACCCCGATTTAGGAATTAACCTTGAAATAAAGAATGCTAGCAAGTAGTAGGAGTAAATAAAATAATGAAGCTATGATATTCAATAGATATGCAATTGTATTTCGGATGTAAACAAGTATGTAAATATGAAAGCTTGGACTCAATATTAGAAACCATAAACCTCCATGATTGTATGCTTGGAATCCACCTTAAGGAGAGAATGAAGGAGTCTTAAATATGCACAAAGGATCTTGAAGGAAGATCACACCACCATGATGGATAGATCTAGGGCTTAAATGATGAATCTTGAATGTTTGAACCAAATCTCTTCAAAGGCTTGAAATCTTGAATCCTTGATCTTCAATGGAGAAATTGAATGCTTGAGAGGAAGAATTGAACACTTTAAAATCTTTAAAACATGTAGAAAAATGGATTCTTGAACTTTTTTCTTTGTGACTTCTTTCTTAGAGAGACTTAATTTTATCCTTTGTACTTCATATCACTTAGTTGATGGTTAGAGAAAATGAAAGGAGAAGGCTTCCTTATATATGAATCTAGGGCACAATCTTCTAGAGAGGCCTACATAGTAAAATTAAATTCCACTTCAACCCATACCATTAGAAAAGGACCTATATTAAATATAATTTAAGAATCATCTCTTTGAAACCCAAAACAGCCGACCCATAAATGGGAAATGGACTTTTGATGACCTCCAACAGCCGATAGACTTCTAGATTTTAAAGGGGGACCCAGGTCAAGGTCAAGGTCGACCTTGACCCCAGGAGTCAGAACCCCTGGGAAATATGCTAGAAGGGAAAGATGGTGCCCGGAGAGGCCCAATCAAGGTCCTAAATAGACACAAAAGTAGGAGAGGATGCATAAATGAGGGGACAATATGATGGTGGTGAAAATACCCCCTAAGGAGGGATAAATGTTCTTAACATGGAAGTGATTCCATTTTAAGATAGATACAATCATATATCCCATCTTTTATGAAAACTTATAATGCCAGTTTGAGATCACAGTCTTGAAGCTTGGAGCATCATCACTGAGCACACATCCACATCAATGGACACATCCAAAGATCAAAAGGGAGCTTGGATTCTGTTTTAGGGAGGTTTGCACTCCTTAATCTGTTATGGTTTTTTAAGTTTTCATTTTTATTCCAATCATGTATGTAGATTGGATTTATTAGTTATTGAATCCTTTATTTATTATCATATTCCTTTTTATAACTATTTTCACTGCTCACAGCGCCCTAGAGGGGTTTTTACTAAGAGCTCCATTTTGTTATTTTTTCTTTTGATTTTCAATTTTGCGGCTAAAGACCTCCTCTCCCCCAAATTATTCCTCAGGGCCCAATTTGTAGACATGTGTAGAGGAGTGACCCCAATCTGGTTGTTGATCTATTTCTCCCATGAATCTTAGGAGCATGGTTGTGCTGTCGGACTCATTTACAGGGACGATGCCTGGTTGGTCACAGTTTATGATTTCCGGATGAATGAGGGGAAGGTCTATGAAATTGAGGTATAATTGGCAAAGGAAAACATTACCAAGGAAGATGTCATCGTCAATATCATCATAAGCTCTCACTATTTTCTCTTTCGGGATGTCTTCAAATTTGTGTATGTTGCCCAGGAGACTGCGATAAGTTATACTAGTTTCATTAGTTCCCCTAGTCATGTTATGGCCAATGCCAAATGTATTATGTCCAAATCCTAGACCAATGTGTCTTTTTAGTTTAGAGGCCTTAATGAGAACTCTCATGCCTTGTTCTTCGGGGCTTAGTCCACCTCCTTGATAGTTCCAATTTTCAGTGACCAGTTTTTGGGTAGTGGGATATTTGCCTTTGAAGTGATCAAGGAGACCACTATTGGGATGTGTTGGATCTTTGTATAGCCAGTTGTTTATATTAGGTGCCATTTCCTGGCTATTCATAATGCTGTGAGAAAGAAAGGTAGTAGAACCCAGTTGTTCTGGCTCAGGTTCCTTCTTCTCTATGTAACTGGATGGATGCCCATGTGTATGTGGATTTGTTGGTAGGGATCCAACAAAAAAAGCATTGGTGAGGCTATATTCTCTGCAGCTGTGGTGATCGATCTTGATGGTGGAAAGAGTGGATGAAAGGATAGTTCTTGGATCAAGAAAGGTTTTGGAGGAACTGACGACGGATGTGCCAATGTCAGTTCTGGGACAATGAGTTGAATGTGGATAAGAGGCTTCCATCACATGGCAGTATGCGAAGGGCTGGGGATCAACATGGATGGTGATCACAATTCCATTATGGGGGAAATTGATGCATTGGTGGTAGGTGGAAAGGATGGTTGCATAGAGTGTATCCATGAGTGTCCAAGGAGGATGTTGTATGGGAGGTCAAGACCAACCACATGGCATGTTGTTTCTTGTACTACTGGGCCCGAATGGATAGGCAAGGAGATTGTTCATTTTGAGGTGCATTCTATATTATCATATGGTTTGATAGTGATGATTTCACTTAGTATATCTGCCTCAGAGTATCCCAGTTTCTTAACAAATTTCAAAGTGCAAAGATTCAAGGCTGCACCATTATCTATCATGACCCATTTGATGGCAAAGTTTTTGATCATGACTATGATGCGCATGTTGAGATTGTGATTGGTCTCAACAGACGACATGTATGAGGTTTTGAAAGATATTCTACATGAAGTGGACAAGTGTCTTACAAGGTTTTGGAACTGGCTAGTGTCAATTTTGATGGGTATATGAGACTCTTGGAGAGCTTTGTTCAGGATTTCTTGATGTATGGTTGATGTACGAAGGAGATCTAGGATGGAGATTTGGGTGGGCATATTCCCTAGATGTTCCAACATATTGTATTGTGCCCCGGAGGATCAGATAGTACTAGCACCAACAACAAATATGTGTCCTCAACACGTGGTGACAACACAGTTGGTATCAATGCCTTTGACATGGATAACATTGACTGATGGTTTGACCTGGGATATGCAACCAATTACGCTGCCAAAGTCAACATAGGATAAGGAGTTATTATTGGTATTGTCTGCTTGTTTACCTTTACCCTGATTAGATGTTTGAGTAGGGCTTGTGTTGGTAGGTCCCTTGTTGTTGCCATGGTTAGGGAACACATTTTGGTAGATTTTTAGATCACTGTTGGGTGAGGCCTTGGTTGTAGCATCTACTTAAATTTCATTGCGATCAATGAGGTCTTGGATATAGTGCTTCAATTTCATGAACATGATAGTAGCGTGTCCCTTAACATGGTGATAATCACAATACTCATTGTCTGTATACCATTATGGTTTAGGAGTAGAGTCCCCAAAGGGTTACATTGGTGGTGGGTATATAATCAGGTTTGCTTTTTCCATTCTATGGAATATGACATCAATAAGCTCACCCAATAGAGTGAATGTGCATTTAGGTGCGTACTATGTGGGGATGCCTAAAGCTTGCATGACAACTAGAGAGTAATTTCAAGTGGTTGATGAAGCACCTTGTGCTGTTTGACCGCTTTGAGGAACTGGTGGTGGTGGATTTGGGTTAGGTTGTGCCTGCGGAAGAAGTGCTGGCATATGTTCTAATTGTGTTGCTGGTGGAGCATGGAAAGTGGGCCCTTGCAGAAATAAGGGTTGGTTGTAATGATTCCTAAGTGGCATGCCTGTTGTGAATTGTGTTTTCTACTGTGGGTATGTTGTGGAAGAAAAGGGTGGAAGAGGCATGGAGATTTGGGTTCTTTGATGCTGCAAACTAGTTGGTGCATTTTGAATGGGTTGAGTGGTGTTGGGTGGAATGTTGGTTTGCTGAGAGCTAACTAGTGGCAGTGGGAATTGTGCGACAAATATTGGGAATTCTTGTGAAAGTGGAGCGACTGTGGGTTGAATAGGTGCAGGTGCTTGCGTAGCGATGGGAGGTATTTCTTGTGCTTCTAATGGTGGATTAGGAGGTGAGGCTCCCATGATTACAATTGAGGTAGACTGAGGTGTCATATGCACAATGGATGGTGGGATGGAAGGTTTGACTATTTGTGAGATAAGAGTTCCCACTTGTAGAGCTCGCTGAAGAGCATCAACAATTTCATTTCTGATGGGATGAGGAAATTCTCCTGGGAGTGCCATAGATTGTGTGATAAGCATTGGCATAAGCCAAGGTGGGAATTGGATTCCTTGTTGCTGAATGCCTGTGAGTATATGACTACTATTGCGGCTACTCATTGCATTCACCATGTGAACGTGTCCAAGATGATTTATGAATGTTTCTATAGTTCTCAGAGTGGGAATCTTATTTGTGTCTACCCAAATGTGTTAGATAGGTGTGTTATTTCATGGATCAAATGAATTCATTGCATTTGTGGGATTGATTGTTGGATCGAATGAGCTAGTTGTTGGATTAGGGTTCATGTCTTTCCTCTTCTAAGAGGTGCATGTAATGGGTGTCATGAAATGAATTCCCTAAAGGGATGTGAAATGCAAGATGAAAATGTAAGGAGATTTCTAAAATGAAAGAAAATAATTTTATGACTAGGATCAGGATGATGTGTCTACGATGATGAGGATACTTCCTAAGGATAAAAGATGACTTAGATATGCCAAAAAATGAAGGGTTGATTTCCCTAATGCAAGATTAAGTGGATGATGATTGCCAACCTAAGATAGAATTATGGTCTTTAGCCGACGAGATTCTCTATCAATGTGAACCAACCTTTTGCTCAAGACGATGAGGTTTCACAGATAAAGGGGTTATCCTAGAATAGTGCATCATCTAAGGATACCTAAGATATGGGTTTTATTAAGGATGTAGGTCAAGAAACTCTAAAAAGGATGGGACACCAAGTATGATAAATAGGATGATTATGCTAGGATTGATTGGATTTGATTTAGGATTGGATAAGATTGATTTAGGATTGTATAGGATGATCTTGGATTGACTGCTAAGATTATGATAGGGTGTGTGTGATGTGTTTCTAAAAGATGACTACTAAGGATGATCCTAAAATTCATGCTACATGATCTAAGAAGAGGAAGAGTGATAGATTGTTGTGATGAGCCAGCTGGTCATAACATTCATAGTTAATAAAAGTACAGTTTATGTTATATTTGGCCATGAAGCACACAACCTTGTTGTTGTAGATTACTTTGTCAAAAAATTTCCTGTTGGTGAGTCTCTTGATTGATAGAATCAATAATGTGTTGATACTACTTGGCCTCTCTGGTCGTGTTCTTCTATTCTCTATATATAGGAGGCAAAGGAGTCTTCACTTTCGTGTGTTTGATGGAATAGGACATGAGATCAATTTTGAAAGATGTTTTTAGGATGAGGCAGTGACTATGGAAAGTATGCCTTGGAATGTTTACAGAATAAATGATGATCTTGAGGATTTTGAGAAAAGAATCTTGCAAGAGGCAAAGAAACCTTGCAAAAAGCATACAATGTCGATCTCTTTATCAAAAGGACTTCAAAAATTTCAGATTTGTGTATGTTCAAGAACTTTTTTTCACAAGGTTTGTAACACTGAAGACACATACAAGCATTTTCTACCATAAGGATGCAGTGAGCTTGAAAACCTTTTCTTGCATACGTAGCTAAACACACAAGAAATAATCAGAATACGACCATCACCAAGCACTCGAATCCAGTCATGATGTCGTATTATCTGACTCCAAACTCTCAAGGTGTCATGAATGTGCAAGTTTCTCAGGGAAGTTACTATCTTCCTTGCCTAGCCAATTATCAATCTTACGTAGGTGAAATGGGTAGGTTTCTAGTTTATCAAAAGGTAGTGATTTCATGGAGTCCTTGCAATCAGTTTGTACGACATGACTCACTTAAGAGCCTAGTTCAACCATGCCAGTATGCTAGGGAGTTCACCCAGTATGGACTACCATCAAACACGACCCTCCCGAGCTTGAATAGATATAGACAGATCTTTGGGTCCACCTTATTTCTATATCAGTTGAAGGATTTACCAGTTTGGGGTTTTTCTCCAGAAGGACTCATGCTCCTTTTGGATAGGCCCCTCTATGAAAATTTGAAAAGTTTGAACAGTCACAATCACCTTTCTCTTGCACCAATGAACACAAAAGCTAATGGGAGAGGATAGTCCATGAAGTAAGGTTGTTCTCTATAAAATTTTATGGAAGTGCACCAAAGACACAAGATACATGATTAATTTCTGATAAGCTAGGCAATGTTTTCTTTGATTGATTAACATAAATAAACTGGCAAGCTTGTTTCGCTTTATGAGCACCAAAGTGAAATGTTGTTTTCCTTGTTCAATTGTCTTTATGCATTCAAGATTGAGTTTGTTTGAGTTGTTCATTTTTTAAAACCCAAAATAAAATGTGCAATTTGCTTGTTCAATTTTATAACCCAAAATAAGTTGTGTGATTTGTTGATTCAGTTTTATAACCCAAAATAAGACCGGACTCAAGACTGGACTGACACAGACAAGATATATACAGAATAAAGACATAGGAAGCTCAGGTATCAGGATAGGATGACATATGTACAAAAAATATGGATGAATATATACATGATAGATATGTACAAAAGCTAAGGACACAAGATAAGAGAGACAATGGAGACTGGTGTGCGCGATGGTAGAACATCTAGAAAATATAGGTAATGATTTAGGCCAAATTAGAGTGAGATGAGGGAGATGGTGGAGAAAGAGATTTTGATAGATAATGATATGGCCCACTATGTGTGACACCTGATTGCTAGATTTTCACTACACATACTTGTCCAAGGTGCTTGATTGCCAAGTTTTCACCATTGAACAATTTATTTCTCTTTACTTTTTTGAGTTTTTTTTTTGTTATCATCAAGGCATTTGTTTACCTGACTTTCACCAAGACAATGATTTTTTTAGGACTTTTTATACCTTTTATGGAGTTTTCAGATGATTGGAATGAATAACCAGCTGTCTGGCATAAAAGCGCCAGAGATGAATGATGTTGATGAGATCATTTAGAGGTTCTCTTTTAGGAGTAGATATCTGATATGCCCCAGATCCAAATCTTGCAGTGACGATGTATAGACCTTTCCAAGTGACCTCAAACTTACCTTGCTCAATCAGTACCCACTTTCTAATTTTCTTTGAGTACAAATTCCCCTACCTGGAACTGGCGTGGGTGGATTTTCTTATTGTAGCTTCACTTGAGTTAATTTTGATATACAACCAGGTGATTATAGGCTTGCTGATGGTTTTCATCTAGTAGATCAAGCTGTGTGAGTCTAGCTACTCTATAGTCTCCATCGGTGATTAGGTATTTCAGAGATAGCTAGAGTGATGGTAGTTTGACCTTGATTGGTAAGAAAGATTCAACACTATAGATGAGGGAATATGGAGTGGTTCCCGTAGGAGTGTGATATGAAGTGCGATAGGCCCAAAGGACATGGTTGATTTGGAGATGCTAGTCGTGGCCAGTATCATTGACAACCTTCTTTAAGATTTTGAGGATGGTTTTTTTGGTTGCCTCAGCTTGGTCGTTACCTTGGGGGAAATATGGACTGGAGTAGCGATGGTGGATGTGGAGCTGCTCGCATAGATTGTCTACATGTTGGTTTTCAAATGGTGTGCCATGATTTGTGAAGATGGTGGATGGGATGCTGAAGCAACAAATGATGTGGTAGAGGATAAACTTGGATATTTGGATGCCTATCATGAGGGTGAGTGGGATTTCTTTGACCAACTTTGTGAAGTAAAAAGTGGCTAGGATGGCACAATGGGATGCAATTCTTGCATTGGAGCATGTATCAGATTAGCATGTTGCTGACAAGGTAGGCACTTCTTCATAAACTCACAAGCATCATGCTCCATGGTAGGCCAGTAGTACCCAATTCTAATAAGTTGTTTAGCTAAGAATATTCCACTCATGTGGGAACCATAGATTCCAGTGTGCACTTCTTGCAATGCCTGGGCGGCTTCAGTTTCATCTAGACACCTGGAGAGAACATTGTGATAGCCTCAATGATAGAGGGTATTAGCCACAATAGTGTAGCAGGAAGATCTACAAATCAGGTTCTAGCGTTGGTTGTTTGTGAGGTGGGGAGATATGATACCATTTTTCAAATAAGTATGGATGTTGTGGCACCATGGGGACTGAGGACCAACCAAGACACATACCCGATTGACGTCATCGCTCTCATATGCAAGTGCATGAAGTTGCTCGACTAATCATTCGTACTGTGTTGTGTCACACAGAATTTCTAGGAGGGACCTGATTGTAGCCATTGCATCGATAACTTTGTTCTACAAGTGTGGTACTTGTGTGATCTACAAATTGATACCAACTGTGCAGTCACCACACATCAAGGACACATATCTATTGCTGGTGCTAGTACTGCCTCATCCTTTGGGGAACAATATAATCTATTGGAACATATAGATGATACGCCCATCCAAATATCCATCCTAGATCTCCTTCATACATCACCCATACATCAAGAAATCTATAAAAAATCTCTCTAGGAGTCTCGTATACCTAACAATATCGACACTAGCCAGCTCCAAAACCTTGTAAGCCACTCGACTGCTTCATGTAGAATATCTTTCAAAACCTCAGACATGCCGTCTGTTGAGCCCGATCACAATCTTCCCCTTCACATCGTAGTCATGATAAAAAAATTTACCATCAAACGGGTCATGATATATAATGGTTCAGCCTTGAATCTTTGCACTTTTTAATTTGTTAAGAAACTAGGATACTCTGAGGAAGATATACTTAGTGACATCATCACTATCAAAGCATACAATAATCTAGAATGCACCTCTGAAGGAACAATCTCCTTGCCTATCAAATTGGGCCCAGCAGTACAAGAAACAACATGCCATGTGGTCGATCTTGACCTCCCATATAACATCCTCCTTGGATGCCCATGGATATACTCTATGTAGGCCATCCCTTCCACCTACCATCAATGTGTCAAGTTACCCAACAATGAAATTAAGATCACCATCCATGCTAATCCCCATCCCTTCACATACTACCATGTAATGAAAGCCTCTTATCCACATTCAACTCATTGTCCCAGAACTGACATTGGCACAACCATTGCCAGTTCCTCCAAAACCTTTCTTGATCCAAGAACTATACTTTCATCCACTCTTTCCACCATCAAGATCGATCACTACAGCTGCAAAGAATACAACCTCACTGATTCTTTTGCTGTCAGAGCTCTACCAACAGATCCACATACACATGGGCGTCCATCTAGTTACATAGAGCAGAAGGAACCTGAGCTAGAACAACAAGGTTCTATTACCTTTCTTTCTCAAGACATTCTGAATAGCCAGGAAATGGCATCTGATATCAACAACTAGTTGTACAAAGATCTAACACCTCCCAGGATTAGTCTCCTTAATCACTTTAAAGGAAAATATCCCTCTACCCACAAACTGGTCATTGAAAAGTGGAAATATCAAGGAGGCGGACTAGGCCCCAAAGAACAAGGCATGAGAGTTCCCATTAAGGCCTCAAAACTAAAAAGACACATTGGTTTGGGCTTTGAATATAATACATCTGGCATTGGCCATAACATGACTATGGGCACTAATGAAAACAATCTCACTTATTGCATTCCCCTGGGAAACATACACAAATTTGAAGACATCCCAGAAGATAAAATAGTGAGAGCTTATGATGATGTTTACAATGACATCTTCCTCAGTAATGCTATCCTTGGCTAATTATCCCTCAATTTCATAGACCATCCCCTCATTCATGTGGAACTCATAAACTGGGACCAACCAAGTGTCATCCCTATAGACGAGTTCAAAAGCATGGCCACACTCCTAAGATTCATGGGAGCAATAGATCAACAACTAGACTAGGGGTAGTGCTCTACACATGTATACAAATTGGATCCTAAGGCATAGTTTGGGGGAGAGGAGGTCTTGAGCCGCAAAATTGAAAATCAAAAGAAAAAATAACAAAATGGATCTCTTAGTGAAAACCCCTCTCAGGCGCTATCTGATCAGAAAAAAGTAAAAAAAAAGGGTGTATCTCTTGGTGAAAACCTTTTTGAGGTGCCAGGAGATGGATATTGTCATCTCCCTATTATCCATGATTACATATTAGAGCAGTCATCCATCATCATTGAAGAAACCAAACCTGTCAATCTGGATACAAAAGATCAGCCTCATCTCACTCACATTGCAACATCATTAACAACGGAAGAAGAAATGGTCTTCACTACTCTTCTTAGAGAATATCCTGATATATTTGCATGGTCCTACTCTCACATACCTAGGTTGGACCCATACCTCATTGTGCATCACTTATCAATGGATCCAAACATCAAGCCAGTCAAGCAAAAACTCTGCAAGATGCATCCTAAGGTAGCCCCACTGGTCAAAGCAGAATTGGAGAAAATTTTACAAGCTAAGATCATTAGAGAAATTGATTACTTGGATTGGATATCCAACATGATGTTAGTATCCAAACCTGGCAACTCATTCAGAATTTGCATAGTCTTCTGAGATCTCAAAAAAGCATGTCCTAAGGACGATTTTCCATTACCCAACATTGACATAATCGTTGACCCCATAGCTGGACATGAGATGTTGTGTCTCATGGATGGATTTTCAGGATACAATTAGATCCACATCATAGAAGTAGATCAATACAAGACAATGTTCACAACCCCATGGGGAACCATCTACTATAATATGATGCCATTTGGGCTAAAGAATGCCAGAGCTACATATCAGAGGGCCATGACTATTATATTCCATGATATGATTCATAAAATCCTTGAGGATTATGTAGATGACATA
This sequence comes from Thuja plicata, assembly GCA_018584345.1. NCBI lineage: Eukaryota > Viridiplantae > Streptophyta > Pinopsida > Cupressales > Cupressaceae > Thuja > Thuja plicata. Next base: position 767,845 of record MU227475.1, on the reverse strand, counting down.
TTGGCTAAATTCAAAAAATGAATGGATCACCTAAATGATCTAGAGGTAGTATTTGATCATCTTCGGCACTATGGCCTAATGCTCAACCCTAAGAAATGTGTCTTTGGGGTAACATCAGGAAATCTCCTCAGGTTCATTGTATCAAGACGAGGAATCAAGATAGATCCATGGAAAGTTAAGGCCATCATGGAAATGCCTCCACCAAAAACACTTAGACAATTGCACATCCTACAAGGAAAGCTTCAATCAGTGTGCCATTTCATATCACAACTTTCAGACAAGTGCCAACCTTTCATGCATCTACTCAGGAAAGACAAAATTTTTGAATTGGATTCTTTGTGTTAAAGAAGCTTTGAAAAGATCAAGGAATACCTGGCCAATCCACCTATCCTAGTACCACCTACGCTAGGTAGGCCTCTCATTTTTTACATCTCAGTAATGACTAGAGAACTAGGGGCACTTCTGGCCTAGCTCGATGACAATGGTAAGGAAAGGGCCATCTACTACATCAACCACATATTGGTGGGCTATGAGATTAACTATACACCTATGGAAAAAAGCATGCTTACCAGTGGTTTTCACCACTAAAAATATTTTCCATTACATGCTTAGTCACACCGTCAAGCTCATCTCAAAGGTCGATCCACTCAAATACCTTCTCTCAAAGAAAACTCTTGCAGGTCGAATGGCTAAATGGGTTATGCTCCTGAGTGAATTTGATATTCAATATGTTGATAGAAAAGCAATCAAATTACAGATCAGTTGGCAGAGGCACCACTAGTTGATGCTTATCCTCTAGTCATGGAATTCCCCAATGAACACTTGTGCATGATAGAAGAACAACCAACCTAGAAGCTATTCTTTGATGGATCATATACATCTCATGGTTCTGGGGTAGAAATCCTCTTCGTCACTCCACAAGGTGACTATATCCTGAAATCATTCAAACTGGGATTTCCTTGCACTAACAATATAGAAGAATATGAGGCATTGGTCATGAGACTCAGCATGGCCATCCAGTGGAACATCACAGACATTTAGGTCTTTGGAAACTCCCAACTTATTATCAAGCAAGTACTAAATGAATTCTAATTAAAGGATGATAAGATTCTCCCTTACAAAGAGATGGTAGACAAAATGAAAAAGCATTTTCTCAATTTGAAGATCACACAAGTACCACGCCTACAAAATAAAGCTATCGATGCAATAGCTACAATAATGTCCCTCCCATAAATTATGCATGATGCAACACAGTATGAATTCTTAGTTGAGCAGTTTTATGTGCCAACATATGAGAGTGATGACATCAATCAGGTTTGTGTCTTGGTTGGTCCCCAGTCCTCATGGTACCATGACATCCATGCTTAGCTGAAAAATGGTATCATATCTCCCCACCTCACAAACACCTAATGCCATAACCTAATTCGCAAAGCTTCCCTCTACACTATTGTGGCTAATACCCTCTATCGTCGAGGCTATCACAACATTCTCTCCAGGTGTCCAGATGAAACTGAATCCTCCAAGGAATTGTGAGAAGTGCACACTAAAACCTATAGTGCCCACATGAGTGGCATGGTCTTAGCTAAAAATATTCTCAGAATCAGGTACTACTTGCCTACCATGGAACATGATGCTTGTGAATTTGTAAATAAATGCTTACCTTGTCAACAACATGCTAATTTGACACATGTTCCAGCACAAGGATTGCATTACATTGTGCCATCCTGGCCATTTTCATGTTGGGGTTTCAACCTCATTGGTAACATCACCCCCTATACTCTGAGGGACATAAATACATCATCACACCCACTAAGTACTTCACAAAGTGGGTTGAAGCAATCCCACTCACCCTCACGATAGGTATCCAAATATCCAAGTTTATCCTCTACCATATCGTTTTCTACTTTGACATCCCATCCACCATCTTCACAGATCATGGCACACCATTTGAGAACAAACACATAGATGATATGTGCGAGCGCCTCCATATTCATCATCGCTACTCCAATCCATATTTCCCCCAAGGTAACAACCAAGCTGAGGCAACCAACAAAACCATCCTCAAAATCCTAAAGAAGATTTTCAATGATACTGGTTATTAACATCTCCAAATCAACCCTTCCCTTTGGGCCTACCATACATCCTATCGCACTCCTACATGCACCACTCCATATTCCCTTGTCTACAGTTTTGAAGTTGTCTTACCAATCAAGGTTGAACTACTCTCACTCCGGGTATCTCTAAAAGACCTAATCACTGATGAATACTATAGAGTAGCTAGACTCACATAGCTTGACCTTCTAGATGAAAAGTGTCAGCAAGCCTATGATCACCTGGTTGTATATCAGAATTAACTCAAGAGAACCAATAATAAGAAAATCCACCCATACCAGTTCCAGGTAGGGGACTTTGTGCTCAAAGAAAATTAGAAAGTAGGTACTGATCGAGAAAAGAAAGGTAAGTTCAAGGTCACTTGGAAAGGGCCATACATCGTCACTGCATGCTTCGGTTATAGGGCATATCAATTATCTACTCTAGAAGGAGAACCCCTGAATGATCCCTTCAACATCATTAATCTCAGGTGCTTCTATGCCTGACATTTGATTATTCATTCCAGTCATCTAAAAAAATCCATGAAAAGTATAAAAATTCCTAAACAAAATCATTATCTTGGTGAAAATATGGTAAATGGACACCTTGATGATAGAAAAAAAAAGAAAAAAAGAAAAAAAAGAAAAAAAAGTAAAGATAAATAAATCATCCAATGGTGACAATTGGCAATCAGATGCCTTAGACAAGTATGCATGATGAAAAACTAGCAATCAGGTGTCACACATAGTGGGCTGTATCATTATCTATCAAAATCTCATTCTCCTCCATCTCCCTCATCCCACTCCAATTTGGCCTAAATCATTACCTATATTTGCTAGATGTTCCACCATCGCGTGCACCAGTCTACATCATCCCTCCTATCCTGTATCCTGAGATTTTGTACATATACATCCTATATATAGTCACCCATCTTTACTATACATATGTTGTCCTATCTCAATCCTTGAGCTTCCTATGTCTTTAGTCTATATATATCTTGTCTGTGTTAGTCCAGTATTAAGTCCGGTCTTGCACATACATATCTTGCATCCTTGGTCGGTCTCCTTGCATAAAGTGATCCAATTCCATTTCCAAATCCCGTGCTTCAACAAGTTCCTTTTGAAAAAATCATGCTTCAGCAATTTGATCTCAGTACATCTTTTTGGCAATCAGATACACACTTGAAATCTCCATGGAAATGGGTCTGTGAAGGATGTATCCTTCCTCATGTTGACCTAAATCTGATCAACATCATCTTCATCAAAGTAGGTTCATGTAGGATGTATCCTTCCTCACATCTAACCTAAATCCAATCATCATCATCGAAACGGGTCCTTGTAGGATGTATCCTTCCTCTTGACTGATCTGAATCCAATCAACATTCTGTATCATTTGATATCTCTGGAAAAAGGCATCTTGTTGTTGAATTTTTTATCTTGAAATTAGATTTTGGTTCTTGGTTATCATTCCTGATTTTTTTCGGTTGTTCTCCTCCTTAAGGTTTCCATGATTATTTATATCATGGTATGCTGCGAATGCACGCACCTAGAATAAGGGAACTTGATCTTTTTGTTTTATGCTTGTGAGTTAGCTGGATATGACCATTGCATGTATGTAATCCATTTGGGTTTGCATGCTGCAGTTGGGAAATGTCATTTGCTTTTGGGATTTTCCAGCATCCTTTTGACCATGGTTCTTCTTGGGAGTCATGTGTGATGCTAAGGAAACCCCCATGTATTTTTTGTGTCAGTCCTCTATAACATCGGTGACAAGGCCTCATGTTCCCAGTAATCTTGGCATGGTCTCTAGTGTTGCTATATCAAAATAAGTGCTCAAACTACATGGAGGTATTCCTTCCTGGAATAAACCTTGCTCAAGCTTCAAGAGAATCTCCCCCCATCAAATCCCCAACAAAGCAATCCCATCCACTCCCTAGAAAAAGCAATCCTATCAACCTCAACAACTATCTTATCCTACCAATCAACTCCTTCCATCCCAGCAATGATCCTAATCCTCATCCTCCTAATCCTCTACACACCCATTCCTCATCCCTGATGCAAACTTGAATCCCAAATCGCCTACCTTCCCCCTATTCCTCTTTTTCTTTCTCTTTCCTATTGCTCTTCATAGTCTTTTCGAGACGCCGCCAGGGCTTTCTCGTTTCTCCCTACGCCGCCCTCTTAAGGGGGCATCACCCTAGTCAAATTATATTCTAATTCTATCCTAATCATCATTCTAGGGCAACTTCGTTGCCTACATCACGTCTTCACGTCATCTATTATTTTAAACGTCTTTAAAATAGTGTTCTTCTAACACTATGTCGAAGAGGGGCAAAATGTAGACACCTAAATATGATTAACATAATCTAATCATATTTAGTGCCTTCTAGGACATTATCAACTAAGTAATCAGTCATTACCTAATTGATCTATGTTATCCTACTAGCTTAATCAATTCAATTAATTATCTATAGTTTGATTTATTATTAAATGGCAACCAATGGCCTAATAATTAATTAAACCCCCTTTTCCCCTATTAAGTTGAATGAATGTATTTATTCATTTAATTTAATTCATATTATCCTCTTTTCCTCCACTTGTGATTAAAATATTTTATTCTATTCTATTTAAGAACATGGCTCCATAACCTTGTCCCCTAACCTAACCAATCCCAACCACCTAACCTTGAGTTCAGACCCATCCCAAGCCCTTCACACTTGCTAACCCTTCCTCATTAGCTAATTAACCCTAATCAGATAATTAACCCCTCCACTCATTCTCTCTCCTCCCATCACCATCTCCCTAATCACCCCTCTTAACCTCTAATCCTAATCCTAATCTCTCCCTAAGCTTGTCACATTCCTAATCCAAGGATTAGGAATTCAACCCTTTCCCAAAGTCAAACTTCTCAAGCCCTCTTAACCTCTAACCCTAATCCTAATCATACCCTAAGCTTGTCACATTCCTAATCCTTGGATTGGGAATTCAACCCCTTTCCCAATGTCAAACTTCTCAAGCTCTCTCTTACACCCTCACCCATACCTCATTAAGACCCTCATTAATACTTCATTAATGCTCTTACACTCTTCATTAATGCATCATTGAGCACACATCCACATCAATGGACACATCCAAAGATGTAAAGGGAGTTTTAATAAATTTTTAGGGAGGTTTGCACCCTTTAATGCTTTTATTGTTTTTAAGTTTTCTTTTTAGTCCAATCTTTTGTGTAGTTTTGATTTACTAGTTATTGAATGCTTTATTTATTATCGTATTCCTTTTTAAAACTAATTTCACTGCTCACACTTCCAAAAGAGAAGTATACTAAGTTAATGATGAGGAAGATAGGACCATTCAAGATTCTCAAGAAGTGTGGAAACAATGCCTACAAAATTGATCTTTCTCTTGATATTGGTCTTTCTCCTATTTTTAATATTTCTGACATTTTTGCATATAAAGTTACTACTGGTGATGTTTGTGATACATGTCAATATGAAGAGAGAAATGAAGACTTGGTGAAAGATCTACATAAAAATCCAAACTTAAGATTGAGTGTGTCCTTGAAAAGAGGGTAAGAAAGAGGACAAGGAGACATACCTACCATGAATACTTGATCAAGTGGAAGCATCAACTCCTCGAAGATGCCACTTGGATGACTGCTGAAGCCATTGAACAAACTAGAGTCAAAGTCTCAGATTTTCCAACTCAAGGGAATTTATTTTTTACGGACCTCGGAGTATGGTGCAGGGAACCCTCATGTAATCCAGCCACTTGGTAGATATACTTTAAGATAATAAAGGGTTGGATCCAATAGGATCACCTATGATGTAATCAATGACCCATTTTGTAAGGCTAATAGGCTCTAAGGTGTTTTATAAGCCTAAAGTCCTAATTAGACCAAAGGGTATATTAAGGGTTATAAAAGGGCCTTTAGGTGGGGTGGAGGTAGGTATAGGAATAAATGATGTTTTTTAAGGCTTACAAGAGTCTACAACTTCATTTACGAGCATTAGGACATAAAGTGTCAAAATGCATAAAAAGATGTAAAAGTTGTCATTCAACATTTAAAAGTTGCACTTTGGCAACCAACGACCACAACCATTTTTAAAATTGTTTTATCCTTTGGGATTGGGAGATGCTTATTTATTTCTATTTAGATCAACTATGACAAGTTGTTGTTTATGTATGAAGTTTGGCGGAAGTTTAAATAAAAGAAATTTTGATTTTGCTTAAATTTGTTTGATTTGCATACTGTTCGACTTGATTGGTTATTGGATTGGATGAAAACTTAAGGGATTTTCATATTGTTGTGATTTATTGGTCTAATGCAAGTTGTTTAAACCAATTTTGTGGATTATGGTGAGAGATATGATCAAATTGGTGAAGACACTCCAGGAAACCCTTGTTTAGAGGGTCTAGTAAAAGATGGAGCCCTAACTTGCAATCCCCCCATAGGAATTCCACGCCCATGGGTGGAATTAAAGTTATGGAGGTGTAATTTAGGAATCTTGAAGGGAAGGATCAGGGACCAAGGTTTGGTAATTTTCCCACCAAGCCCTAGGCTAAACAAGCCCATGTGTTTAGTCTAGAAATAAGGAGAAGTGTGAGACAGTCATATCAGGGAGTGACTAAAAACCATGAAAGGTTGGAAACAATTTATTTGGGGTTAGAGGAACACATCCAAGCCTTTGATTCTATGAACCCATTTGTAAGGACTTTCTTTGGGGAGCATTCCTAATTAAACATATTAGGTCAGTGTCCAACAGTAAGAGTTGGGTGGTGCAGGAGCATAGTCAAGACCTGAGCTTTTGTAGTCTGAATAATTCCCTAAAAGGCTATCTGAATCCCTGAATGGTTCAAGGGGTTATTTGGAGGAGTTGAGAGTTTTTCTTGAAAAATTGAGTCCTTAGGGCTACTTGTTTAGAAGACTAAGGTGAGATATCCTTGAATGGAATAACTCTTGTTACTCCCTATAAGTTAGAGATTCATGAATATCCATGGTATAGGTGAATTGTGAACCACAATTGAAGTTTGATTTGGAAGTTGTGTCAAAGGGTGAAGACTTAGTGAGTTGGGATTGTCATTCTTCTAGTTTTCTTCTCTCCATCAAATAGGGTTAAGATATAAATTAGAGATAGGTTATAGGTTAGGGCTATTGTTAGGAATAGGGTTAAGGATAGTCTTAGAGAGAGAATTAGGATTACATATAGGAGGGGATGAGAACAATTGATGATATAGCAATTTGTATTATTACAATTATATATTCCTATTTCCTATTGTTGGATGATTATTGGAGGATATTCAATAAGGAGTTTTTATAGATGTAGTGTTATAAATTAAACCACTATGCAATTACTTTATCACATAGGCACTAGTTTAGTAGGTACAACCTCTTGTACTTGATCATGTTAATCCAACTCAATTCCAATAAAAATTATGGCTTCCTCTCTACATTCTAAATATCCATTCCTAATTTTTCCCATTGTTAGGAGTTCTCAGGACTAAGACAACTATGGTGTTTGGGTCTTCATAGTTATTGCTCAAATTCAAACTGTGTAATGGTTAGCTTTCAAGAGTAATAAATTTAATATTGTGCTTTCTTTCACCCTAAAATGTTTTGGAAAGGTATAAAAGCAAGTTCTACCCCCCTCATTTTCACATTTTTCTCAATTTATCAATTCAACCAAGCACTCAAGCATCAAGAATTTAAAGAAAAATTCTTTAGATTTAACATTGTGGCAAGCTTCAAAATCCTTCATTCATGAAAGAATGATTCATGATTTTATTTTTATTCCTTGTGGGGTCATGTCATTGTATCAACATTTATTATTACATTCAAAGAGCATTGCATCAACAAGATATAAGATATTTCAATTTTTAGATATAGCCTCTACTACCTAATGAAATGCTTTAAATTCCATTTCAATTTCAAGGTGAATTCCTAAATTGGGATTTGACTTAGGTAAACCCCTTACAACCCAACATCTTCTCTTCTTCCTATGTGCAAGTAACAAGTGGCGAATATACAGGTTCAGGTAAAGATCTAGTGTAAGAAGAGCTAAAGAATGCATGTCCACATATCCAAAATAGGTAAGACCTAACCTCCCTACTTGTCTAATTCCCTCTAATTTTGCTCCAAATTCAAACTGCATGGTAATTTCTATCTATTCTTTCTAGAACTCCTGCCAAAATCTACATATATGTTTTTATTTTTCCATGCATGTTGAAAGTCATGATTTGGTCATACTTTCCCTAGATCTTGTTTTCATCTTCCATAATCACATAGTCATTTTCAACTCATCACAAGGGATCATTAAATCCATTTTGTGCCCAACTTCTTGAGCCAATTGGATCACTCCCATCCTAAGGTAGTTGTATACCCACTTCTTAGTTTCTTACTCTTATCTGATTTATGTGGATTTCATTAGATCATATTTGCAATCATTTATGAAATTCATCATTTATACACTTGCATTGCATACATTTTGAAGTATAATTCACCTACATTATATTTTGAATTCTAGTTCACCTACATTACATTTTGGTGAACCCAACATATCCTATACTTCCATCTTTTTTTTTTTTTTTTTAATAAAATTTTTAGATCTAATTTGGGTGCATTTCCTTTTCATGATGGAATTCAGAAAAATCTGGTTGGTTTTCTATTCTGCATGTGATTACATTGTTTCTTAGTTACATTTATTAAAATCATGTGTTAGATAATGACTTCTTCCACTTCATGTACTCATTTCAATTCATGGAACCCTTATATATGACATCATTATGCTTTCAAATATATTTCCTACATGTAAATCATTTCTCAAATCTTTTGTCCATATTGCATTTTTTTTATGATAACATTCTTAAGAAAATGCATGGAATATGTAAATGTCATAAGAGATTTTGTAGAAAGTGATAATCCTAGAGATGGCATTGAAATGAACAACATTTTTAGCTCCCCTAGGATATCTTTTGTTAATGAGGATAGATTCAATAATCCTATTAATGATCTCCTCAAAAGAGATGCAACATTCAAGAGTAGTAATAGATCATCTCCTCACAAAGATACCTTGGTCTAAGAGGGACAAGCTAAACATGTTAATTTAAGCACTTCAATCAATCTAGATCTTCTCCATTATCCTAGATCATATCTTCACCATCAAAACATTCTAAATCAAGATGGTGTTATGCACTTTATCCATGATATATCTCCTAACATAACATTGAGAAAAGATGAAGATTTAGATGAGCCTACTTCTTCCTAGCCTAATAAAGTGGATGTGAATAGTGATGATAGGATTGATAATATTTATAGAGATCAATCCTCCTAACACCCATCCTTACACAACAACTTTCCATAAACCTCAAGATGAAATTATTCCACCCTAAAAAATAAAGACATATTATGAGGTAGGTTGTGACATTATCTCTAAGAAAGTATATAGTGGACAAGGTCTTGGAAAAACAAAATAAGGAATACAAGTACCTATAGAACCTTTTCCCACACAATCTGGTTAGAAACAAGGAAACACACATGACTAGGGGGGGGGGGGGGGGGGAANGGGGGGGGGGGGGGGGTGAATAACTTGTGTCTGAGAACTCAAAACTTTATCCAACTCTTTAACCTTAATCTCAGATCTGAATAATAAACATTAATGCAAGATCAAAACACATCAATCAACACATAACACCAAGATTTTTGACGTGAAAACCTGATTAAGGAAAAAAAAACATGGTGGGGATCAAACCCACAGGATGATGTACTATGTTAAAATAACTATATCCTATTAGGAGTATTACAAGGGGAATGCGCATGCATTCGGGAACACTTCCTAGAGGTCACCACTCAAATACAAATGAGGGATACATCCCAAAGGAATACAATGAGGGCTACAACTTTGAATGGACTACAATCCACTATGGAAAACAATCCACAAATATGAACTGACTGATAGCATCTCTATCATGCCAATATAGTTCCAATGAATTACATTAAATATATGCCCCAATTGTAGATTCCACTCATACTTCTTCATACAATCTCTTCATACTCTCTCTATTTTTTGCAATTATAAATGATTGCATCTATATATACATTTTATCAGCCCTAAAAAAATAAACAAGGTCGACACCAAAATTAACACTTTAATTACACATATTTGTTTAAATACAATACAATCTTTAATGTGATCCAAAACATGTCAACAAATACATAGATGAGATCCAAATCTTCATTCTTGAACATGCTCCAAATCTATAAATAACGCCTCAATCCCTAGCAACATGCTACACCATCATGTTAGCCAAGAACAATAAGAACACCAACATGCCACAAGAAAATCACCAAAACTGATCACATAACCAAATGCAATCCGACAACATGAATAAGACATGATCTATAAACATCAACAAGAAACATGAAATGCCATGACAACAACAAAAACAACTTTGCCTCAGAATTCACAAATAACTCTGCACTGTTCATTAGGAGCACCAATTAGTAACCTATATCACTTAAGAAAAATAGATTTCCAACATCCAAATCATGAGCCACTCAAGATGAGGACAAACATTCATGTCCTACACTCACCACCAAGTTAGAAACAAAAAATATTACATAACCAATCCACACTGATTGAAAAATTGATACATTGTCTCTTCTTGAACAACCAAAATACTAGTCTCTAATAAATCATTTATAGCTCACTCAAATCAAAATGCGATCCTCTGTAAATTGACATAGGTAAACTATAGACATCCATGAAACCATTTTTACCTTCACAACATTAGATTTTAAATACAATAGTCGTACCAAACAAATCTTCTCACTGAACATACCATGAACACTCTCACCAACCATAGAAATATGTTGACATCAATGACAAAACATAAATTTCAGCACATATATGAATGATAGTCCAACAGTATCCAAAAATATCCCCCTTTGGAATTTATGGAAATATATGATGTTAAAAATCAAATCAATGCACAAAAAAACCATCTCACCAATACTACCAATAATATCCACAATATATCTTTCAGAGTCTCTCTAACAAATCTTCTCCAATAGAGAACAATCTCTCCAAATTAGTTGTATACATGTTTTTCACATGATTGTCTCTCCCCCTTTGACATAACTAACAAGGGAACTGTTATACACTAAATTTTGCACCATGTTAAGGGCTAGAGCCTAACAATCTAGTATAACATGGGAATCACTTCTAGGTTTTGGGACCTTTGCTAACTTGAAGTGAAGCCTCTAGATTCTAGGTCAGTTCCTCTTGGATAATAACCTTATTTTCTCTTTAAACATGAAAGTAAACTTGGAAGGGAAAGGGATAGAAGGATAACTAAAGGGAAATGACTGAAAAGCAAATTTATCCTACTAGGTGATACACCAAAGGTAACTTGAATCACAATACAATGACTAAGACTAACATGAAATCCTAAATCTTGCAGAACAAAAATTTATAAATAGGCTTGCATAAGTATTTCATAGAGAGGTCTAAGATGAAAAGCGGCTATTTAGAGGAAAATAAGATTTCACAAACAATAGCATATTCACTTGGAATAGACACAGACTATGACCTGCAAACAGACATTCACTCTAGCAAACAAGCACAAAAATGAGACAAAATGATAGGGGATTGAACAATATCCAAAAGCTCATCTAAATAGATCATTCAAAATAGTGCACAGAGATGTAGAAAATAAAGAGGGCTTAGGAACTCCAAGATCTCTCTAATATCAATTACTGTATTATTCTTCAGTAACATAAATACAAATAAGAAGGCCCATAGACAAAGAAAATATCAAAAAAATCCTTTGCATAATCTGAATCTCAATGAGAAATTACAAATAGATGAAAACCTGAGGGCAGAGAGAATGCCACAGAAAGTGTTGCATAAGATGAAAAATCACTACACTACGAAATCTCAAAAAAATATTTATGTACAACTTCCCCTACCACACAGGCTTGGGAGTCAATGCACCACCCAATTAGGGTAGAATTAGGGTTACAATAGATATCCTTTAAACAATACTGAAACCCTACAATTGGAAATTCTTCTCATTAATGCACACAGGAAAATATCTCAGGAGATCAAATATGTCTTTGAAAATATCTCCCATATCGCCATAATTTGAACAGAATAAGTGGCAGATCCAACTATCTGTCTGGTACTTTGTCTTTATCGCCACCGCCTTGAAACCTTGAAATACACCATTTAAATATTCAAATTCAAACTCAAAAGGTCACAGGTGGCGTGGAATGCCTGATCAAAAACCTAGATTTGAAACTTTACTAACTTTAAAACATGACCATCAATCTCCTTTAAGTTACCCACAAGCACAAATCTGATCTTCCATGTGTCACCTTGGTGTGATGGGTTATAGGTTAAACAAATTCATCTTTACCATCAAGGCATTAAGTCAACCATTTAATATTCTTAACTTTCTGTGCCTTTATCTTACCTTTCCAACCCGAGACCCATGACATCATCTACCACATGTCACCACAACTTAATGGCTTGATGGATAGATCATGATCAACTTTTCTTTAAGCCTTTAAGCCCACCATCTGATCGAAAGGACTTGATCGGTCTTTACTTTACTCTATTTGACTAGTCTGACCCCACCATGAACATGTGTCACCACAGCTTAATGGCTTAATCGATAGATTTCAATCACTTTGTCTTTAAGTCTTAATCTGACCACATGATCATAAATGAATTTCTCAATATTTACCTTAATTACCTTGGTGCTACATTGGACCTACCATGGACACGTGTCAAATAGGCTTAATGTATTAAAGATTAGATTGTGTGCATCTCCACATTAAGCCTATAATCCAACCATCAGATTGAATCTGAACTGCTTGACCTATATCTTACCGCTTGACGGGCCCAGGTTTCTGACAACCTTCCCGTGTCGCATCGACTTAATGGCTTAAAGGATAGATCTTGAGCACTTTTTCTTTAAGCCATAACGCTGACTGTCTGATCAAAAAGAACCTGCTACCACCTGGGTTAAATAAATTAAATCGGGACTTAGGAAAAGAACCTAGGAGAAAGTGAAGCCAAGGTATAGTGTAAACTGAGCACCAATATTGCCTGAGCATTAGTGTAAACTGAGCATGAGTGTAAACCGGACATTAGTGTATACCAAGCATCATATCTCAATGCCTTTTCACTCTCCTTGTCTATTAGTGCCATGGAAACCCTAATTTATTAACATTCCTAATAGGCTCTACCCTTGTGGGAGTCCCATTTACTTCATTTATAGAAAAATTTGACAGGATGGGGTAATTGGATAACATTTTGGCAATTTTTGTTGGATGTCAGCCTGCTAGACATATAGAACTAGTGACCTTATGAAAATCCATTGGGCATAGGAATCTGCATCTAAGTTCATAAAAATTTCTAGGAAGCAGGAGGATTGAAACCAGGAGGAGGAACAATGAACCAAAAATAGGGAAAAGGACTATACAAGAAGAAACAACAACTGAATATGCACAAGAACTTGGAGAAAAGCAGGGAAAACTAACCTATCTAAACTAACCAGTACAAAAAACTGGTCAAACATAACGATTCACTAGAATGTTAAAATAGCTACCTTTCCTCATTAGGATATCTTGCATTGAATGTATAAGGATAGCATTAAGACATGAGGCACATAAAAGTATGTCAAAAATTATAGAACTGCCTCCTAAAAAATAGGATCAAACTTACTCACCTCAAATGGCTCATACGAGAATGCTTCATTAAACTCTTTCTGGGCCAAGTATCTAATGGGGTAGCCTCTTGAAATTATGAAAACATAACTCTTCTTTATGGATTCTTCTAAATATTCATGGTTGTCCTTCATTATGGATAACCATGTCAAATCTTCTTCCATGGTCAAGGGATCATCATCTTCTGTTAAATAGGCTAAGAGCTCATCATAACTGTCAATTCCTTGAGGGTCTGGAATTGGTTCCAACTCATGTTCATTTATAAAATCCTTAGGAAGACATCAATCCAAGACTAGGTCTCTTTCCACTAGAACATAACTTTGAACCTGTGCTCCAGGGAATAAAGATTCCTCATTCAATTTGTCACAAAAAACCTCTATAATGTTGGAAAAATCATTTTCTTGAAAGCTTTTGTCTATGTTCTTTCCTTGGAAAACCTCTTCCATAATTGCAAGCTTATGAAGTAGCATATCATCTGGACCAATTCCCTCTAGCTGCTACAAAATTGTAGAAGTGGTCATGAATCTATATTCCTCATCATGCTCAATAAAAATAGGCAGCTCATCAAACCAAGACATGACATCTTCCTCTTCGTCAATCCCCTGCTGATGGTGATCCCTCTATCCTAAATGACTTTCATCCATAGGTAATGGCATGTATTCTTCTTCATCAACAAAAATGGTAAGCTCATCAAATAAATCAACTAAGAGCTCAGGTTGAGCATCAATATCCTTTTCTTCATCCTACTATCCCTAATTATCACAGTCATCACTCAACACTAACACCTCTAATTTTCTCTCCTCTTCATCATATGAAAGCTCATCTACCATAAATCCTTTCCCTGATGCTTTACTAGCATCCTTAAAAATACTTGGCATCTGACAGCCAAGAGGTAGAGTCCATAAGAGTTTCCATGGCAGTTCAGTATCTTTAGAGACCTGAGGGGTCTCTTAGGATAGACAATTGTCTTGAGTATTCTACCCTTGCAAAGTGGTAGACTAAAACTCCAATATAGATTCTTGGAAAGAAAATTTTCCCTTAAAACTTGGGATGTGAAATTGAGAGTGTTTAGTTGCAGACATAGAAGGCATACCTTTTTGGAAGCTTGGAAAATTGAAGACCATGTCCTTCAACTGTTGCTCCTATGTAACTGACTCTCTTTGATGACCTTCCCTAGTAGCTTACTGCACTTCCACCTTAGGGAGACATTCTTGACAAGCTACTGCCTCTTGCTGCAGTACTTTTGACTTTTCTCCAACAGGAAACTCATAGTTCATGAAAATAGGTGAATAATCTGGAGTTTCCTTCCCAAAGAATGGGTTTGAGACACAGCTATCTACTCGGGTGTTTTGTGTTGGGACCATCTTCTTGACTGGATTGTAGGGATGAAATGGCTTCTTTATCAAATTCTGTCTTTGACCTTGATAATTTTCTTGATATTGTGGTCTACTTTGCTGATAGGATTGTCCTTGAGATAGGTATTGCTAGTTAAGACCTTGATTTTGTCCTTTCATATTAATCAACTCATTATTCATTGACTGTAATAAGCTCTTCATTTATTGTTGACTACTCCATAACTCTTTTAGCTCTTGGGAAGGGTCTTCTTTTAACTCTTTACTGCTTGAACTAGCTTGAGGTGCAACCATAGTGGGTATGAGGTTGAATGGAGGAATCTGTAGAGGTAAATTGGGTTGAATGACAGGGGAGATAGGCATGGGTAGCCTTGGGGTTATCATACCAGCCTGAATTAGAAAATTTTATGCCTTAAAAACTATATCAAAAGCCTCAAGTAATGAAATACCTCCTAAATACTGAATCATGATAGATATATCACTATTCAAGATTCTCAAGAAATATAGGAAAGCATAATCTACTGAAGACCTTATATTAACAGGAATCCTATTTCATGTCTTGAGAAATCTTCTATTAAAATATGTCATCTATTCTTGAGGGGCTCTCTTGATAATTTGGAGTTTCTCTACTAGAGAGAGAGTATAATTTACCCTCAGAGTATTTGTTAAGGATTTCTCCAAGTCTGTCCCATGAATTAATGGAGCCAACTGCTAGAGTTCTAAACCTTTCCAGGGCTTTACCCTTGAGGGAGGTTGCCAACAACTTGGTAGCCACATCTTCTTCAGTGATATTATGTATAATACAGATGGTAGCCACATCTTTTATGTGCTCACAAGATGTTAATTGGCTTTCATCTATGAAAGAAGGTACACTTTTTAGTGCTTCTAGAGGCACATCATGGTGTTGGGAAAAATTTAATGGAATACCCTAATTAAAGGGTACAAATGCAAATTGTCTAGCCATAACAGGGATCTATTTTTCCCATAAGCTTTATTAGGACTTGGTCTTCTTGTTCTTAACACCAATGGAGTCGCCATACATGATTTGAAGAGAAACCTCTTTAGGTCAGTACTATGTAATCAGTATATCAGAGATGACATAGTCTTGAAAGATGAACTTCTTTTTGTGGTCCCACCGGGCGTGCCAAAATTGTTATACACTAAATTTTGCACCCTGTTAAGCACTAGAGCCTAACAGTCTAGTATAACATGGGAATCACTTCTAGGTTTTGGGACCTTTTCTAACTTGAAGTGAAGCCTCAAGATTCTAGGTCGGTTCCTCTTGATAATCACCTTATTTTCTCTTTAAACATGAAATTAAACTTGGAAGGAAAAAGGATAGAAGGATGATTGAAGGGAAGTGACTGAAAAGAAAATTTATCCTACTAGGTGATACACAAAAGGTAACTTGAATCACAATATAATGACAAAGACTAACATGAAATTCTGAATCTAGCATAACACAACTTTCTGAATAGGCTTGCATAAGTATTTCATAAAGAGGTATGAGATGAAAAGAGGATATTTAGAGGAAAATAAGATTTCACAAACAATAGCATATTCACTTGGAATATACACGGACTATGACCTGCAAACAGACATTCACTCTAGCAAACATGCACATAAATGAGCCAAAATGACATGGGACTGAACAATATCCATAAGCTCATCTAAATAAGATCATTCACAATAGTGCATGGAGATGCAGAAAATAAAGAGGGCTTAGGAAATCCAAGATCTCTCTAATATCAATCACTGTATTATTCTTCAGTAAGAGAAATACAAATAAGAAGGCTGAGGGATAGAGAAAATATCACAAAAAAGCCTTTGCATAATCTGAATCTTAATGAGAAATTACAAACAACTGAAAACCTGAGGGTAGAGAGAATTCCATAGAAAGTCTTGCATAAGCTAAAAAACCTCTCCACTAGGAAAGCTAAAAAAAACACTTATATACAACTTCCCTAGAACATAGGCTTGGGAGTCAATCCACCGCCCAGTTAGGGTAGAATTAGGGTTACAATAGATATCCTTTAAACAATACCAAAACCCTACAACTAGAAAGTCTTCTCATTAATAGACTCAGGAAAATATCTTAGGAGATCATATATGTCTTTGAAAATATCTTCCATAATGCCATAATTTGAACAGAATAAGTGGTGGATCCAACTGTCTGTCTGGGACTTTGTCTTTATTGCCATCGCCTTGAAACCTTGAAATACACCATTTAAATATTCAAATTCAAACTCAAATGGTCACAGGTGGCACGAAATGCCTAATTAATGACCCAGATTTGAAACTTTACTAACTTTAAAACACGACCATTGATCTCCTTGAAGTTACTCGCGAGCAAAAAATTGATCTGCCACATATCACCTTGGCATGATGGATTATAGCTTAAAAAAATTCATCTTTACCATCAAGGCATTAAGTCAGCCATTTGATCTTCTTAACTTGTTGTGCCTTTATCTTACCTTTCCAACCTAAGACCCATGATGTCATCTGCTACATGTCACCACAGCTTAATGGCTTGATGGATAGATTGTGATCAACTTTTCTTTAAGCCTTTAAGCCCACCATCCGATCAAAAGGACTTGATCAGTCTTTACTTTCCTCTATTTTACCATCCCGGCCCCACCATGAACACGTGTTTCCATGGCTTAATGGCTTAATTGCTAGATTTTGATCACTTTGTCCTTAAGCCTTTAAGCCAACCAGATGATCAAAAATGAATTGTTCGATCTTTACCTTAATTACCTTAGCATTGCATTGGACCCATCATGGTCATTTGTCGGATATGCTTAATGGATTAAATATTAGATCATGTGCATCTCCACATTAAGCCTATAAGCCAACCATCAGATTGATTCTGAATTGCTTCACCTATATCTTACCACTTGACGGGCCTAGGTTTCTGAAAATCATCCACATGTCACAATGACTTAATGGATTAAATGATAGATCTCAAGAAATTTGTCTTTAATCCATAACACCAACCATCCGATCAAAAAGAACTTGCTACTGCCTAGGGTAAATAAATTAAGTCAGGACTTAAGAAAATAACTTAGGACAAAAGTGAACCCAAGGAATATAGTGTAAACTAAGCACCAGTATTTCTCGAGCATTAGTGTAAACCGAGCATCAGTGTAAACTGGGCATCATATCTCAATGCCTTTTCACCCTCCTTGGTTATTAGTGCCATGGAAACCCTAATTTTATAACAGTCCTAACAAGCTCTACCCTTATGGGAGTCCCATTTACTTCATTTGTAGCCAAATTTGACATGATGGGGAAATTTGGATAACAGGAACATATATGCACTAAGTCATAGAAGCCAAAACAAACTGAATATCTCTCCCAAAAACTAAATGAGATGCCTCACAAGACTAACTACTCCCCTTGAGTAGCAACCACAAAAAATATCAATCTTAAACAATGATGATTTCTATAAGAACAATGGACTAATGAAAATAATGCATCTCTAGATCTTATTAGGAGGGGAAATCACCCCAAGCTTACCACAGAGATACGCAAAGTATCCTTTGGAAAGGGCTTCATGAAGACATCTACAATCTACTCTTTGGTAGACACATACTCCAATCCAAATTCTTTTTCACTAACCTTATCTCTCAAGAAATGATATTTGATAGAGATATGCTTTGTGTTTGAATGTAACACTAGATTCTTTGAAATATTGATAACACTCAAGTTGTCACAATAGATAGCAATAGGCTCATCAATACTTACTCTCATATCTTTCAACATTTGCTTCATCTAGATCACTTGTGTACAGTTAACAACAACAACAACATACTCATTCTCAATAGTAGATTATGATATATAATTTTTATTTTTACTTTCCCATGAGCTAACCTCTTACCCAAGAAGAATGATCCATCACTTTTACTTTTTTTGTCATCCACATTACCTACCCAATCCACATTAGTAAAAGAAATCAATGCAAAATCATCATCCTTACCATACCATAAGCCATAGTCAAATATTCCTTTCAAGTATCTGAATATCCTTTTAACAACATGTCATTCCTCCAGTTCTAGTTAAAATCTTACAACAATGCAAACCGCATTCATAATGTCAGGCCTGGTCTATGTCAAATACAATAATCCACTAATTATTGATCTGTATCGTGTTTTATTTGATTTAGGTAAATCATCATCCTTTGTTAATTTTCAAATAGTAATCATAGGAGTACAAACATGTTTTGAATCTTCCATACCGAACTTCTTCAACAATTCTTTCACTTACTTGGACTAAGATATGAAAATTCATTTTTCTGATTGTGTAATTTTTAGACCAAGAAATAATTTAATCTCACCTATCATGGACATCTCAAACTCTTTTTTCATCTCATCATAAAATTCCTTACTCAACTTTTTGTTACCACCAAAAATGATATCATCCACAAATACTTCAACAATCAAAATATTATCATGATCAACTTTGAATTACAAGTTACTATCAATAGTACCTTTATTGAAACCAAGTTTCAATAAATACTTATCTAACCTTGCATACCAGGATCTAGGGGCTTGTTTCAATCCATATAATACTTTCTTTAATTTAAAAACCATGTCATCTTGATCAGTCAAAGGAAATCCATCAGGTTTCTCAACATAAAATTCCTCTTCCAACTCTCCATTCAAAAATGTAGACATAAAATTCATCTGATATACCTTAAAATCTTTGTAAGAAGCATATGCAAGAAACATCCTAAAAAATTCAATTCTAGAAACATGAGAAAAGGTCTCCTCAAATTAAATACCTTCCATTTGTGAGTATCCCTTACAAGCAAGTCTGAATTTATTCCGAACCACTTCACCATATTCATTCAATTTTTTTCTAAATACCCATTTAGTACCAATCACATTCTTATCCTCAGGTGTGAAAACTAGAATCCATATTTTTTTTCTTTTCAACTTGTTCCAACTCTTCTTCCATAGCTTTAACCCAACTTTCATCTTTACATGCTTCATCAACATCCTTAGGTTCAATCTTAGAAATCAAAGACATTTCATTTCTAGCAATTCTTCCTCTACTATGAACACCTTGATTCCTATAGCCAATAATCTAATTTTTATAATGATTTAACCTTATATACCTTAGAGTCTTCAGATTTTCATAATTTGTAGCTGACTCTTGTGTTTCCTCATTTGCAACTTCCTCATCTTGATCTACCAAACCATTCTAATTCTTATTCTCATTTTGTGCTTGCATTACCTTATTATCTACCTCATCATCTGATTCATAACTACAAGATCTAGTTTTTTTTATAACTTTCACCCATTTTGACATTAGCACTCTCAATTATATTCCTCAACCTATTTTTGTAACATTTGTATACTTTTCTCTTTGTACAATCACCAAGAAAGATTCCTTCATCACATCTAGGATCAAATTTCCCTAAATCTTCATCTCTCTTGATATAACATTTGCTTCCAAAACTTCTAAATTATTTCACTGTAGGGACATGACCATACCAAAGCTCATAAGGGGTCTTAATAGCCTTTCTCAATTTGAACCTAGTTCAATGTATAAACTACAGTGCTAACTGCTTCTCTCCAATAAATATGTGGTACATTTCAATCTCATCATAGTCCTTCCAATTGTCTACTATTGTTCTATTTATTCTCTCTATAACACCACTATGTTGTGGGGTCTGCAAAGTAGATATTTGCCTATTTATCCCATGATCCTCACAAAATGCATTAAATTTACCAGATGTAAACTCACCACCTCTGTTAGATCTTTGAAATTTCATCTTCATACCTATCTCAGTCTCAACCATATATTTTAAGATCTAAAATTTGTCAAATCCTTCAGATTTATCCTTCAAAAATGTAATCATAATAATCAATGTATAAAATGAAATACATATTTCCATACTAACTTCTAGTTCTAGAAGGGCCACACAAATTAGTATGTACTAGATCTAACAATCCACTTGAATAATAAGTCTTGCTTTTGAAAGTAGATTTAGTTATCTTACCCAACTAACATTCCTTACACATCACATTAGAAGGATTCAAAAATTTAAGTAAATCTCTTATTGCTCTGGAAGTGCTTATCTTCACAATGCTATCAAAGTTTACATGAAAAAATCTTTTGTGCTATAACCAACTATCACCAATCTCAGCAATTAGACATCTATTCTCTGCAATATTCAAATGAAATACATTACCTTTGGTATTTGTACCAGATGTAATCTCAACTCTAGTACTTCCAATGATTTTTCACATTCCATCCTTGGATTGTAAATGGTAACCATTATCAACTAGTTATCCAACACTCAAAAGATTATGCCTCAAACCTTCAACATATATGACATCATTAGTGTTATTCTTACCATCAAGTATAATGGAACCTCTACCTATGATCATACAAGGAGTATTGTTACCAGATCTGACAACACCACCATCATACTTCTCCAACTTCACAAATTTGATTTTATCTCTGGTCATGTGATGTGAACAACCATTGTAAATAACCCATTCATTTTTCTCATCCACATGTGAAACCAAAGCTCTTTCCTCATTCAAGAAACTAGGGCTATCATCTTTGATAGCAATAAAAAATATCATCTTCACTCTTTTCAAATTCATCATCAGTTACACCTTCATCAACAACATAATAATACTTCTTTTGATATTTAGGATTGAATTTATTAGGCGTGTACTTAGATTATCTATCTAAACATCTTGAAGTGAAATGACCAATCGTATTACATGAAAAAAATTTCAAAGGGAACTTTCCTTGATACTTACCAACTCCCTTAGGTATTCTCTTTTCAATTAGGGCATCAAGTTCCTCAAGATGTTTTTCTTCTTCCTCAATCTCTTACTATTAATTAGAATATTTGGATCCATACTTAGATGAAATTTCTCCAGGGTCATATATTTTCTTATCCTTAGAAAGAGTAGCTTTAAATGTAGCTTCAACCTTAGGAAGGCTATCACTAAAATCTCTCATTTAAAAAGAAGATAACTTACCAACCAATGTGTCTCTTGTTACAGGTGCCAAAGTTATGATATCTTCAATAGAAAAAACCTTGTGATTGTAATAAGGAGGAAAGGATCTCAGTATCTTAGAAACATTTTTATCTTCCTACAATGTTCCACTAGCGTATATGATTCCACAAACAAGCTCTGTTAGCTTCTGCACATAGGAATTAATGTTTTCATCCTCACTCATCTTAAATGCTTCATACTCCTTTAAAAATGTAGGATTGGCTTGCTTCAAACATGCATATAGTTCATGTAAAATCTCTAATTTTATCCATATCTGATGCACAGTCTATAATTCTATGGCATTTGTATATTCTGCATCTCAACAAGTACCCATCAAAGATTCTCTTGCTCTCATATTGTACTCAAATTGATTCTTCTCATTAGGAGTGGAAGTAGAAAGATAAATAGGAGGATTTTAAGACTTCTTAGTGACTTCCCAGTAATCTTCTACAATGCATCTCAAGTGTGTAATCATCTGACCCTTCCATATGGAATAATTAGTACCTTCAAATCTTGAACTTTCCTTCTTAAAGGATACCATCGTGGATCTCCTCAAGCGACCAAGCTCCCAAAAGAGAAGTTAGCTTTGATACCAATTTTTAGAAATAAGGTAGCACACACAACTGAGAGGGGGGTGAATTATTTTTCTCCCAAAACTCAAAACTTTATCCAACTCTTTAACCTTAATCTCATATATGAATAATAAATATTAATGCAAGATCACAACACATCAATCAACACATAACTCCAATATTTTTTATGTGGAAAACTGGTAAAGGGAAAAACCATGGTGGGGATCAAACCCATGAGATGATGTACTTTGTTAAATTTTTTAGGAATAACAGTCCACAAGCACAATTGAGAGGGGGGGTGAATCAATTGTGATACAAAATATTAATATTTAATCTTTATAAACCAAAACTTCAATGCAAATGATAACACAGTAAATACCAACACAATAACACAATACTTTTTGCTGAGGAAACCCTATTAAAGGTAAAACCTAGGTGTGAATTACTACCCACAAATGATGTACTAAGAGTATAGTATCCCTGTTAAAATATTTAGCCCTATTATGAGCTTACTACAAAATTATAGTACACAATCCTTGTTAAAGGACATACCCTGTTAGGAGTCAAGAGTAATAGTGGGCTCACTACCCAAAGAAGGTTAAATCCACCCTCAATAATTTAAAATCCGAATAAGTGTATATAATGAATATACAATCTAGTGAATTGTCTGATAGCAACTATCTTTTCTTGGTCAGTTCTAATGAAGTATTCTTATCACAAAATCTACTCTACATCTAGCAGCCAACAAGCCTCACAACTTTCACACCTCTCTTCCTTTTCAATCTCTACCACATATTTCCAAAAGAAAAGATCTCTCATATATACCCTTTTACAATAATTCATTAGGTCGGCCAATTAAGCTTTCCCAATACACAAATAATTAATTAAGTCATCCAATTAGGCTATCTGAATATAAAAATAATTATTTAACCCCTTGCTAAGATACACACAGTACTTATAAAAAGTAAACATCAATTACAATACATCAGTTATAGTCCAAGATCTGCAATCCACGCTCACAATTCATAATATACGCTACATGTCTAAATTCAACCACCAAATAGGTCTCCTCCAGAATACACGCCACAAATGACATCACCAATACTCTCACAACTATCAATCAACAAAAACAATTCCTCAATGTGTCCTCTGTCATCCCATAAGCTTGTATAAGCTGAAACATCTTCATTTATAAGATATACGCAAAATATAGAGACCTTCTTTGTCAAGCATTACTGTCACATTCCAGTAACTAGTCTTCACTAAATCATCTGTAACATCACCAATATGTAACCTCAAGTCAAGTAACCTTATAAATAAGGTCATCACACATCTGTCTCCATATCCCTATCTTTGATCATTTTGAATCATCCGCATAGTGTTCATACACTTCTTCCTGTCAAATAACCAGTTTGTTCTCTTCATAGAAACATATGTTGACAGTAGTGACAAAACATGAATATCAACAGAATAAATAGTACCCAAATATGATATCATCCAACAATCTCCCCCTTTGGCATTGATGGCCACATATGGGAAAATCTATCAACCTAAAAGTACTCTCTCTCAATACAATCTTCTCAATATCCTCAACACAAATCTCCCCAAAATAGTAGGGATTTTCACATAGAATCTTTTCCCATTTGGAAGCAATGGAAAAGGGTGCCATAAGTCATCTATAATCTTCTGTAAGGTGTAGATTTTTAAAATCTTCATGTCCAACAACCAGGTACAAAATCACACCAATGTGCCCCATAGTGTTCCTGTGACCACCCCCCCTACGGAGTAGATCCATACATCAAGTCCAGAAAATGATATAGCTCTGAAAGCCACTGGACTGATGCATGTGTGCATAAATTAATTACCACTGAGAGGGGATCTCACCCCAAGCATGCTTCTGATATATTCAAAAGTATATTTTGTCAAAGGTTTCATTAATATATCTTCTATATGTTCCTTTGTGCTAATATATTCCAGTCTAATCTCTTTCTCTGCTACCTTCTCCCTCAAGAAATGATACTTAATAGAAATATGTTTAGTCTTTGAATGCATTACATGATTCTTTGACATATTCACTGTGCTAGTGTTATCACAATGGATAACCACAGGCTCTTCAAAAATTATTCCAATGTTCTTCAATATTTTTTTCATCCAAACAACTTGTGTATAATTTATTGCAGCAACAATATACTCTAATTCAACAATAGACTGAGCAATATAGTCCTACTTCTTACTTAACCAAGAAACCATCCTTTTCCCAAGGAAAAATATTCCACCACTTCTACTCTTTCTATCATGCACATTACCTGCCCAATCAACATTAGTATAAGCATGCAAAATAAAGTCATCTGATTTTTCATACCACAATCCATATTCTATTGTTCCTTTCAAGTATCTAAAAATTATTTTCACATAAGCAAGGTGTGTCTCTTTAGGATCTGCTTGATATCTTGCTACTGTTCCAGCTACATTGGAAATATCTGGTCTAGTGTGAATTAGATATTGTAGACCACCAATCATTGATCTGTACTTTATCTAAAAAACAATTTGAGTCTCATCATTACTAGTTAGCTTGTATCCAGTCACCATGGGTGTCCCAACAGGTTTACAATCTTCCATTCCAAACTTTTTCAATATTTCCTTAAGATACTTGGTCTGAGATATAAAAATACCATTCTTACTCTTATTAATTTGCAAACCAATAAAAAATATCATCTCACCAATCATTGACATTTCAAATTCATTTTCTATTTCTTTAGAGAACTTCTTACTCATCTTATCATTGCCTCCAAAAATGATATCATCAATAAAAACTTCTATGATTAAGATTCCATCTTCATCAGTTCTTAAATATAAATTATTGTCTGCATTACCTTTTCTAAAACCAAGATGAAGTAAATACTTGTCCAGTCTTGCATACCATGCTCTCAGTGCTTGTTTCAGTCCATACAATGCTTTCTTCAAATTACAAACCATGTCTTCATCTTCTGTCAAAGGAAATCCATCAGTTTTCTCTATGTATACTTCTTCTTCCAAATCTCCATTCAAGAATGCTGATTTCACATCCATCTGATATACTTTAAAGTCTTTACGTGCATCGTAAGAAAGAAATAATCTCACAGCTTCTAGCGTAGCAACAAGAGAAATTTTTTCTTCAAAGTCAATGCCTTCTTGTTGTGAGTAGCCTTTACACACCATTCTAGCCTTATTTCTTACCATTGTTCCTTCCTCATCCATCTTGTTTCTAAGAACCCATTTAGTTCCTATCACATTTTTGTTCTTAGGTCTTGGAACCAATTCCGAAGTATTGTTTTTCTTTATCTGTTCAAGTTCTTCTTCCATAGCTTTAGTCCAAGATTCATCTCTACATGCTTTATCAGTAGTTTTCGGTTCAACTTGAGAAATCAAAAACATTTCATCTCTAACTCTAGATCTAGTCATCATACCTTTACTTGTATCACCAATAATATGATCTTTAGGATGGTTCTTCTTAACATACCTCAGAGTATTAGGAGTCTCAGTAAGCTCAATCAATTCATCTTCAATCTCATTATCAACCATCAAAGGTTCTTTAAGTTTAGCAATGACCTCTTTTATCTCTTCAATCTGACCACAATCATATGTTCTTTCCTAAATCTGAAAATTTTCATCTATCCTCACATTGGCACTTTCAATCAACTTTCTCAATCTCAAATTGAAACATTTATATGCTTTTCTCTTAGTAGAATAACCAAGAAAAATACCTTCATCACTTCTAGCATCAAACTTCCCTATCTCATCATCTCTTTTGATATAACATTTAATTCAAAATATTCTAAAATATTTTATTGTAGGTGTATGATCAAACCATAATTCATAAGGAGTATTACTTGTACCTTCTCTGATCTAAATTCTGTTCAAGGTGTACACAGTAGTACCGACAACTTCCCTCCAATGGACATGTGATACATTTCCTTCTAGTAGCATATTTCTTGCAACATCTAATATTGTTATGTTTCTTCGTTCTTCTATCCCATTCTGTTGTGGTGTCCTAGGTGCAAATGTTTTTCTATATATTTCATGCTCTTCACAGTAGGTATTAAATAAATCTGATGTAAACTCACCACCTTTGTCTGATCTCAAACATTTTATCTTCAAACAAGAGTCATTCTCAACTTTTGCTTTGAATAACTTGAATTTGTCAAATGCTTCACATTTCTCTCTCAAATATGTAACCCACATCATATTAGAAAAAGACATAAACAAAGTATAAAGTACCTTTCTCCATAATAAGATCTTGTTGTGGTAGGACCACATAGATCTATATGCACCAGATCCAACTTCCCTTTTGCTGAATAAGATTTTGTTTTAAAAATGCTTCTAGTCTGCTACACCATAACACACATTCTACACATAGTGTTAGATGGATTCACAATCTTAGGTAGATCTCTTATAGCTTTAGTCATACTTTCCTTCACAATGTTATCAAAGTTAACATGAAAAAATATTCTATGCCATAGCCAACTGTCATCAACCTTCAAAATAAAACAAGAAGCTTTAGATGTATTCAATCCAAATACATTACCTCTAGATTTAGTACAAGATGCGATCAAGTCGCCTGATTTACTTCTGATAGAGCATTTCCTATCAATTAATTTCAATTGATAACCTCTATCTACTAACTTCCCAACAATCAACATAATATGTTTAAGTCCATCAACAAGTAATACATTATCAGTAATAGTCTTTCCATCCAAAGAAATAGATCCAACTCCAATGATAAGCTTAGGAGTAAGGTCACCAAATCTAACAACACCACCATCACATATTTTTAGACTCACAAACTTATTTTTATCTCCAGTCATATGATGTGAACAACCACTATCTATAACCCATTTAGATTTCTTTTCAACATGAGACACTAAGGATTTTTCTTCATGTATAGGCTCATCATCCTTAATAGAAATAAATCTGATTTCATCATATCACCATCATCATCATCATATATGCATTCAATAACATAATAATATTCCTTGTCTTTTGAATACTTAGATTTGTAAAACTTAGGTTTATACTTTGGAACCCTTGTAGGACATCGAAATGCAAAATGACCAATCTTGTTACATGAAAAACATTTTAAATTTAATTTGCCTTCAAATCCACCCTTACCTCTCTTTTCTCTTCTAGTGATCAGGGCTCTACAGCCTCAAAAGTAGTAAGTTTCCCAATCAACATCTCTCTAGTAAAGTTCAGTGTCAAAGGTATAATATCCTCTATAGCTTGTACTTTAGTTTTGTATATAGGTGTCAAATATTTGAGTATCTTTGCAATAACTTCTTCCTCACTGTAAGTACCTCCAGAGTTTCTGATGCCAGTAACCACCTCAGTAATTCTCTGTGCATATTCCCTAATGTTTTCATCGTCTCTTATCTTCATTGATTCCATCTTTGTATTCCAATTTTGTAGCTTTTCTGGGTTAGTAAACTTATCTCCAATATATAGTGCTTCCAATCTTGTCTAAATCTCATATGCATAATCTAAGTCTTTTACTTCAATGAATTCACCTTCAGAAAGTGCACTAATCATTGATTCCCTTGCGACCATATTACATGAAAAAATCTTCTTATCATCTTCAGTAGCCTTCTCTAATTCATCCTCAGTCACTATCTTTTCCTTCTTTTTCGTGATCATCCAGTAGTCAATTCCCAAACATAGAAAATGTGTTCTCATCTTGTTCTTCCAACTGTCAAAGTTTTCAGGAACAAATTTTGGACTATCCTTCCTATATTAAGTCATCTTTAGGATCACCTCAAGCTATTAAGCTTTCTCTGTAAGGACCAGTAGCTCTGATACCAATTTTTAGGAATAACAGTCCACAAGCACAACTGAGAGGGGAAGTGAATCAGTTGTGATACAGAATATTAAACTGTAATCTTTATAAACCAAAACTTCAATGCAAATGATAACACAATAAATGCCAACACAATAACACAATAATTTTTGTTGAGGAAACCCTATTAAAGATAAAACCCTGGTGGTAATTAGCACCCAAAAATTATGTACTAAGAGTATAGTATTCATGTTTATAGATTTAGTCCTGTTAGGAGCTTATTAAAAAATTACAGTACACAGTCCATGTTAAAGGATAGACCCTGTTAGGATTTAAGAGTAACAGTGGGCTCACTACCTAGGCACACTACCTAGGCACACTACCCAAAGAAATTTAAAGCCACCCTCAAGGATTTACAATCTGAACAAGTGTATATAAGGAATATACAATCCAGTGAACTATCTAATAGCAACTATCTTTGCTTGGTCAGTTCCAATGAAGTATTCTTATCACAAACTCCGCTCTACATCCAACAACCAACAAGCCTCATAGCTTTCACACTTATCTATCTTTTCAATCTCTACCACATATTTCCAACAGAAAAGATCTCTCATGTATACCCTATTACAATAATTCATTAGGTCAGCCAATTAAGCTTTCCCAATACACAAATAGTTAATTAGGTCAGCCAATTAGGCTTTCCCAATATAGAAATAATTGTATAACCCCTTTATAAGATACACACAGTACCTATAACAAGTAAACATCAATTACAATACATCGGTTATAGTCCACAATCCGCAATCCACACTCACAATTCATAATACATGCTACATGTCTAAAGTTGGCCACCAAATAGGTCTCCTCCAGAATACACGCCATAGCTGACATCACTAATACTCTCACAACTATCGATCAACAAAAAAAAATCCTCAATGTGTCCTCTATCATCCCATAAGATCACATATGCTGAAATATCTTCATATGTAAGATATACGTAAAATATAGAGACCCACTCTATCAAGCATTACTGTCATAGTCCAGAAACCAGTCTTCACTAAATCATCTGTAACTTCACTAATACATAACCTCAAGTCAAGCAACCTTAGAAATAAGATCATCACACATCTAACTCCATATCCCTATCTTCAATCATTCTGAATCATCTGTACAGGGTCCGTACACTTCTTCCAGTCAAATAACCAATTTTTTCTCTTCACAAAAATATATGTTGACATCAGTGACAAAACATGAATATCAGCAACATAAATAGTACCCAAATCTGATATCATCAAACAAAAAATACTATACCCTATTAGAATTATTAGAAGGGGAATGCACATGCATTTAGGCACACTACCTAGAGCTCACTCTTCAAATACAAATGAGGGCCACAACCCTAAATGGACTACAATCCACTCTAGAGAACAATCCATAAATTATGAACTAACTGATAACATCTCTATCATGCCAATACAGTTCCAATTAATTACATCAAATCTCTACCTCAGTTGCAGATTCCACTCATACCTCTTCATACAATCTCTTTATACTCACACACATATTCTCTCTCTTTTTTCAATTACAAATGATTACATCTTTATATACATTTCACCAACCTTGAAAGATAAACAAGGTTGACATCAACCTTAACACCTCAATTAAAAATATTTGATCAAATACAATATAATCTTTAATGTGATCCAAAACATGTCAGCAAAGACATAGCTAGGATTCAAATATTCATCCTAGAACACGCTCCAGATCCATGAATCACACCTTGATCCATCACAACATGCTACACCATCATGTCACCCAAGAATAATAAGAACACCAGCATGAAAAAATAAAATCACCAAATCTGATCGCATAAACCAATGCAATCCAACAACACAAATAAGACACAATCTATAAATATCAGCAAGAAACATGAAATGCCACGACAACAACACCAAAAATCTATCTCAAAATTCACAAATCTCTACATTGTTCATCAGGAGAACCAATCATAACCTTTGTCACTTAATACAAATATCTTTCTATCATCCAAATCATCAACCACTTGAGCTGAGGGCACACATCCATGTCCTAAACTCACCACCATGTTAGTAACCAAAAATATTGCATAACTGATCCACATCGATGAAAGTATTGCAACATTGTCTCTTCCTAAACAACCAAAATACCATTCTTTGATAAATCATTCATAGCTCACTCAAATTAACATGTACTCCTCTATAAATTGACATAGTTCAACTAAAAAAATCCTTAAAACCATATGTACCTTCAAACCATATGATCTTAAATATAGTAGTCATACCAAACAAAACTTCTCACTCAACATACCAAGAACACTGTCACCAACAATAGAAATATGTTGACACCAATGAAAAAACATCAATGTAAGCACATATATGCATGATAGTCCAACAATATCAAACAAAATGCACTACACAAGGCTTAGGATTCCCACCTCGTGATAATATTATTTCTAACCTACATCAAGCTTATTCAATTATTCATATATACCTAAACAAAGAAGAAAGTGAAAACCTAACACAAGTGATGTTCCTTCTACTTCAAATTTTGATCCTCCATCTCACTTACAAACCCTCTTAACATAAGAAATAAACATTGCACCTCCTAAGAATGAAAGTTTTGATTTAGCAAAATGAGTCTTTTGGAGACAAAAATATGAAAAAAATATTAAATTCCCCTTTTCAACTTTCCTAAGAATAAAAAATTAAAAAATAAACATGTTCATTATCTTTTTCATCATAGTAATTCAGATTCCCTTACTGACTACATTGAATTTAGACAATTTTTTAAAGATGTGTTTGATGAATGCCTTATTTATATTACAATGGATCTTATACTTTTTCTTAATATTAACAATGTTTTTCATTCACACTTCCTTCACTTATTATGTTGTTCCACACTATGTAACCTTTCTAGCTTACCTTATTGGGGGCTCTTTGTTTTTTAGATGGTTATACTTTCATATGTACAATATTACTTTGTGAGAAACATAATATGTAATTTTCCTTATCTTCATACTTGGATAGAAAGTTTTATCTCTTCAATCTATTATTCTTCCTAGGGATCCACTTTCCCTTGACCGCGAGGTATTTGTTTATGCTAGTCAACCCATCAAGCTAGCTCTGTATTATGCTAGTCAACCCATCAAGCTAGCTCTGTATTATGCTAGTCAACCCATCAAATAGGAACAGTCCTTAAGGAAAGAATTTTTTTTGTTAAGGGATCTGAAAACTAAGATCAGGCCTAAGGAAAGCATTGTCTCCATTAAGGAATCTAAGACAATGAGGATCAATGCTTAAGGAAAACATTGTCTCCATTAAGGGATCCGATGAAAGGATAAATACAAGGAAAATATTGTCTCCTTGGAAAACTAAAAAATAGGGAGATTGCAATGAATCATTATGTATGTGTGTGCAAAATGTGAAACAAGGAGTGGAGTGTATGCCCCCACATTAAAGAAATTACAAACACCTTAATGGGAGAAATGAATTTAAAGGAGAATACATGAACCCACAATAAACGTTTCCACCATGACATGCCACCAAGAAAGGACAATCAAAGGTAAATTAATACATGTAAAAAGAGAGAATGAAAGTGATCTACTAACTCTGGGATTGGTATGATCATATGATAATACATGCATATTATGTCAAAATGAAATGTCATCATTCCCCAAAGGTAGAAGAACTACAATCACAATGAGAGAATATCACATAAGAGTCATGAAGAAGAGTCTTTTTGGGCCAGAATCACGAAGACCAAAAAGAATAAGTACCTATCATTTTGCATCATCTTATTAGACAACTTAAAGGCACATTTATGAACAGTGTCACATACACAACATAAAATGTAATAACATATAGAATAAGTGAGATACAAATCAAGGAATGTCACAACAAGTCGACCCCTTTATCAGCTTGCACCAACGAAGAAACAAAAATAATTTAAAAGAATCTAAAAAACACATATATCGAGCAACACCTCACAGGTGAAGTACATCATGGAAAACAAGAAAACACATAGAATTCACCACACAAGAGGAGCTAATCAAGAATATAACCAACCCACCCCCATATTTGTGTGTAGTGTTTAGGGAAGGTGGAAAACATGCAAGAGGAGAAATATCAAGCACGATAGATGAAAAAATAGACAGTTTCAAATTTGAACCATGCTGTAAAGATGGGTCACTTTGCTCATTACTAGGACTAATAGATAATTATTATGAAAAATTACATGATAAATCATGATTAACATCAATAAGCTCATACATATCATCAGAATCACTAGCATGAATATCATCATTAGTTGCATTAGGAACATCAAGAGGATCAATATTTGAGAGTATCTTCTTCATCCAAATTAATTGTAATAGAATCCAAGATAAAAATATCATTATCATGTTTATTCAATTTCATCTTTTCCAAGTTAACTTCATCCTTTGGGCTATGCATGGGCTGGTCAAAAGGGATCAATGCATCAGTAGGCATTGTAGGTGAAGATAATTTTTGGGAAGCACATTGACAAGCTCTATCACAATGTTTACAATGAGTATTATGAGCACAATAATTACTCTTTTTTCCTATAAATTGGGTTTGGTTTAGGATCAATCAACATTGAGACCTTTTATTCTTTAGGAGGAAGAGCGGAAGGAACCACGCTAGGTTAAGAGATAGCATCAAATTTTTTTTTAGAAGATATAGGAGGTGGAAAAAAATAATATATGGGAGGTGTAGGTGGTGTAGGGAGAAGTCCAAGTCTAGGGAAGGAGATGGAACATCCTTAAGATTAATGATCTCACAAATATTTTGAATCTTATTTTGTATATATGATTGAAAGAGGTTTTCTTTGCGAGGTTGAGTTGGTTGAGGCATAGAAGGCCAAAAGAAATCAAGGTCAATAGACTCTCGAGGTATGGAATGTTGATAGAGGCTATGATTAAATGTCATGATTTCTCCATCGTGTTGGTCTACTAAGATGGTGGGGGGGGGTGAATCAGATAAAATCAAAATTAAATAATCAAAACTTAGCTTATTGATTCACTCGGTAGAACTGAATACACTAATGACCAACTCACCAAAGAACTTAATAACTTAAACAACCATACATCTCATAATATTAAAATCAATCATTCAAAATCAGTTAACACCAGATTTAATGAGGAAACCCAATATGGGAAAAACCTCTTTGGGAATTGTGGCCCACAATAAAAATGTACCCTTCTGAAGTACTCTCGGTTAAGAACTTATCCTGTTAAAGATTACAAACAAATTTTCTAGATGTGACCCTATTAAGGGATTTACCTCATTTTTGTTAAGATCTTCACCCTGTTAGGAGTGGCTTTGTTAGAGTATTTTAAAAAATCTTTCAGAATGTCACCTACTTCTAGGATTTGAAAATAAGACTGTTAAATCCATGTGGTTAAGATATTTTTATCTGTTACAAATGCTAATAAGAAAAAATAAAAATTTGATCTATAAATATAGAAACTACCTTTGCTTGGGTCAGATCCTTTATCCTCAAATGAATACTAGCATCACATACTCTATTTGTCTCTTCTTTAGACTATAGATTCTTCTCTTTCTACTTCTCTGCTATGCTTGGTAACTTTTGTTATTCAAATTCTTATGCTTCTTAATTTAACTCACCATCATCTCTTCTCCATTTAGTTCCCATCCTTTATATAGACAAAATTTTGCCTCTTAATATCCTTGCTTAGGTTTTCTATCATTGGGGCTTAGTCATTCGATCATCTTCTTCACAAATCTTAGCTTGGTAAACCATTTAAATTTTACCTCGTAACTTGAACTTTTTCTTGGAATTCTAATAATCAGGTTTAACCACTTAATCTTTGCCTTAGATCTTCTCATTGAATTTTCTCGCTCGTAGATCTTCTAACAAACTTCCTTTAATTATTATCAATGTCCAGATCATCATAGCTTCATTTTAAATTTGATTTTATCATCATTTTCAATCAATATCCTGTACTCGGTAACTTGCTTTGCAACTTGGTAACTAAATTCATTCACTGCTCGGTGCCTAACTCATTCTCGGTGCTCGGTAAGTGAAACTGACTAACACAACTCTATACCGACTGAATCTGTCTATCTCGGTAGAGTAACTCTTTTTAGTTATAACTTAACTCTTTTCAATCTATGACTTAATCAATCAAATATATAGTAGCAAACAACTATATCAACATTACTTCATCATTGTCTGATCTATATTTGTCACCCATTTAACTTCTCCTTCTTATGATATGGTAACTCAATAAAACCAGTAATCAATTTCTTAGCATCAATGAAAAAATAATAACCGATCTAACAATTTATACAAACATGTATACCTATGATCACTCGGTCTTCATCATCTCCATCACTTGATTAATGATCTCCCTCTTTGGAATTAATGGCAACACTATAGTATTACTATAGTAGCTAATGATGGAAATTCTCAATACTATCAATCTCTATCATTACTCCCTCTGAGTTGATAGTTTTTTTTTTATCATCAAACCGTTCTCCCTCTTGGATAAATCTTCTGATACTATAACATACATTTTGATTATCCTTTATGAGTAAATAGTAGCAATTCATTCTCTTCCTCTTTCATTAATATGTCCCTTATGGATAAATTTCATCAATTCAATCTCTCCCTCTTTGACAACAATGCCAAAAAGTGATACTCCTAAAAAAAATTCAACAGTGGATTATACATTACATGTATAGATATTCATTGCATACATAAATCTCCACACAACTTCAGGAATCACCTAATGTGTATCATACTAACATCAATTCAAGAATAGATATTCTAATAAAGTATAGAATTGATGTAGCATGCCTCATGCTTCTTAGTTAATATTCGATAGGGGAAGAACCCTTAATTTACCTCTAAGATACTCAAAAGCATCTTTCGATAGTGGCTTTGTAAAGATATTAGCCAGTTGTTCCTTTGGATTCACATATTCGAATACCACATTTTTTTCTTTAACTTGGTCTCTCAAGTAGTGATACTTGATAGAAATGTGCTTGGTCTTTGAATGCATAACCAGGTTCTTTGATATGTTGATATCACTTGTGTTGTCACAAAAAATTGTTATAGGATCTGAGATAATCTCTTGCATACCTTCAAGTAGTTGTTTGATCCAAATAATATTCACACAATTCATGGAAACAACAACATATTCAGCCTCGGGAATAGACTGTGAAATGCAACTCCACTTCTTGATTAGCCATGTGACCAATCTTTCACCTAGAAATAATGCTCCTCCACTAGTACTTTTCCTATCATCAATATTTCCAGCCCAATCTGTATCAGTGTACACTTTCTGATCAAAATTACTTCCTTTCTTCTACAATAAACCAAAATCTTCAGTTCCTTTTAGATATCTAAAGATTCTCTTAACTGCAAACATATGTGTTTCCTTAGGATTAGAAGAAAATCTTGTAACAATCCCAAAAATGTGTGCTATATCAGGTCTGATTTGAACAACATACTACAATTTACCAATCATGGATTGGTAAAGAGTATTATCCACCTCTCATGTCTTGTCTTCTTTTCACAATTTACATCCCATGACCATTGGTGTTCCAACAGGCTTGGAATCTTCCATACCAAAAGTTTTGAGGATCTCTTTGACATACTTAGCTTGTGTAATATAGATCCCTTGTGCAACTTGTTGTATCTGTAGACCTATAAAGAACTTAATCTCTCCAATCATTGACATTTCAAATTATGTTCTCATTTCATCAACAAATGCCTTACATAAGGTTTTATTGCCTCCAAAAATAATATCATCAACAAAAATTTCAGCAATCAAAACCTTGTTTTCACTGTCACACTTCAAGTAAACATTATTGTTATCACATGTTCTTTGAAATCCTATTTTTAATTGATAAGAGTGAAATCTCTCATACCATGCTCGAGGTGCTTGCTTCAAACCATAAATATCTTTTCTGTAATTTACATACCCTGTTCTTATTTGTTCTCTCAATGAATCCTTCAAGTTTCTCAATATAAACTTCTTCTTCCAGTATCCCATTCAGAAATACAGACTTGACATCCATTTGATAAAATTTGAATCCTTTGTAAGCCACATAAGCTATAATTAATCTAACTCCTTCCAATCTAGCAACAGGTGCAAAAGTCTCTCCATAATCAATACCTTCTTCTTTTGCATAACCTTTGCAAACTAATCTAGCTTTGTTTATGATGAAGTCTCCATTCCCATTCAGCTTGTTTCTAAAAATCCATTTAGTACCAATAAATTTTTTATCCTTTTCCCTAGGTAATAAAGTCCGTGTACTATTATTTTCAATCTGATCAAACTCTTCTTTTATTGCTTTCATCCAATTTTCATTATCTAGTGCATCTTTAACTTTGTTTGGCTCAAATGTAGATATCAAACATGTATTGTCTCTTTCCTTTCTTCTTGTCATCACTCCAACATCTTTATTTCCAATAATCTTTCTTGGGGAATGGTTCCTCCTCACATACTTTTCTAAAATAGGCTCGGTAGGTCTTGGTGCTTCATCCTCATCACTCAGTTGTTGAGAAAGTTGTTCATCTTCCTCCTTGGTAGGTGCTCTTAGTAAGGTGTTAGGAACATCAGGTTGTATATATACAAACTTATCTTAGTCTTCAGGTTCCTTTTTGCTTTCTTCATCATTCTTTTCTGTAAACTCATCGATTCTCAAACTTGCATTTTCCACCATTTTGTTAGTAACTTTATTCAAACAGTTATAGGATTTAATCCTTGTAGAAAATCTTAAGAATATACCTTCATCCCCTTTAGAATCAAACTTTCCTTCTCTAGAATCTTTCAAGATATAACATCTATTTCCAAAAACTTTGAAATAACTCACATTAGGTTTGTGTTCATACCATATTTCATAAGGTGTTCTGTTGGTACCTTTCTTCATTTGTACTCAGTTCAATGTGTAAACGACAGTATTGACTTCTTCTCTCCAAAATTTTTGTGAAATACCTTTCTCAATCATCAGTGTCCTTGCACAATAAAAAATAGATCTATTTATTCTCTTTGCAATACCATTATGTTGTGGTGTCCTCAGTGCTGAAATCTATCTCTTAATTTTATTTTCATTACAAAATAGTGTAAACTCATCAGATGTAAACTCACCTCCTTTATCATATCTTACACATTTCAGTTGTTTTCCTATTTCTTTCTCAACTCTAGCCTTGTACCACTTAAACATTCTAATTGCATTAGATTTTTCTTTTAAGAACATTATAGACATCATTCTAGAATAATCATTCACAAATAAAATAAAATATTTGTCTCCATAGTAACTTCCAGTTCTCATGTGTCCACATAAATCAGTATGCACTAAATCCAAAATTCCTTATATTATAACATAAGTCTTTCTTGGATGAATGGCAAGCGAGAGAGAGAGAGCGGAGTGGGTGACCAATGACTAATGTTAGAAGGCACTAATTTGAATCCAGCTTTGGGCGGGAAACCTTCTGGCTTGGGACAGAGCGATCAGAGTACCTACCAGGGCTAGGGTATCGACCAAGGTACCGAGGATGTGACATGCGAAGGGGCCCCACAGATTTGGTAGCTAGATCCAGGAGGAAAAAATGGGGCTGCACCTGAAAATAGAGAGATGGGTGCGGCTAGGGCCCCACTGGGGCGGTGGACTAATCTTTTTGGAGTCAAACCCTCTGGTAAGTCTCCTTTCCCAAATATCAAGCTTGTTTCGAACAAAGATAAAGGGACCTATGCTTTAGAACTTCCCTTTGAGCTTATAGATCATAATATTATGAGCATGGCTGCTACTTTGGTGGTTAAGTTCATTGGATCCAGACCCAATATTGAAATAGTCAGAACCTTTGTTAAAAATAGATGGGATATTAAAGGCCAAGTCGCAGTTACGACAATGGAAAAAGGATTCATGTCTTTTGAGTTTTCTTATCAAGAGGACCTGTCCAAAATCCTCTGTGCTGGGAATTGGTCAGTAGGCATATCTACCCTTATTCTACAAAAATGGACCTCTAATCCAGATCTTAACAAGGATTTTCTGACCCAAGCTCCTATTTGGGCTCAACTTCCTGAGTTGCCTCTGGAGTATTGGCATGAGGATGTTTTTGAGGGTATTGCCAGATCCTTCAGGGAGCTGCTTTCTATTGACCCTGTTACAGCAGCAAAGAAGCGACTCACTTATGAAAGGATTTGTATTAGAGTTGATGTGGGCCAAGATATGTCTGAATCTATTGTCTTTTAATCCAGATTGGGAAGAAGAGTGCAAATGATTGAATACGAGAGTGTCCCTTTTGCCTATTTCCACTGTAAGAAAGCTGGACATAAAGCTAATAGGTGCCCAATGGCCATGGCAAAGGATACTGCTCAAAAGGAGCATATTAAACAAGGAAAGAGGCAAGATGACCAGCCCATTAATAAGGACCTCTTACACACAAAAAAATTCTGGATAGAGAAAATCCCTAGTGACAAGGTACAAAAAAAGCAAATCTTGCAAGGGATTCTCTCTGGTGAGAACTGGGAAAGGCACATAGAACAACCGTCTATTGAAAGGGCTATATCAATAGAGGAGGAATCAATATCCCTCCCAGATATTGACACAGAGGGTGAAGTTGTTGTAGTTAGCCAAACTCAGTTGGGGGACAATAAGGGACCATATGACAAGGAGAGCAGGGAGCCTTCGTTTGAAGGGGAGAGAGATGAGGCTAGCTTTTCCCTCTCTATTGTCCCTGACACATAGGAAGAGGGGAAATTCAAGATGGGTAAGGAACCATACCTCTCCTAGCTTCCAAAGGAAAGCAGTAGTGATCTCCTTTCACCAAGGAAAATAAGCCGGTTCTTGGAAATGGTTTCCTCCTCAACACCGGGACAAATCTCAAGAATGGAAGCTCTGTTTGACAGTTACAAAGATGTATCAAAGGAAAATGAGGGAGCATGGATAAAAGTGAAAAATAAAAATAGTACAGAACCATCCCTAGCATCACCTGCAGCAACAAGAAGCAGGGCTAAAGCAGACACAGGAAGCAAGCAAACACACCTGGTAGGAGGAGTATGTATCAAATCAGAAAGGAAGAAGAAAAAAGAAATATTGCGGATGGGTACCAAAGGACCATCCAAGAATCTCTAAATAAAGCATGAAGATCATATCTTGGAACATCAGTGGGCTAAATGGAGCCCATAAACAAGCAATAATTAGAAATATGATTAGAGACGATAGACCAGATATTTTTTTGATACAAGAGACTAAAATGAAAAAGGATAAAGTTGCAGGCATTTCTTTTGGAAAAAGTATGAGGAGAACGACATCAAATTTGGATGGAGCCTCTAGAGGCCTTCTGATGCTTTGGAAGGATAACCTTAATGCCCAAGTCACTTGGAATGAGGGCAATATCTTACTTATGCATTTCACTAACTCATTTTCTCAGGAGGGATGGGCTGTCATGAACATTTATGCGCCAAACACTAAGCTTACTAGACTTGCTTTCTGAGACAAGATTCGTACCCTTTTTTCCAAAATCACTGAACCAAAGACCATTTTTATGGGGGATTTCAATACCCCCCTTCTGGAATTAGAGAAGTTTGGGGGCTTTCCACCTGACCTGGACAACAGGCAGCACCTGGCAAGTCTGATTAATGAGCTGGCTCTTGTTGATGTGGAATTAGGGGGGGCACTTACACCTAGTCAAATAGGTGTATGGGTAAAGAGTGTATTCAGGCTTGCCTGGATAGAGCCCTCATTTCTATGGACTGGATGCAACAGTATCAGTATCACCTTTCCTCTTTGGTAATGTTTGGTTCGGACCACTCACCTATTGCTCTTAATATGTAAAATCTTAATAGGAAAAAGGCCTTCCCCATCAGATTTGAAAAGATGTGGACCACCCACCCCAACCTCCTACCTAAGATCAAGGATTGGTGGGGCATTGATGTGGAGGGGACCGCACAGTACAGAGTGGCTAAGAAGCTTTAAAACATCAAAATGGAGATAAGAAAATGGAACAAAAAAGAATTTGGTAATATATTCCAAAATAAAGACAGGATTAAGTCTGAGCTGGCCATGATCCAAGAAGAGATCCAAAATCATGGGTATGATGATGATAGAATCAGGGCTGAAAAAGACATTTTGACAGATCTGCATAACATTGTGATTAAGGAGAAGATGTACTAGAGGCAAATGTCTAGATCAGTATGGCTAAAAGAGGGGGACAAAAACTCTTGGTTTTTCCACCTATCTACCATGAAACATAGGACGGCTAATAGAATCAAGGAAATTAAGAAAGGGGATCAGACTTTGGAGGAAGACAAGGAGCTTGCAAAAGAGGCCATCAGGTACTTTACTCAAATCCTCTCTAAAGAGCTTAATCTCAGCATGAATGATCAGGAGGCTATTCTTCAAGCTCTCCCTAAGGTGATCTCAGAAAGCCAGAATAAGAGCATGCTGGCAATCCCTGATCAGGCTGAAATTCATAGAGCGATCTTTTCTTTACCAGCAGAGAAAGCCCCGGGCCCAGATTGGTTCCCTTCTTTCTTCTTCCAGAATTATTGGGAAATTATAAAAGAAGACATTGTCAAAGCGGTCCAAGAATTTTTTGGAACCAAAATCATTCTTAAGGAGATCAACGCCACATTCCTTGTCCTCATCCCAAAAATCCTAGGTGCGGATTCTTTTGATTGTTTTAGGCCTATTAGTCTGTGTAACTCCTTCTATAAGATTATCTTGAAAGTCTTAACTCTCAGACTTCTTAATACCCTCTTGGCTCTTATAGCTCCCCAACAATCGGGTTTTGTCCCCGAAAGGCAAATTATGGACTCTATAATGGCGGTGCACGAGGTGATTCAATCTTTGAAAGAAGGCAAGAGGGAAGGTTTCCTGCTCAAACTAGATCTCTCCAAGGCATATGATAGGGTTGACTGGACTTTCCTGAGAAAAATTATGGGGGCATTTGGTTTCAATGGTAAGGTCTTAAAGATCATTTCCAAACTGATATCTACCCTGTCTTTCACTATTTTGGTGAATGGGTCTTCCTCTAAATTCTTCAAATCCTCTTGAGGACTTCAGCAAGGGGACCCCCTCTCCCCTATCCTTTTCATCATCCTAGCTGATTGCTTAGGAAGGTTTATACATGAACATAGAATTAGGGGGCATATTAAGGAGCTAAGACCCTCTTCAGGACCTTTCACTTATACTCATCAGCAATTTGTTGATGAAACTATTCTGGGGGGGAGTCTTCAGTGAAGGAGGCTAGAAATGTAAGGGATATTCTCAATTCCTACACCAAAGCTACGGGGCAGCTTATTAACTGGAACAAGAGATGAATTTTTTTCATCAACACTCCAGAGGATAGACAGAGGAGAATGGTAGGTATTCTGGGCTATAGCATTAGCTCCTTTCCAGCTTCCTACCTAGGCCTTCCACTTGGAAGCAAACCCCTAGAGGCTTTCTGGGGAGGCCTTATAGATAGATTCAATAGGAAATTGGTGGGATGGAAGGAACTCACCCTGAGTTAGGCTGGGAAAATTACTCTGATTCAATCCACTCTCCAAAACCTCCCTACCTATGCGCTTATCCTTTTCTCTATCCCTGCAAAGGTGGTAGACACTCTAGAAGCCATCCAGAGAAAGTTCCTATGGGAAGACAAAGATGGAAACAAGAAATACCCACTGGTGGCCTGGGATAAGGTATGTAAGCCAAAAAAATATGGAGGCCTAGGGATCAAGCTGTTGAAGAAGTTCAACAAAGCTTTGCAAGCCAAATAGATTTGGAGAATCTTCAATTCAACAGGGGAATGGAGGGACATCATGAAGGAAAAATATGCAGCCGACTTAACCTTCAAACAATTCATTAGCAGAGACTCTGACCCAAAGGGCTCCCATATTTGGAATGTCATTCTGAGGACCAAAGGAATAGTGACCGCAAAAATGAGATGGAAAGTGGGTAATGGCAAGAAGGTAATTTTTTGGCATGATGACTGGCTCAGACAGGGACCTCTATGGAATTTGGAGCCTTACAACAAATGGGAAGAACATTGCATGGACAGGTTTGGAAGTAGAGTCAATGACTATAGAATTAATAATAAATGGGTCAATCTCACTGAGGTGTCCCATGATCTCAAACCCCTTATTGTCTATCTGGGGCACACTCCCCTTTATCAAAATGAGGATGTCTTGGTTTGGGGGGAGACCAAGGATGGAAACTATACTGTGGCCTTGGGATATGCTTCGATGCAGGGGTCTACTTCTATACCCACTTGGGTGAAGGCCTGGTTCCCTGGTATCATCCCTAAAGTTAATATATTCTTTTGGAATTTGCTTCAAAATCGCATCTTGACAGTGGAAATTCTTATTAAAAGGGGACATTACATTCCTAATAGATGTATCCTCTGTAAAAGTAATAGTGAAAATGTGGACCACTTATTTCTCCACTGTGATTTTTCCAGGAAAATATGACATCATTTCCTGGGTTTTTTTGAGACATCCTGGTGTTTCCCTAATACCACCCTTCATCTTTTTGAACAATGGCAACAGGGGGGGAGTGGCCATCATCTCTGGGTTTGGGCTATGCCACACATCTATTGGGGGCTATGGAAGGAACAAAACAATAGGATCTTTAGGGAACAGATCACCCCGATTAAGGTTGTAGCCCAGAAAATTGCTAATGCACTTAAGGAAAACTACACCATTTGCAAAGGCAGAAACACTTCTACTCACTTAAATGGACTAAACAACATCAACAAAATGCTCGACTGTAGATGGTCTTTACCATCGAAAGGGTGGTTCAAAGCTAATTTTGATGGGGTAGCAAAGGGGAACCCTAGGAAGGTAGGGGCGGGAGGAATCATTAGAAAATCGCATGGCAAAGGAATTGTAGCTATTTCAGCACCCCTAGGATCACAAACCAACCACTATGTTGAGGCTAGTGTGGCACATCACACTCTCAAGCTTGCCAAAGATATGGGCATCAAGAAATTATGGGTGGAAGGGGACTCAAAAAATATAATTGATTGTCTTAATGAAAATACCAGAGCTTCCTGGACTATAGAGAATATCATAAAAGAATGTATTCAAATTCTGAAGTCCTTTGATAAGATCTATGTTGCACATGAATACCATGAAGCAAACCAGGTGGCAGACATGCTGGCAAACTTGGGTGTCACGTATGAAGAAGTTAAACAATGGAAGGATGGGAAGCATTTACCACCAGAAATTGCCAACATTATGGAAAGTGATCAGGTTCCGGGCAAACTCAGAAATATTAAAGACTAATTATGACAGAAGCAAAAAGGCTAATAATGGAGAGTAAAGACAGAGGCAAAAAGAATCCCCGTAGGATGTGCAAGTACAAAATCTGTGATGGGAAAGTCAGTTTAATGCCCCATCGACACACTTGGCAGAATTTAAGAAATTATTACATTTACATAGCTAAAGGAAGGCTCTCAAAACCCCATACAAACATCATACTACAAACGATCTTCAAAAGAAATAGAGGAAACAAAAAAGTTGCAGACATGGTGGGAGAGCAACACAGGAGAGAGCCGGAGAGAGAAACAAAGAAATAGCGGCGGAGATCAAAGGTGTGAGAAATTCTAAGAAAAGGGGAAGTAACCACTTATATCTAATGCATTCATGGGTGGAAGCCATCTGTTACAAATATGATGGTTAACAGCTGGAAGGAAGGTAAGGTGAAAATTGATGGGGTTACATTCATGGTGACTGAGAAAATTGTTTCAGCGGTAACAGGCATTCCTATTATAGGAAAGAAATT
The DNA here is from genome assembly GCA_018584345.1 of Thuja plicata. NCBI lineage: Eukaryota > Viridiplantae > Streptophyta > Pinopsida > Cupressales > Cupressaceae > Thuja > Thuja plicata. The sequence goes on along the minus strand of MU227475.1, from coordinate 723,466 downwards.
CTATAGGGATAGAAAAATCTCTACTAAAGCTCTGACAAAATTCATCAAAAATGAAGCCAAAAAATGTGCTCTGGTCAAGAAAGGCACTTTTTATCACCCGAGCTCCATCAAACCTCTGTGGCATTTTGTGTTGCGAGTGATAATCAAATACCTCACTTTGGACACCAGATTTGACCACATCAGCACCCACCATTTTGTGCTCCTCAACCATTTCAGGTATGGGGCTAATGTTTCCCTCCCTTTCTACCTATATTCATCTATTAATGAAAACATAAATGATCATAAGGAGAAACAGTTAAGTAATCCGGTCTTCCATGAGGGCTTACTTCTTTTGATTTATGAGTATTTCAAATCCTGTACTCGGGGTTAGGAAATCCAAGACAAAGAGGAAGGGGCTTCCAAGGGGGAGTCAGAGGAGGAATACTTCCCCTCTAAAACAGAGGATAGTAGAGACATGCACTCTGATACAGAGGAGGAACATTCTAGGCAAAAGAAGAAAATAAAACACAGAGCTAAAAAAGAGATTTTAAAACAACACATTGAAGTCTCTTCAGACAGGGAATACAATAAGGAAGAGGAAGGAATGGAAAGAGGGAAGGAGAGTTCAGGAGAAGAAACAACATTAAAGAAGAAAGGGAAAAAGGAAACAAAAAGGAAGATCACTATCAAGATTCTGACTCAGAATGAGGAGGATAACTTGGGGAAGAGGGCCACGAGATCCAAAAGAGTCAAAGTGGAAACAAAGGAGGAAAAGAAGGCCAAACAAGATGAGACACAAGAGGATAAAGATGAAACAGAGTTGTGTCAGGGTATGGACAATGAAGAGGACAAGATCAGCCAGAGCTATGCTGAGTATGGTGAAGAATAGTACACCTGTAGTATTATAGGTAAAAATAAGAAAGTGGTATGGAGAAACTTTGACTTAGTCTCGGCCAAAATGGGCATTAAGAGAGAATTGGTAAAGACCCTGGTGAAGGAAAAAAAAGAGGGAAGAATATAGATGGAGGAGCTCATTGACCCGACTATGGTGATATTCAGTGACAATGCAAGGGAAATACCACAAATGGATGTGCTGAATAATGCAAATAACAACACAATAGACAGCTATAGAACAACAAAATGGACCTATTATGAAATTGATGACATGAAAAAAAGGATGGACAGAATGGAGAAGGAACACATTAGCAACAAAAATAAAAACATAGCAGAGGACAGAGAGCTGGACAACAGAGTGATTGAACTGAAAAACAGAATTGAAAACATTGAATCTACAATGGTCAAAATAGAAGAGTAGAGTTATAATATTCTAAAAGCTTCTAATGACAACATAAAGGTCATAATTGATAAGTTTCAAGAGCAAAAAGGTAATACGGAGGAAAGGCAGAAGCAAGGAGAGAGGAACCAACTCCAAGAAGATGA
>MU227475.1:706080-721997 GCA_018584345.1 Thuja plicata | reverse complement strand
AGAGCAAAAAGGTAATACGGAGGAAAGGCAGAAGCAAGGAGAGAGGAACCAACTCCAAGAAGATGAAAATGAAAAGAATAAGACAGACAAGGGAGCTGACAAGGAGTTGGCTGAAATCAGAGAAGCTACTGGAAGAATGACAAAGCTGGAGATTAGGGCAGCGGAGATTCTTAGAGATATATCCTAAAGGATGGACCTGTTAGAGTTGTCATATTATAGCTAATAATTAATTAATTTAATTATTAGTATATTATACTCTACGCTTAAGTTAAACTTAGGCATCTTATTATTTCTTAGGGTTTCCCTTTTAGGGTTTCATGATTCCTTTTATAAGGATTCACATCTTTGTTTTTCATAGGGATTTTTTTCACATCTCATTTGTAACATCTTGAAACATATTGTTAATATATTGTTTTCTTGTGCATATGATGTCTCCTATATTTTAGCCTCTATAGATTCTTCCTGTCTTTTGTTCTTTACTTCTTACATGTGACAGGGTTATGCATGCAGGTGTTCTTGGGAGAATAGGGTTTTACCTATTCTAACATGGTATCAGAGCCATCTTGCTGCTTGTTGTTCATGTTTTGTCAAAGTGTTTCAGAAGCTGGAGTTTTTTTTGGTCTTTCAGAAGTTTTTTATGTGGATTTAGGGGGGACCTTTGTTTCTGATCATTTTGGGCTCAAACGGACATCTCTGTTGTGCTTAGAGTGCCCAAAAACCCCAGAATCCATATAAAATTTATCCATTTTGGACAACTTGCCTCGGAGGCAAAAAAATTTAGTTTCCAGTGTCGTACAGGCATGAAAACCAAGAAAAAAATAAAAATAAAAAAACATTTTTTTAATGTTTTTTATGTGTTAAATAACATTGCCAATGTTTTTTGTTTAGCGCCACCTGTACTCCGCTAGTGCACCACTAGCGCCCCACTACCGCTGGCTATGCCTCCCGCCAGCCCCTTCGGCCCCCGCTCCGTCGACCCCGCCCGCTCAGCGGCCCCGCTCCGCTCCGCCCCGCTGGGCTCTGCCGCTCTGCTGGCTCTTCATCGCCTCCGCGCCGCTCGGCTGCCCGCCCGACTATTTTTTGAACCCCGCGGGCCTTTTACAACCCGTGATGGTCATATGGATGACCATGGGCTTCCATTTAGCCCCCTGCGTGCGCCATGCACCCAGGGGCTTAAAGCCTTTTTTTTTGAGCTTTCTGACAACTTGGCACTGTTTTCACTCTATTTGGAGCATACGGAGGTATTTTTCCAACTTCTTTATATCGTCGGAAAGCTCTTTCCAAGTACTTTCCAATGATGGAGGTTGGGGTTTTTGATTCTACCATTTTGATAGTGTTTTTTTTGTCAAAGTCTGATGTCTATTTTTTGCCTTCCAGGAGCCATATCTTGCTCATCCAGACTCTGTTTTTAGCAGACCAGATATCATCGGAAAGCTGGTTCAGTAAGATTTTTAGTTGCAAGGGTCTTTTTTCCACATTCTTCTCTAGGTTCTTTCTCCTCTGAGTTTTTCTCTTTCACACTCTGGCAGATTACTTGGGTTCTATAGGTCCTGAGATCTCTTGTTCTGATCTTCTGGCTCACTCTTCTTTTTGACTTCTAAGCATTGTATGCTTCTCTTCTGTAGCATTTTCTTTTCTATAAATGCACTGAGATAAAGTGCCTGCTTTTGCATATCTGGGGTTTCGAGCACCTTGTGTTTATATGTACTTGCACTTAGTTATAAAGTGCCATGGGAGGATTATGATGTATTGCCTTTTGTGCTCATCCGCCTTTGTCAAGTGAGCATACCTTCCATGATATTAGCCCATGCTATGTGTCAGTGACACCACCCTTTATCCTATGCTTGTACTTCTATTGCATTGTTGGTGTTCCTGATTCTTCTTCTTGCAGATGTTTCTGGAATTACATTTCAGTGTTCCTATCACCCCTCTCCCTGTTTAGCATTATGGGGGGGTTCACCTGTTGGCTCTATTGCTTCCTTGGTTTGGTTGAGTGATTTACATATTTAGTTTTTGTTCCTCTGTACTAGGCAGATGCAGTGACTAGGTACCTATGCATTTCGGTGAGATGGATCATATACTATATAGACACTCATTCATTCCTACTTTTGGAGGTCACCTCTTCGATTGATCAGCTCTTCAGACTTTGTCTTCTCTACCTGGTCATGCACTATTTCAGTGGAGGTTCTAGCAGTTACTTCTGACAGTGTTTACAGCTTCTTACTTCGGAGATGCTTCTTTCTCTTTCTTGTTCCTTTCTTTGGGGCTTTCCCTAGATTGGAGGCTTTGTTTCCTTCATCTAGTTTATTTCTTGTACTTGGGTACCTGATCAGGCCTAGTTGTTGGGACCCATAGTTCCTTTCATGCATTTTGTTTACATGCATCTTTTAGTCTTTAGCTTGTTAGCTTCTCCCTAAGTTACACTTAAGGGTGGGTGTTAGAGTTGTCATATTATAGCTAATAATTAATTAATTTAATTATTAGTCTATTATACTCTATGCTTAAGTTAAAATTAGGCATCTTATTATTCCTTAGGGTTTCCCTTTTAGGGTTTTGTGATTCCTTTTATAAGGATTCACATCTTTGTTTTTCATAGGGAGTTTTTTCACATCTCATTGTAACATCTTGAAACATATTTTTAATATATTGTTTTCTTGTGCATATGATGTCTCCTATATTTTGGCCTCCATATATTCTTCCTATCTTCTGTTCTTTACTTCTTACACGTGACAAGGTTATGCATGCAGGTGTTCTTGAGAGAATAGGGTTTTACCTATTCTAACAGGACCTGGCTTTTGTTCCTGCCTTTTTGGATAAGTGATCCTGGCTTTTTGGTCATTGTGACTGTTTTGCTTGTTTTGAAATTTTTTTGGTGTTTGGTTTGTAATGATTATATGCTTTAGGTCTTGTTTGTTTCTACTGTAGGGTTTCAGGAACCCATCAAAACCTATTTTCCATAATAAAAAAACATAAGTCTTTCTTGAAAAACTAGATTTAGTCATCTTTCCCATTTGACATTTTTTGGACATAACATTATCAGGTTTCTCTAATCTCGATAATCCTCTGACTCTATTATTTTTAATCACTTTGACCAAGTTGTCAAAATTAACATGACAAAGCCTTTTGTGCCATAGCCTAACATCTTCAACTTTAGCAAATAGGGAACTCTTCATAGAACTATCAAGATAAAGTAAATTACCTTTATATTGTTCTCCAGTAGCAATCATACTCTCCTTCTTATCAAAAACTTTCATCTTTCCATGTTGAAATTCCAGTCGGTGACCTATGTTATTTAATTGTGTAACACTCAACATATTATACTTGAAGGCTTCAACCTAATAAACATCATCACATCTTGTGTTATTCAGTAGAATTATAGAACCTTTTCCTTTCATAGGCTATGGAGCATCGTTACAAAATCTAAAAAATCCTCCATCATGCTTCTACAAGGAAATAAACTTAAGTGTGTCACCAGTCATGTGATGTGAACAACCACTATCTATAATCCATGTTTCATTCTTACTTACTTGTGATATTAGGGCTCTTAGTTCTTCATTGTTTTCTCCATCAGAATCATCTTTAATAGAAACATACACAAATTCTTTTTCATCACTGTCATCTGAATCATCATCACTTAGGTCTTCATTAGCAATATGACAAGATTTCTTACCTTTGTTTTTGTAGTCTCTGAATCTCCTAAATTTTTTTTCTCTTTTTTCCTTATCTCTGTTATCTTTGTTCTCTTCGTTATCTTTCTCAGGGTAGTTAGATGAAAAATGACCAATCTTGTTGCAATTGAAACATTTCAAGGGTAACTTACCTCGGTATTTTCCTTTGCCTCTTTGTAGCCTTCTAGCAAACAAAGCTTCAAACTCTCTCTCATTTTCTTCATTTAAAGAAAATAACTCTTCCAAACCACTCTGGAAGCTGTAAAATCTCTCGCTAGCACTGCTCACATATCCATCACTAGGTCTAGAGTCCTTAGAACTTACAATCTTCAAAGATGACTTAAATGCAGACTCAATCTTAGATGTAGCAGGCAAACTATTATCAAAATCATTAATCTCAAATGCAACCAAGTTACCAATAGTAGCATCAAGTGAAACATTCATTTAAGGAATGGATCTCAACTCTTGTATAGAAGATACTTAAATAACATAACTTGATAGCAGGGTTCTCAACATTTTTCTTGTTACATCTTCTTCTATTATGGCTCCACCAGCTCCTCTGATAGAATCAACAATCTCCTTAAGTCTAGTGATGTATTGTATTATGTTTTCTCCTTCTTTCATTCTCATTAAATAAAATTTTCCTATTAGACTTTCTACTTTTTCCTTCTAAATATGTTGATCTCCACCATAGGTCAAAATAATCTTATTCCACATTTGTTTCAAAGTAGTACATCCATCATGTTCATCATATTCATGTTCAGTAAGTGTAGAATCAATCTCAATCATGACTTGTATGTATTCTTGCTTCTATCTTTTCTCACTAATTGTCAAAGGTGCAATTGTAGGTGCAACATATTCATTATCAAGAAAATTAAGTCCATACTCTCCTATACAAAACACATGTAATCTCATTCTACTTTTTTATGTAGAGAAATGTTCCCTATTCAACTTTGGTGCTTCCCTCTTATACATCTTTAGATCTTGACTTAATTCCTTTTTAAACTTAACAGTTCAGAGTACCAAATCTTTGATACCAATTGTTGGCCCAGTGAGAGGGGGGGGGGGGGGGGGGAATTAAANGGGGGGGGGTGAATTAGACAAAATCAAACTTAAATACTTAAAACTTAGCTCATTATTTCACTCGGTAGAACTAAATACATTAATGACTGACTCACCAAAGAACTTAATAACTTAAACAACCATACATCTCATAATATAAAAATAAATTATTCAAACTCAGTTAACACCAGATTTAATGAGGAAACCCAATATAGGAAAAAATCTGTATGAATTGTGACCCATAATAAAAATGTACCCTTCTGAAGTATGCTCGGTTAATAACTTATCATGTTAAGATTACAAACACATTTACTATATGTGACCTTGTTAAGCAATTTACCTCAAATCTGTTAAGATCTTCACCCTTTTAGGAGTGGCCTTGTTAGACGACTTTAAACACTCTTTTGAAATGTTACCTACTTCTAGGATTTACAAATAGGACTATTAAATCCACTCAATTAAGAGATTCTTCTTTGTTACAAATGCTAATAAGCAACAGTAAAACTTTGATCTATAAATATAGAAACTACCTAAATGCTTGTGTTAGATCCTTTATGATCACATGAATACTGGCATCACATACTCCATTTGTCTTTACTTTAGACTGTAGATTCTACTCTTTCTGCTTCTAAGCTCTGCTCAATAACTTCTATTCTTCAACTTCTTCTACTTCTTAATTTAACTCACCAAAAGCTCTTCTCTGTTTAGTTCTCATCCTTTATATAGATAAAATTTTGCCTCTTAATCTTCTTTCTTAGGTTTTCCATCATTTGTGCTCAGCCATTCGATTATCTTCTTCACAAATCTCATCTCAGTAAACCATTTAACTTTTACCTTGTAACTTCAACTTTTTCTTGGAACTCTAATAATTAGGTTTAATCTCTTAATCTTCACCTTAGATCTTCTCATCAAATTTTCTCGCTTGTAGATATTCTAGAAAACTTCCTTGAATTCTTATCAACATCTAGATCATCAAAGATTCGTATTAAATTTGATCTTATCATCATTTTCAATAAATATCCTATACTCGGTAACTTGCTTTGCAACTTGATAACTAACTGCGTTCACTGCTCGGTGCCTAAATCATTCTCGGTGGTCCGTAACTAAAACTGACTAACACAAATCTATACTGATTGACTCTATCTAGCTCGATAGAGTAACTCTTTTTAGTCATAACTTAACTCTTTGTAATATTTGACTTAATCATTCAAATGTACCAACTTGATAACATAAAATATATAGTTGAAAATAGCTATATCAACATTAATTCATCATTTTCTGATTGATATTTGTCACCCATTTAACTTCTCCTTCTTATGATATGGTAACTCAATAAAAATCAGTAATCAATTGCTTGACATCAATGAAAAAATAATAACTGATCTAACCATTTCTACAAACATGTATACCTATTATCACTAGGCCTTCATCATCTCCACCAGTTGATTAACACATTGTAGGGAAATTTCAAACACTTATGAAGAGGAGATGTTATAGCTTTCATGGAGGTAAGCCAAGGAAGACCAAGTTTGAATTGAAATTGATTATAAGTTGGGATGACATAAAAGGTGACATCTAAAGTATTACCACCAACCTCTACTAGAAATGCAATAGAAGCATGGGTCAGATAAAGGAAACCATAGCAAGTTTGGATCATAACATTATATTTATCATAGAAATCATGTTTCAATTATCTATTGTAAAAATATTCTTAAGTTATCACAATCATCATGAAAATAGGGTCGATAAGGACACCATGAAAATAAAGATCATTAAACTTTGTAACAATATAAAGAGGACCATCAGGTGCCTTAATTGTCTCACTATGGTCACTAAAAGAAGAAGGAAAAGATTGAGTAGAATCAACATTATTAGTTTAATAGAATGTTAATGGATTGGTATAGATTTGCAAATTTTGGTTAAGAGGCGCTACAGATTTGTTTCCTTGATCATTAAAACCCTCAACAAATATAGTATTAGAATCAATAAGGTTTTGAATAATAGATTTTAGATGAAAACACTTCTTAGTATCATGACCAGGTTGATGATAGTATTAGAAAAAATATTTTTGATCAAAGTGTTTGGGAAAAGGCTTGTATGTGTCAATTGGTTTAATGGGAAGAAGAGTTGACACTTTAGCATTAATCAAATTCAACATCACATTATGTAAAGATTCATAAAGTTAAGTAAAATTATGAAAAGGTTTAAAAATAGATGACAAAGGAGCCACACCTTTGGATGTTTTTGCCACTTGGTCGTCAACATTGTTTGATGAATTATTGATTGTGATGAAGTTCTTTCATTTCAAAAACTTGTTAACATTTTTGGATGTGGCATCATTCTTATCAACTAGAGCCATTGGAGTGTTTCTATCAAACTGGCTCACTTGAAGTTGATAATTATGAAGCACTACACATAATTGAGTAAAAGAAGAAAATTTAGAAAGTAAAATCTAATCTCTAATGTCTTTTTGTAAATTAGAAATGAAAATATGTTTCACATCAATACCAGGAACATGATAAGAAATTTGATAATGCAAATGCTTAAACCTACCAATAAAATTAGTCACTTTTTCTTTAACACCTTGTTTACAATACATCAAATCAGTCAAAGATATCTTAGGACCAGTATTATTTTGAAATTGTTGCATCAAAGCATTATAAATATTTTGAAAGGAGTCAATAGAATATGTAGGCAAAGAACAATACCATAGCTAGCATTTATCTCGAAAGGTTTTAGTAAACAACTTAGCTATGAACCTATGATCATGAGATAAACCACTAAACAAGGTTTGAAAAGTTTTGACATGGGTAAAAGGATCACCTTTACCATTACAAGTATCAAGATGATTGTGAAAATATAATTTGGATCATAGGTTCATGGCTAAGTTGTGTAGTGATCCAAAATATAGTTTCATAGTACAATTACCTAGTCTATAGCCTATGGTATTGTCAACTTTGTTCAAGAACAACAATTCAACAACAAGAATCTGCAAGCCAAAAGTGATTCCATTTCATTATAAAATAAGTTTATACATTGTTTATGAGATCCCAAGGGTCACCAGAATCACCTTGGAATTGGAAATGAATAGACTAGAATTATTTATTAATGTTCTTTTTAAAATAATGCACACCGCTTAACAATATATGTTATTGGGGAGTTGGGTAGAAAACAAAAATTTCATACTTGTCTTTGTTTAGTTCTGAAGTTCGTAAAAGTGGTCAACCACCCAAAAATATATGTCGTTGGGGATTCGGGTATAAACTTGAAATTTCATACTTACCTTTGTTTATTTATGAAGTTTTTAAAAGTCCCAACTGCCCAACAATATATGTCATCGAGGAGCCGAGTATAAACACACACTTCTATGGTTGCATTTGTTTAGTTCTAAAGTTCATAAAAGTTCTCAACCACCTAAAAATATATGCCATCAGCAAGTCAAGTATAAAATCAAACTTTCATACTTGATTTTTTTTAAGTTCTAAAGTGCAAGAAGAGATTCGACATCCCATCTTTAATGGGAACTTTAATTTTAATTATTTTCTAAATTATTTTCTGATCATCCCCCCCCCTAAGAGGAAATGTGCCCCATTGCATCAAAACTATATATAAAATGAGGGAAATGAACTTGAATATATTCTCTAGTGATTCACTTACCTTGATGAACAAACTGACTGGCTTGAACCACTCAACACAGATGAATGTTCATCTTCTTCAAGTTTTCATAGTGGCCTCCATAAAATGATCACTTTGGTATGGAGTAGCAACTTACAAATTGAATTAAGTATTACAAAGTTCCTCAAAAACATATGCAACATCTAATAATGGAGGAAAATAAGGCTTCAATAGTTCTACATTGAATACTGAATGAATACCTAGAAATGGGGGCAAGTTAAGCTCAAATATATTTTCACCAACTTGATTGATGATCTTATATGGGAAATACCAAAGAGGATAGAGATTCATATTTGTACCTTGCAATATTTCACTCTAAATGATCAACCACACCTTATCCCCCACTTGAAAATTTATGAGGGGTCCAATGCTCATCATAGTTCTCCTTATATTTCTTATTGGTATGTTCCAAGATTTTGTGAACTTGTTTCTACAAGTGATGGATTCTTTCAATAAACCTAATTGCCATGTCTTCCTCCTTATCTACACATGGAACCAAATCAGGCTAGATGCTTGGTATGGAAACATCCATGGATGCTAATGGTTGATAACCAAGATACACCTCAAATGGACTGTGACATGTTGAACTATTATTTTCCCTATTGTAGCTATGATGAACATATGGAAGATTTTCATCCCATGTGCTAGGATGTTTGGAATGATACATGCATTGAATTTGGATTATCATTCAATTTACTACCTTTATTTGGTCATCTATTTGAGGGTGGAATATAGTAGACTTTGTTAATTTTATATCCATCTTCACGCATAGTGAAGACCAGAACCTACCGAGAAATATACTATCCCTATCTAAAATAATGCTATTTGGAAGACCAAAATGAACCCAAACATGCTCAAAGAATATATTTGCAGTGTCCTCTATAGAAATTTCCTTTTTACAAGAATGTCTAACTTCGAAGTGTGAGGGTACCCCAGTTGGTTCAAATACATTCTGATATTTTGTCAAAATCTGATCCATTGGTATTTATTTCTTTGTTGTGGTGTTTACAGTGGCAAGGGAATTACATATTGGTTTTATTTATTCCTTAGGATGAATCATCAATAATAAAGATGTTCCAGTTTGGGCAATTAGTTTTCTAAATTGTGTAGAACTAATCAAAGATACAGAGTGTGTAGGACTTACTTCTAGTATTCATTACTTCTATCCACCCAATTTTATTGTCACACTGCGTGGCCTAGACTCATATGTACAGTGACATTGATACATATATGGTTGTCCTTGAAAAACATGACAAACAAAAAAGGAGCTACATCACAAATTACCTCATCTTTGAAGGGCTTGATGGAATACGGAAGATGATATTGCTTGTTTACTTGAATATCTCTCCCTTGACTTTCCCATACCATGGAGTAGGGCTATGGGTGTTCTGTTGTTTTCAAATTCAATCCTTTTATGGTCTCAACAGATATTAAGTTCTTTTGGCTACCACTATTGACAGTAAAGTGCAAGGCCTTTCCTCCAAGCCACATTTGTGAATGGAACGGTCTTTCCTCATCCTGCTGGGGAAATATTTTGCAGTGGCTACTATGGCATATGGTTCAACCTCATGACCTATTCATTATCTTTTTATTTGCAAGAATCTATCATCTTAGGCTCAACATTGTCTTCATGTGTTTCCATCATTATTTTTTTTTATAATTTAACAATATTTTTTGTTATGAGAGGGACTTTTGTGGACTTCACACCACATACCTATATCTTATTGTGTTTTCTTTACACCCTAGGATTTCTTTGTTGGTGAACTGGAAAATGAATCTTTGGCTATTTGTTTTCCTATAGGTTTACTACTTTCACCTTTCCATTTTTTGTTCATAAATTTATCCCTCCTCCATTTTTTCTTGAATTTCTCCTCAATCTTTGAAGCATACTTGAAAGAACTGGATAAAGTCTCTATATTTAGGAAGTTCATGTCAGTTTTGATATACCTATGAAGTCCACTCTAATATTTCAAAAATCAATGCTTCTTTGAGTCTTTGATGCCAAGTTTTGCAGAGAGCATGAAACATTTTGGTATAGTCCTTAACTGATTCGTCCTTCTTTTGTGAAAGCAATTTCCACTACATATATTTATATTCATAGGTATCCCCAGGGAAATACTCCTCTTTTATATGTTCCACAAAATCTCCCCATGTGTGTTTTCTATCAAAAATCTCAAATTATTTTCCATCTTGGGTTTTCCCTAATTGTCATTTTAACTTCCCTTGCTAGCTTCACACGAGTCTCAGCTTTGAGGAGAGAAAATCTGATTTTTTATATATCTGAGAAGTTGTTAACAAAAAATTATCTTTCTAGCTTGGATAACCAGTCATGAACAACATTTGGATTAATTTTCCCTTGAAATGTTGGAATGCCAAAATTCATCTGCACTTTAAATGGGGTGTGTTTGCTAAATGTGTAATTTGTGGTATTTGTTCATGAACCTCAATTCTCAAGCATATGATAAAATTGCTCCATCATTTCCTCCCATTTATTGTTTAATGCATCTTTCATTAATGTTTTGATTGATTCTTCAATTCCATCAGTTTGTTGTCCTACCATCTGCGATTGTGTGCATCTTAGGGGTAGATAATCTAAAGGATCCCTTTTTTCCACCCAAACCTCTAGTAAGATGACCATCTGCCCTAGGACATACAGGAGTAAATTATTTTGTGAATTTAGAGGACAATACCAATAGAATAATTAATAACATTGTAACATACAATAATACATGTCAAAGTACTAAATGAAGAATAAATGGTTTTGTAAAATAAAACAAACAATGTGAACAACTTCATTTTATTTAAAATATAAAACATCCATACAAATTTGGACAATCTCGTAAGTGAGATGTATGCCCATGAATCAATACAATTTGGGAAAGCTTGTGGAGGAGTTATATGCCTAAGTACATAGAATTTGGGAAATCTCGTGGGTGAGATGTATGCCCATGAACATCATATGTGAGAGTTGATGCAAATTGGCAATCTCATAAAACAATATGTATGTCCATTATCACCCCCTATTAGATTTGAATTGAGATTATTTATAAAATTTCCAATGAAGTTGAAAAGTTACAACATTCATATCCTTATTATAATTTGAAAGGACAGCCCAAAATGGAAAATTTATTACACTTGATTGAAAATTGATTAAAATATCTCATTTAATTAGATACTCATATTTATTTATGATCATTCCTCCCTCCTTGAGAGGCAATGGACCCCATTTCCCTATCATCTTTCAAACAAATAATGACATGTCAAAGTCAATAATATTTTTTCCATGCAACTTTAAAGTTCAAGTATGTTGAAAACTTTTATATAGATCACTTGCAATTGTATATCAAACAAATTATTTTGAGCTTTACTTCATACAAATGGAATTGGCTTCACACCCAGACTATGGAAACTTTGTATCTTTATCAAAATGATGAAACCTATAAATGTACCCTCCAAATTTGTCATGAATTCCCAATTTCTTGGAACATGAAATGACAAAAGACCCACCTTTGTTTAGTATTTTTTTGTCTTATATGACATTTTTATTGCAACTATGCAGGTCTCTTGGAAATGAGAACAATTTCAAGATAAAAATATGTATTTGTTACTTGAGTATGAGGAAAAAAATTAATGCAAGAAATATAGAGGCTTTTGGATGATCTTAAGCCTAGAGTTCACTCTTTGCTTTTGGGATTCATTAGTCAATGTATCAACCATGCCCCATCAGAGAAATTATTACTAGAATAATGTAACAAAGAAATCCCTTTAAAAAAAAGGGATAGTTGAACCAGGAAACAATGCATAAATACAAGTTCAAAAGAAATGAGTTGCAAGACAATGCACACCAACTTTCTTCAATGAACAATAATTAATTTCCACAATCTTTAAGAACCCATTTCTTTGTGGACCAAAATACACAAAAACATTATCTTGTCTTCTTCCTAGATGGTTTTGTACTGGTATTTGGGTATGAATTCTTATCAAGAACATTAGTTATTTGTTTAGTATATGTGTGATGGGTAGGATTAAATGCAAATTGTAGAAACTTGAACCTCTTACTAATGTCACCAATTGGAATTTTATACACCTTGTCGTTCATCCCTTATGCAACACTTTATTTTACCATAATGAAGAGCTTTCTTTGAGCTTCTTAGAGTGTAGATGAATGTGACATAGAAATTCTTTGACAAATTTTCTTCAAATTGAGAGAATAAAATGGATTTGCAATGGCTAGAAAGTAAAAGTTTCAAGTGCAGGACAATCACTCCAGATGCTACAAATTATGTGGCCCATATTGAGGAGAAGACACTTCATTTTTGTACTTGTAGATTTAAACCCTTTTCGTATTTTTCATTATGAAAAACCAAAACATAAGGAGTTCATCAAACATAATACAAATTGATTCTTCTTCCCATTATTACAGTGTTGCCGCTTCAAATTCTATCGAGAAGTTATCATTAAGTCTCTATAGCCCTATCACTTCTACTTCTTCTAGAGCCTCATAGCCACCTCCATTGAATATTTGTTTATATGCATCTAAAAGGATTAAAAGAGACTCTGATACCACTGAATTATGGTTTTGGAGAACAATACCTAGTATATAACATGCAATATTGTCAAGTCTATTCAAGAACAACAATTCAACATAAAAAATATGAAATCCAAAAAGTGATTCCATTTCAATCAAAAATTAGTTTATACATTTTTATGAGATCGCAAGGGTCGTCAAAATCCCCTTAGGATTGGAAATGAACTGACTAGAATTATTTATTATCATTCTTTTAAAAATAATGCACATCACATGACAACATATGTCGTCGAGGATTCGGGTATAAACCCAAAATTTTGTAATTGTCTTTATTTAGTTTTGAAATTCATAAAAGTTCCCAAAAACCCAACACTAAATGTTGTCGGGGAGTTGGGTATAAACCCAAAATTACATACTTGCCTTTTTTTAGTTCTGGAGTTTGTAAAAGTGAACCACCTCTCGACAATATATGTCATCGGGGAGTCAGGTATAAACCCAAAATTTCATACTTGCCTTTATTTATTTATTAAGTTCAGGAAGACACTTAACATCCCGACTTCAAGGGGAACTTTGAAATCAATTAACTTCTAAATTTTTTTCTGATCACCTAGACTCTATATTAGCATGTATAGCCTCTTATACCCAATCTCGTTAATCCATCTAACTTTCGATAAAAATTATGGTTTCCTCTTTGCATTATGGTGCATGAGAACCTAGGCTAATCCCTAGTTTCAAATTTTGATGTGGCTTGTACTGACCTTAGCCAAGTCAGTAGTGTTTATGTTAGGCCTTAGAAGGCCTTGTCAGTTAGTGACAAGATGGATTAGAATAGGATCAATCCATTCTTGTAGTTTTTCTTTTGTTAGTGTTTAGTGCTAGATTAAGCCTAAAAGTGGGAAATTGGGTCCAAAATCATTCAAGGCTTAGGAAAGATTGGAAACATTCCTAAAAAGGCCTTTAGGATGTTTCTACATAATTTTATATTGATTAGAGGTCATTAGGATATATTTTAGATAAAGATGCAAAAGTTTTAAAATGTTGTCATGACAACATTTGCAACTTTGCAAAGTTGTATGACAAAATTTATCAATATTGGATTCCCTTCGAAGTTGAAGATGGGTAGTTATGTTAACTACCTAAAAACATGGAAAAAGGATATTAAGACATAGGGAGGTCCATTTCCCAAGCATAGAGGACGTGATGTAAGATTTTGAATTTGCTAAGAAAGCTCTATTTACTGGTTTTTGTTCAGAGTTGACTACTTTTGTGTATGAGTGTTGGTAGATGGATTGAATAGAAAGATCTAGTGTTACATCAATGTAGTAGGGATATTTTTAAGCATCCTTTGTTATATTTGAATTTTCTATGAGTTCATTTGATTAGACTTGTAAATTGTTTTGTAAGTTGCATAGTTGCTGGTGTTGACATGGAAGATTTGAGTAAAATGGCTCCCCCATAGAATCCAACCGTGACTTTCATCACGGTCTAGATGAATGTGGTAGGGGAGCCTCTTTATAGTTTAAATATGAGTGTAGGAGTCTAGAGGAGAAAGTTAGCTATTTTTAATGGCAATCCCTAGGCGAGTCCTATGCACCTAGTTAGGTGTTTATCAAAGAACTAATGGTGTGTGATTGCAGGGGAATGATTGGGAGAATGGAACCAAGCATGGTTTCATAAGAATAGAGGTCCTATAGACACCTCCTAGCAACATTAGGCATTGTCTACTCTATTAAGATACAAAAACTCCAAGTAGAAGTCATCAAACTCCATCAGAATAGCTCAATTAGCCCTATAAGCCCTTAATTATAGGAACCCACTGTATGGAGACCCTATAACCCTAAGATGTACAAAATATTTAATGTATTGGAAAAGGGTTTCAGAATATCCACTTTTGTTTTGGGGTTATTTGGGAAAGTTGTGAAAGAAGTGTGAAAAACTAGCTGATTAGGGCTAATTGACCTATTAGGCCTAAAAGACCAAATTCACTGATTGTCTTGAGATCATTTGGTAAAGCCTTGATTCCCTATCCAAATGGGATCATGTGGAGTTATAAACTTGTGAAGTAGAGGAGTTAAAAATGCACTTGGAGTCTTTTAAGGAGTAAAGGATTGAAGTGAACTTTGTTGATAGATACCCCAAGGTGAAGCACAATAGTTACCAACTCATAGAGTGGTGTTGGAGACGTCCTAGGCTAGCTAAGAAAGGGCTTGAAATATCCTAGAAGAGAGGGTAGGATCTTGTGAAGGCTAGGAATAGTAAGAGTCCTAGTTAGGCTTGTGCAAGCACGCTAAGGGTGTAGCTATCAGATTGGTATCAAAGCCAATAAGATTTGGCTTTTGGTGAATGTTTCAACTGTTAGTAATAACTGAGAGGGGGGGGGGTGAATCAGTGGCCTCAAAAATTTATCCTTTAAAATTTAATCCACCAATCAATATACCTTAGATTATTAAGTCCCTACAAGATGTATGCCTTGAAAATACTTTGAATTAATTAACTGTCTGTCGGTTTACCTTGTCTGTCCTTATTCTCCTTGATTACCGATAAGCAGTAAAACTTATTTACCGAAGCTCAGTAAATATGAAGAGTAAACCAATCAATCAATAAATACATATGTGAAATGTAAAACAATAAAGTAATAAACCATATACACATAACACATGGATTTTAACATGGAAACCATGTTAAGGGAAAAAACCATTGGGACTGGTACCCCAAATTTTCACTCTTCTGAAGTGAGCCCTATTAGGAGCCAACCCTATTAAAGGTTACAAACACATGGTTAAGTGCGACCTTGTTAGAGGATTTTTATACATAGGTTTCCACCTAGTATTTGGCATCTACGCTACCATCCTTGAACCAGCCTTTAGACTGTCAATAGGCTTTATGCTAATCTTACTACCATCCTTGAATCAGCCTCCTTCTTAGACTATCAATAGGCTTTAGGTAAGACTGATGCTACTATCATGAATCAACCTTTTTGGTAA
>MU227475.1:683078-699878 GCA_018584345.1 Thuja plicata | reverse complement strand
GGTAAGACTGATGCTACTATCATGAATCAACCTTTTTGGTAATCTGTTAGGATATACCTCAATTATAGAAGACGGTTAAGTCCTACTCTGTTAAGAGACTTAATGCTTCAATGGTTAAACTGAAACATAATGACCTATTTCTAATGCAACTTTGAATTGCAGATATTTAGATCTATTTATGTACAATAACTCTCTGATCAATGTATCAATTCAATTCCTTTGTGCTTCACACTTTCTGCTCTGTGATGCTATGCTTCATTGTTCGTCAATGTCTGCAGAATTCTTTAGCTCTCCCTTAGCTTGATTGATCAGGACTGTATGAATTTTATCCTTCACCAGTTTCTCTTTGGCATCTTCTTTCAATTCACTCCCTCATGTATCTGAGTGCTTCTGGAAATGAATTATGCTTGTCTCTTATGTAGACACGATATTCCTTTATTTTTTATTCTTGATTCTTGGTGTGAAAAACAATCCATCCAATTTGATTTACGACTTTAACTCCTAATTTATCTCGTAGTTATCTTCTTGCCAACTGTATAAATCAATTGCTTAACTGTGGTTAAATAAAACAAATAAAATAATCAATTAAGTCTATGCTTAAGCTCTGCCAGCTAGATATTTTTTCATTTTCTGATCTCTCTATTGTGTCGGTCAATTATGTAGTTCATCGACGGTGACAACTTCCAGTTCCGTCGGTGCAACTTTAGTTAGCTTCAGAAACTCTGTCTGTCGGGCATCATTGGATCTTGCTTGTCGAGCAACATTGTCTTCTTTTTCATTGGGCATCACCGTGACTTTATCTTTGTCTTTAGTTCGTCGGGCATCCTGTGATTCTGCTTCATTGGGTAGCACTGTCTTCTGCTCGTCGGGCATCACTATGACTTTTTTCTTTGCCTTTACCAATGGTGTGCACTCTGTCATTGTAGTCTGTCACTTAGTGAATACTTGACTTTTATGCATTGCTGAAAGCATAATCATTGTTCCATTGATTCTCTGAAGTCTTTGGCATTATGTACATGACCGTATAGATGATATCAAGTTGACATCAATGACAATACAAACCACTAACTGGTTTAATGTTTGGCATCATCTTCAACTTAACATTATCAAACATTCAATCATCTACATGTCATCATCAACTAGTAGAGTCAGTAGGAGAGTCTACAATGGTGACAAATGAGAAACTTGCAAATAAATTGGATGAGAAAGAAGAAGTGAATAGATTTCTCAGAGAGAGATTGACCCAATTAGAACATAAAGTGGGCCAAGTGGAAGAGAAGATTGAGGAAGTCAAAGATAAAGTTGAAGGAAAGATTAAAGAGATAGCCTTAGATGATGAAGTCCCTGAAGCCAAACCTGTCCTCACTAAGAACCCTTCTTGAAAGCATTAAAAGCCTTTAGTGGAAAGGCATTGGAAGGAGTTCCTATATTGATGCAAGGAGGGTTAGTAGGAGGGGCCTGAGGCTCACCCAACCACCAAACCACCTTGTAGAAACAATGCAGAAGCCTAACAACACAACGAGAGAAGAAAACACAAAGATCCTTTATATTAACTTGATCAAGATCATTACATTCTAGGTTGTAAGGCCTTCCCAGTTTTGGCCATTTATTCAATGAATCACAACAAGATCTTCATACAACAGAGATCATAGACCTTCGATCTCAATATCTAAACATTTTCCTTCTTGCTCTAAGATTGATACCTAAACTAAGAACCTACAAAAGAATATATAAAAGAGTCCACCACAAGAGGTCAGTGGACAAATACATAAGAGAGACCCAGACTTAGGTCCACATAGATCCCAATGAGAGACCCCAAGTCAATTAAGACATCAGAATTAATTAAAGAAGTCGACCAAAGATCCAACTCCCAAAATAAGCATCTCGAGTGGAAGATCACCGAAAGTAATTAGTAAAAGCATAACCAAGAAATAGAATACCAACCCAAGCGACAAAGACAAGCATGAATAAGCAACAGGGAACAAAACTCAAGCATCAAAAGAGAAACCAGAGCAATACAAACCCGTCGGTAAAGCATGACCAAGAAACAGAAAACAAGCATGCCTGAGCAACAGAACCCGAGCGATAGAGAACAAATTAAAGAACTGTAAGAAAAACATATTTTTGGTTGTGCAAGATTGCCAATGACCCAAGATGCTCCTGCATCAGAAACCTAGGTTACAAGAAATGAAATAAATCCAACTTAGATTAAGAAATCCAAGATGATTCCTCAATCGGTCTTATCTTCCACTTCACCAGATACTCCATGTATCATTTTCTTCTTGCGCCTCTGCCAATTCTTTGTTTTAGAATATTTTTGACTTCCTCTATATTCTTCTTAGGATAATCACTTGGTACTGTCACTTCTTCATCAGGTTCATGATATTCATACAAATCTGAAATATTGAATATAGGTGATATGTCCATGTCATCAGGTAATTCAACTTCATAAGCATTTCCACTGTAAAATCTTCTCATTATTTTGTAAGGAAAAAATTTCTTCATCTTCAGTTACCCATATGTTCCCATAGGAAATCTTCCTTTCTTCAGATGAACCATTATAGCATCACCAACTTCAAATATTTTATGTCTTCTTGATCTGTCTGCACTATCTTTGTACTTTTGATTACTTTTCTCCAGCTTCTATTTCACATCTTCATGCAATGTCTTCATAAATTCTGCAAATTCTTCTTCTTCATCACTTCTTTTCTCTTCTCCAACAATATCTCTCAAATGTGATATACCTCTCGGTTGTGTGCCATGAAAAATCTCAAAAGGTGTCTTTCCATTACTTTTATTCACTAAACTGTTGTATGCAAACTCTGCTTGTGCTAACATCAAATCCCAATTTCCTGGTGTATCTCCAACTAAGAATCTCAACAAATTACCCAAACTTTGGTTTACAACCTTTGTGTGTCCATCAATCTGTGGATGAAATGTAGAACTAAACTTCAACTCAGTATCCAACTTCTTCCAAAGTGTTCTCCAAAAATAGCTAACAAACTTATTGTCTCAGTCAAAGATGATACTGCTCTGTAATCCATGCAATCTGACAATCTCCTTAAAGAAAAGATCTTCTATGTGTATTGCATTGGATTTTTTCTTACATGGTATAAAATGTTTCATCTTAGAAAATCTATCCACAACAACAAATATAGAATCATTACCTCTTGCTTTCCTAGGTAAGCCAAGAATAAAATCCATGCTGATATCACTCCAAGGTTTCTCAGGAACAGTAATAGGTGTATACAAACCAGTATTCTAACTCACTCCTTTTTGAACTTTACAAAATCCATAGCTTCTTTAAAATTTCTGAACATCCTTATACAACTGATGCCAAAAATACCTCTCCTTTAGCAAACTCAATATTTTATCAATACAAAAGTGTCTAGCCAATCCACTTCTATGTTTGTCTTTAATCAAATTAGTTCTCATTGATCCTCTTGGTATACACAACTGAATACCTTTGAAGAACATATCTTCCTGAATGAAATAGTCTTCATACTTACTTGATTGGTTTGAATTAGGTGCTCTACATACTCTCCACTGCTCTGAAAAATCAAGATCACTTTCATACAAATGCTTCATGTCATCGAAACCAAGAACTTCAATTCTCATTTCACTCAAAAAAGATCTTCTTCTACTCAATGCATCAACAAATATATTAGGAACTCCACTCTTATGCTTAATCACAAATGTAAATCTCTACAAATACTTTACCCATTTCATATGTCTCTGATTCATTTTATTCTGACTACCCAAATACTATAAAGCCTTATGATCAATATACAACACAAATTCATTTGGCATTAAATAATGTCTCCACTTCTTCATAGATTGCACAATATCATAGAACTCTTGATCACAGACATAATATTTCCTTTTTGCATTATTCAACTTTTCTCTAAAGAAAGAAATAGGTTTACTTTCTTGAGTCAACACAGCTCCAATTGCACTTCCACTTGAATCACATTCAACTGGAAATACCTTATTGAAATCAGATAAGGCTAACATAGGTAATTTGAAAACCTTCAGTTTTAAAGCTTCAAAACTCTTATCAGCTCCATGTGTCCATTTGAATTCTCTTGTGTCTCCTCTCATTGTCTCAGTCATAGCATTACAAATAGAACTAAAATTTATGATAAACTTCCTGTAAAAACTTGTCAATCCATGAAATGATCTTACCTCAATGACATTTTTCAGGTGTAGGCCAACTCAATATGGCTTCAACCTTCTCTAGATCCATATTCAAACCATCAGCTAAAATCACAAAACCAAAATACACAAGTTCTTCTTTCATGAAGGAACACTTCTTCATATTTATCAACAACTTTTCTTTTTTCAATCTCTGCAACACTTGCCTTATATACATCAAATGCTCTTCTCTAGTCTTACTAAATATCATAATATCATCCAAATATAAAATATCACACTTATTCAAGAACTTCTTCAAAACTTCATTTTTTAATCTCATAAATGTACTCGGTGCATTAGTTAAACCAAAGGGCATAAGCAATCACTCATACAAACCTTCCTTTGTTTTGAAAGCAGTCTTCCATTCATCGCCTTCTCTGATTCTGATATGATGATATCCAATTTTCAAATCAATTTTGGTAAAATATATTGCTCCACTCAAACAATCCATTATGTCATCCATTCTCGGTATAGGAAACCTATACTTTACTGTGATCTTATTAATTGATCTGGAATCAGTGCACATCCTCCATTCTTCATTCTTCTTAGGTGCCAACACAACAGGTACTGCACATGGACTCAAACTTTCTTGAATCAAGCCTTTGTTTAGCAATTCATGAACTTGTCGATTAAGATTTTTATTTTCGGTAGGTGTTAACCGATGTGGTGTTTTGTTTGGTAAACTAGCTCCAGGAATCAAATCCATACAATGACTGATATCTCTCATTGGTGGTAAACCAACAGGTACATTATCTAAAATTATCTCCTTGTACTTAGTGAGAAACTTTCCAACTTCTACAGGAACTTCACTTTTGGTATTCTTACTCGGTTTGTTAGAATCAAAGCATAACATATATTATTTCTTTTCAAATATTTAACAAACTGTATACCTTCCATTAGAAAAAAATTTCACAGATGTACATATCTCACCAATAGATTATTCAACCAAAGGTAACAAAACTTGCTTCTTACCATCAACCCAAATAGAATATCTATTTAATCTTCCATCATGTATAGCATGTCTATCATATTTCCAAGGTCTACCCAACAAAATATGACAACAATCCATAGGAATAATATCACACAACACCTTATCATAGTACTTTCCAATTTTTAGATTCACAAAACATTGTTCACTCACCATTAATGTATGATCATCCTTGATCCATGAGATCTGATAGGGCTTCAAATGTTTCATCCTCTCTAACTGCAAATTTGCAACCATTTCCTCAGATGCCAGACTCTCTGAGCTTCTACTGTCAATAATCACTATCCAAACTTTGTTTGCAATTCTACATCTGGTCTTGAACAAAATTTTCCTAAAAAGATCTTGCTTATCCTTCTCACTCCATAGTATCCTTCGAATCATGAAATTTCCTTCATTTTCAACTTTATTTGGTGACTCCTCTTACACCAATGCATTTCTTCTACTACTACCTTTCTTGTTTGGATGTGTACATTCAAAGGATTTATGTCCTTCTTCACCACAATTGTAACAAGTTACTTGGAACCCTTTTCTGCTATAACCACCTCTGGAGTAATTACCTCTTCCTCAGTATGAATTTCCACCTTTCCATTCATTCTTTCCTTTGTCTTGAGATGTGTCTTGAATTGACCCTTCTAGTTCAGATCTACTATTCTCACCATGAGATCTACCTCTTCCTCTAGGGAATCTACCACCTCTACCTCTTTGTCTTTGTTCATATCTTCTATTCAAATTTTCCTCATCTTTTAAGGAAAATTGATATGCCTCCTCAATACTTTCCATCTTGACCAAAGTGATTTCATCTTGTATGGAACTTCTCAATCCATTCAGGTATCTTTCAACTCTCTCCAATTCATCTTTAACATGTCCAGATCTGATGTCCAATCTGTAGAATTATTCAATTTAGTCTTTTACTGATTTTTCTTTCTACTTCAGACTTTACATTCGCTGGATTAGGTTAATCTGATAATCACAAGGTAGAAACTTTCCTTTCAATTTTTTTACCATCTTATCCCATACCTTGATTTTGTCTTTACCTTTCTTCTTTTGATCCAATTGCACATGTTCCCACCATAGGGATGCATAACCTTTCAACTTTGTGCTTGCAATCTTCACCTTCTTATCCTCTGCTACATTATCATATTCAAAATATTTTTCCATCTCTGTTATCCAGTCAATCAATTTATTAGAATCTAATTTTCCACTATACTCAAGAGGATTAAACCGAGGTGTGGATTTCAAACTTGTCAAAGCTCTCAGGAATTGCTCTTCTTCCTGATTCATCACAGGTGCAGGTGAAGCTTCACCTTCACCTTGAACCTCTTCATTTTCATCATCACTAACATCATCAAGATGTCTTCCTTTGTGCTGAGCTGTCTCTGCAATAGCTTCCAATCTTGTAGCCATCTATCTAAGCATATATGCTAGACCTGGATCTACATTTCCCCTCCCATGAACCATCTTGAATCCCGCTGCAATTGTAGGTTAGATCATAATTTTCTACCGTACAACAATACCAACTAGGGTTAGGGTTTCAAGAAGGAACTTAGATCTCACCACACTCTGATATCACCTAATGCAAGGAGGGCTAGTAGGAGGGGCCTGAGGCTCACCCAACCACCAAACCACCTTGCATAAATAATGTGAAAGCCAAACAACATAGTGAGAGAAGCAAACACAGAGATCCTTTATATTAACTTGATCAAAATAGTTACATGCCAGGTTGTAAGGCCTTCCTCATTTCAGCCATTTATTCAATGAATTACAACAAGATCTTCATACAACAGAGATCATAGACCTTTGATCTCAATATCTAAACATTTTCCTTCTTTCTCTAAGATTGATACCTAAACTAAGAACCTACAAAAGAATATATACAAGAGTCCACCACAATAGGTCAACGCACAAATCCATATGAGAGACCCAGATTTAGGTCCACAAAGATCCCAATGAAAGACCCCAAATCAATTAAGCCATTATAATTAACTAAAAAATTCGGCAAAAGATCCAACTCCCAAAATAAGCATCTTGGGCGGGAGATCACCAAAAATTAGTAACCATTGGTAAGAGAATAACCGAGCAATAGAAGACCAACCCAAACGACAAAGACAAGCATGATCAAGCAGCAGGGAAAAAAACCTGAGCATCATAAGAGAAACCTGAGCAACAGGAACCCGTCAGTAAAGCACAGCCGAGCAATAGGAAACAAGCATGCCCGAGCAATAGAACCTGAGCGACAGAGAAAAAATTAAAGAACTGTAAGAAAAACATCTTTTTGGTTGTGCAGGATTGGCAATGACTGAAGATGCTCCTGCATCATATATTTAGTGGAAAAATGGAACCAGAGGTAGTCCTAGATTGCATTGAAGGACTTGAAAACCACTTTGAGTGTGATGGGATAATAGAAGCTGAAAAAGTAAAAGTGGAAAAGGCTAGACTTAGAGGGTCTGCACTCATTTGGTGGAAATTCATCCAAGATGAGAGGGAGAAAGAAGGAAATAAACCCATAGCCACTTGGAAAGCTATTGTAACCAAAATCAAAGAATCATATGTAGCTGAAGACTATGAAATTTAGTTACATAAAAGGAGACAAAGTCTTAGAGAAAAATACTTGGATGTTAACTCTTACACTAAAGAGTTTCAAAGGCTATGCATGAGATCAATAATTGTAGAAGAGGAAAGTGTGAAGGTAGCTAGGTACCTTAATGGTCTAAAATGGACTATCCAATATGAACTGAGTTTACTTACTCCTACCACTGTTCAAAGATGCCACCAACTTGCAGTAAAGGTGGAAGATAAATTGAGAAAGAAACAAGACTCAAGCAATACAAGAGGTAGATGTAGAGGAAGGGGCTCTAATAATAATTGGAGATGAAGAGGCAATAGCCAAGGAAGAGTTTCCTATTTTGAAACTATGAAATGATATCACTATAACCAAATGGGACATCCTACCTATAGGTGTCCAGAGAAAGGCTCTACTTTTTAGGGAAGTGACAAAAGAGAAAAATTTATTCAAGAGGAGTCTAGTGGTGGAAACAAACACCCTAAGGTACCCTTAGAATCACAAGAAGGAGAAAATCTGACGATAAGGAGAACACTGATCAAAGAACTAGTGAGAGAGGAGCCAAGCCCAAGAAGAGAACTATTCAGAGTGAAGTGCAAAATGATGGGTAAAGTGTGTAGAGTCATCATAGACTTAGGGTCTACTGACAATATTGTGTCAGAGGAGGTAGTTAGTAAACTGAAGATGAAGAGGATTCCACATAGTAACCCATACAAGGTTACTTGGTTGAACAAAGGAAAATGTGTCCTTGTGAGTGAACAAGCATGGGTGGACTTCTAAATTGGAAGATATAAAGATAAGGTACTATGTGACGTCTTACCCATGGATGCATGTCACCTTTTACTAGGAAGGACATTGAAATTTGATAGACAAGCCATGCATGATGGAGCTAAGAATGCATATTATTTCAAGAAAGATGGTGTGAATTTCAAAATCCAGTCACTGTCGGAAGAAGGAGAAGTGAAGGCCTCAGGGCCTAAATGTTCTATCGGTGAGTGAAAATGAGTTCCTTGAAGCTCTAGAAGAAGGAGAGGGAGTAGCATATGATTTGGTTTTGAAGCCAAAGGAAGAAGATGCAGAAAAGATAGTCAAGAAGATAGAGATTCCTATAGAAGTACAAGAGTTACTTAAGGAGTATAAATACATTGTTAGTAATGGAAAACCAACAAGCATACCCCCTAAGAGAGCTATTAATCACCAAATTGACTTTATCCCAGGAGCTACCCTTCCTAACAAGGATGCTTTTAAGATGACCCCTCAACAAAATGAGGAAATTTCCAAACAAATCCAAGAGATCCTAAAACAAGGCCTCATTAGAAAAAGTATAAGCCCATGTGCCATACCCATTGTCCTAGCACCCAAAAAGGGAGGAAATTGGAGTCTATGCACTGATTCTAGAGCCATTAACCAAATAAAAATTAGGTATAGGTTTCCTATTCCTATGGTAGAAGACCTAATGGACTATTTAGGAGGAGCAAAGTACTTTACATAGATTGACCTAAAGAGTGGTTATCATCAAATTAGGTTCAATGAGGGAGATTAATGGAATACTACCTTCAAAACCACATAAGGTTTGTATGAATGACTTGTGATGCCATTTGGGCTATCAAATTCCCTATCCAAATTCATGAGACTTATGAATGAAGTACTCAAGGACTACATTGGTAAGTTTTTTGTAGTGTATTTGGATGATATCCTAATCTTTAGTAGGACTAAAGAAGAACACTTAAGGCATCTAAAAATTATGTTTAAGAGACCACATGAAGAAAAGATAATGATCAATTTGGATAAGTGTGAATTCCTAAAGCAGGAGCTAGTATATCTTGGTTTTGTGTTGTCTTATGAAAACCTTAAGATGGATCCAAGAAAGGTAGAAGCCATCATCAACTTGCCTACCCCCAAAAATACAATAGAGGTGAGAAACTTTCATGGCTTAGCTCAATATTATAGGAATTTCATTAAGTAGTTTAGTGTTATTTGTGCTCCTATGCTAGATACCATAAAGGGTGGGATGAAAACTAAGTTTGTATGGAATGAGAAAGCTAACCAAGGATTTGAGTTGTTGAAGAAGAATATTGCCACTCAACCCATCTTAACATTACCAATTTTTGAGAAACTTTTCATAGTTGAGTGTGATGCTAGCAATGTTTCTATTGGGGCAGTTTTAAGTCAAGAAGGGAGACCAATGGATTTTCACAGTGAGAAGCTCAGTGATGCAAAGAGGAAGTATTCTTCCTATGACCTAGAGATGTATTCTCTAGTCCAAGCACTAAGGAAATGGAGGCACTATCTACTTCCCAAGGAATTTTTTGTGTATTCAAACAACCAAGCACTTAGCTTTTTGAACTCCCAAGACAAGCTCAGTCACAAGCATATGAAATGGGTGGAGTACTTGCAAGCTTACACCTTCAAAATCAAGCATTAGAAAGGATTGTAGAACAAAGTGGCTGATGCACTTAGTAGGAGAATTCTGATAGTACAAGAAATACAACTGTAGAGTATGGGTATTGAGAGTTTCAAGGACTTATATGAAAAGGATGAAGACTTTGCAGAGATATACAAGGTATGTAAAGAGCATAAAAATAATTTCCATGGTGAATTTTCTAAATATACAATGCAAAGTGATTTATTGTTTAAATGAAGTCAGTTATGTGTCCCTAGAGGATCAATTAGGGAAAATCTAATTCAAGAGAAACATAATGGGGCACTTATTGGTCACTTTGGAGTAAATAAGACCCAAGAGTTAGTGCAGAGGTTCTATTTTTGGCCTAGGATGAATTTGGATATCAAAAAGTATGTGGAGTGTTGTGTAATGTGTCAAAAAGACAAGGGCACATCCTCTAATGCAGGACTTTATCAACCTCTCCCCATTCCAAGTAGACCTTGGGAATGCTTGAGCATGGATTTTGTTGTAGGATTACCAAAGAAAAAACAAGGATTTGACAGTATCTATGTCATAGTAGACAAATCCATTAAGATGGCACATTTTGTCCCATGTAAGACAATTCATGATGCTTGTCATATTGAACACCTATTCTTAAAGGAAGTTGTGAGAATCCATGGGTTACCCTTAAGAATAGTCTCAGATAGAGACACAAAATTTATGAGTCACTTTTGGAAGACATTGTGGCAAAAATTGGGAACCATTCTTTCCTTTGGGTCTGCATATCACCCTTAGACAGATGGTCAAACTTAGGTGGTGAATAGAAGCCTAGGGAACCTATTGAGGTGTCTCACTAAGGAGTATGGTCAAGCTTGGAACCAACTCTTAGGATAGGAAGAATATGCATATAATGATACTATCAAAAGAACTACTGGAAATAGTCCATTTGAAATTGTCTATGAACTACACCCTAGAGTGATATTTGAACTCAGAGAGTTAAAAGATGGAGCCAAGGGAAGTGATTATGCAGAAGACTTTGCACACTCCATGAAAGAGGTGCATGAAACAGTGAGAAAAACTTTAATAGAGAACACTGCAAAGATAAAGCAAAAGGTGGATGAAAGGAAGAAGGATGTCCAATTCTAGGTAGGTGATATTTTTATGGTCCATTTGAACAAGGAAATACTATAGAAGGGAGTGCCAAACAAGTTACAGATGAGGAGATTAGGGACATGTACTATTCTAGCCAAATATGGCAACAATGCATACAAGGTTGAGCTCCTTGAAGATATTGGTTTGTCTTCGGTCTTCAATGTTGTAGATCTGGTCCTTTGTAAGGGGCCTACTCTAGATCTAGACTAGAGCCTTATTGAGGTTATACAAGAGGTGGACGACCTGAATTTAACCCCTACACAACCTAAGAAGGCAGAGAAGATACTTGATTCAAGGGCCTACAAGAAGAATAAATAGAGGACTTACTATGAACATCTGATCAAATGGCATGACCAAGGAGATGGAGAGGCCACTTGGATCAAGGAGATAGATTTTAAGAAGTTGGGAATTGATTCCAACTTGCTCAATCAAAGGATGAATTGAAATATGTTATTTGGGGAGAATGGTTCAGGAGAACCTAGGCTAATCCCTAGTTTCAAATTATGATGTGGATTGTACTAACCTTAGCCAAGTCAGTAGTGTTTATTTTAGGCCTTAGAAGGTCTTTTTGGTTAGTGACAAGACGGATTAGACTAGGATCAATCCATTCTTGTAGTTTTGCTTTTGTTAGTGTTTAGTGCTAGATTAAGCCTAAAAGTGTGAAAGTGGGTCCAAAAGACTTCAAAGATTAGGAAAGATTCAAAATGTGCCTAAAAATGCCTCTAGGATGTTTTTAAATCATTTCATCTTCATTATAGGTCATTAGGATATGTTTTAAACAAAGATGCAAAAGTTGTCAAAATGTTGTCATGACAACATTTGCAACTTTGCAAAGTTGCATGACAACATTTTCCAATATTAGATTCCCTTCAAATTTGAGGATGGGTAGTTATGTTAACTGCCTAAAAACATGGAAAAAAGGATATTAAGCCATGAGGATTCCCATTTCCTGAGCATAGAGGATGTGATGTAAGATTTTGAATTTTCTAAGAAAGCTCTATTTACTGGTCTTTGTTCACAGTCGAATACTTTTGTGTATGAGTCTTGGTAGAATGATTGAATAGCAAGATATAGTGTTAAATTAATGTACTAGGGATAGTTTTAAGAATATTTTATTTAGATTTGAATTTTCTATGAGTTCATTTGATTAGTCTTGTAAATTGTTTTGTAAGTTGCATAGTTGTTGGTGTTGACAAAGCAGATTTGAGTAAAATGGCTCCCCCATTGAATCCAACCATGCATTTCATTATGGTCTAGATGAATATGGTAGGGGAGCCTCTTTATAGAGTAAATATGAGTGTGGGAGTCCAGAGGATCAAGTTAGCTATTTTTAATGGCAATCCTTAGGCGAGTCCTATGCACCCGGTTAGGTGTTTTCCAGAGAACTAATGGTGTGTGATTGCAGGGGAATGATTAGGAGAATGAAACCAAGCATGGTTTCATAAGAATAGAGATCCTATAGAAACCTCCTAGAAATATTAGGAATTGTCAAATCCATTAAGATACATAAATTCTAAGTAGAAGTCATCAAACTGCACCAAAATAGCCTGTAGCCCTTAATTCTAGGAACCCAATGTACGGAGACCCTAGAACCCTAATACCTAAAAAATATTTAATGACTTGGAAAAGTGTGTCAGAATATCCACTTTTTTGGGGGTTATTTGGGAAAGTTGTGAAAGAAGTGTGAAAAACTAGCTGATTAGTAGGGAAAACTTTAAGAAACCCCCTCCTGGGAGAAGGTCTAAAATACTGGTGAATCCTACATTATTTTTTGGGGGAAAAATTAATATTGTTGGCGAAATTTTTTAATTTGAAAGGGAAAAATATTATTTGTACTTGCAATTTTTTTTCAATTGTATGAAAATTTTATAAAAACTTGGCAAATCTTTCATTATTGAAAAAAATCATGGTGACAGGCACACATACCAAGAAACTATTATTATTTGACAGGGGTTTGGGGGCAGCACCCCCAAGATGGGGTCTAGGGTCTCAAATGAATTTTATTATTTTATTACGGTATCATGATTTAATTTTCAATCTTCTAATAGGAACTAACTCTACTTTTTATAACCGTTAAATGATCCCAGATCAATGGAAAAATTTCTAATTTGGGAAAAGGTTAAAAGGACACAAAGGTTCCCCCAAAAGTCTCTGAAATAGAGACACATGTCAAATCTGTTGCAGGAGAAAGTTTAATAAGTCAAAGTTTCATTTAAAGTCTCTGAAATCAAGACACATGTCACATAACCTGTACCCTAACCTTAAATATCGACCACATATTGGCGAATATGGTTGTCAATCACGACAAGCTTTGGAAATTGTATAGGCAAAAATTTTCAATTTATAGTGTCCAACAATCAATTTGATTGGCGATATTGTGAAATAAAAGGATAAAAATACATAAACCAATGGGTGATGGGCCTAGGCATTCGACCCAATATTTATAAAGTTTGGGCGACATGGAAAACCTGATATACACATTTTATTTTCCAAATCTCAGGTTGTGGACATGAGACATTCACCAAATGGTGAATATTCACCTCTAAAGTTTTCCCTATTGATTAGGGCTAATTGATCTATTAGGCCTAAAAGACCAAATTCACTGATTGTCTTGAGATCATTTGGTAAAGCCTTGATGCCCTATCCAAATGGAATAATGTAGAGTTAAAGAAGTTGTTCAAACATGGATTATGGAATTTGTCCAGTATATACACTTGTGCAGCATCCGTTGTTGTGTCACGTTCTTTGGGCTACTCAGAGGTAATAGTAACATCTTCATCTGCCTTTGCTTCTTCAGCAAGATTTTTAGTGATATCTATTATTATCACATCTTGGTTTGTGACATCTGTTGTGTCCTTTAATGAATGCAAAATCTGAGGAATGTCATCCATTTCTTTACTAGCCTTGGTGTTCAATTGAACATGATTGTCATCCTCAGTGTCATTTATAAGTATGTGCTCTAGGGTGAGTTTTGCTTGATTTTCTTCATTGTGGGGGTTTTTGGTGATTTATAATACTCTCTCGGGGCTTGTGTCCTCTTTAGGCACATCGAGTATTTTCCTCCAATCATCCTCACTTTATTTGTCAAGCTCAATTAAGTTTCCCTGCATTACTCTGTAGGCTCTTAATTTTTTTGAGAAATTATTTGAATGTAACTTCATCATTTATTCAATTTCTTCCATTTTAGACTCGGGTGCATAACAAAAACTAGGGATCTTTCCCTTATCTATTTTTCAGAAATCAATGTGAATGTCCACCTTGTCGATAACCTGTCTAGAAGTTCTTGTGGCATCTTATTTTCAAACTGTATAGGAATATATTTGAATTTACACATTGTTGTGATGATGGCTTCTTCTATCTTGTTCTAATCCTCAGGATTCAGAGTTAGCCATTTTCTAATCTTAGGCTCAGTTATTGAACCTGAATTGATGATCGATGCAACAATCTCATAAATTGTAGTATGAAGTTTATTATTTACATGTTTTTCATCTTGTTCAGTGTCCTCTATATCTTCATTTTTTTAGATTAGTATTTTTCTCCTCTTTGGTTCTGAAGTTTGTCCAGTTTGAGGCTTCCTCTTGTAAGTACTCACTTGTCCTTTCTTAACTGGTGATGAACTTGCATCTTTTGTTGTCTGACTCCTTGTTTGAGATGCAACAATAGTTCTTGACTTCTTTGGGGATGGTGCATCAGACTTTGTTGACTCATAGTCACTCACTTGTTCATCTTCACCGACGGGTGGCTGTCCCTCAGTGTCTTGTTGCTGTTATGTTTCTTCATCATCTACCGACAGCTTTTTCTTAAGTGTCTTTACCATTTTATCCTTCTTTCTATTGATTTTCTTCACAACTAGGCCGGTCTTTATTCTTTCCTTAGCCTCTTCATAGATTCCAAACCTTGGTTGTGACTTGTCTAATGGTTCATTTAATAATGTTTCAATAGCATTGGTGGCTTGATCTATGTTGATCTCATAGTCAAGTGGTGCTAACCATGCTATCCTTGGTACAACTAATTAGATCAAGGTGGTATCGGTGTCCACCATAAAAAAAATATCATTCTTATATTTTTCTACCATTTTTTTTGGTATCCTCATCCTTTTCTACATTTTGTTCTTGAATCCAGTGAAATATTCATCCATGACAGGTGTAAAGTTGTCACCTAGTGACTTAATGAATTCACTAATTTGAATTGTCACTGGTCAGGTAGTATCCCAGTTGACATTACCAATAGATGGGAAAAGGTCTTGAAAGTAGAAAACATGCACATGAGAAGTGATCCGAACTTACATGAATTGGACTTTGTAGACCTGATTGTCCGCAAGTTCTCATCTAACTTCTTCAATAGAAGCTTAGATAGATCCAACTGTAATTCCTTCTTCACAATCTTGTGGGTAGTGTCAATTGCTCCACATGCAATGTTGTTCATCATGCTGGCTTGTAATATCTTGTATCCCAGCATGCATGCACCAAATTTAATTTTGGGATCTTTGATGGAATTTACCTTCAATCCTCTTCCATCCCATTCTGCACTTGTCATTTTCTCAATATCAAGGCGAGGAGGGTGTTTAAGTGCCTTGGCCTTGTCAGTTATAGGATAACTGGTCACTGTGTGTATCACATCCCTAGTGATTTTTTTCGGCTCATCCAGCCACATCTTTCGATCATGCACTCTGCTCACCACTATCCAGATCCACTCGGTTTTAAAATCCTTCAGGAACATTAGGGCATTTGTGAGCCCTTTCACCTCGATGTGTTTATGTTTATCCTTGATGGTTCCATTTGTGCAAAGCTTCTTGTAATATTTCTCAACCTCAAGATATCCTATCTCGGCGATCTTGAAATGTATGTATGCCCAAACTTCCTCGACGAGAAAAATCATAGGTGGTATGCTTGAGAATGCTCTAATGTCGTCGGGTTGTGAAGCAACATCTGGACAAAACTTGTATTTAGGTTCTTCACAAGTGGCATTCTTGATTAGGTTAAACTTTTTCTCCTTGACATTCTTGATCTTGGTTACACGGGATGTGGTTGCCACGATTTTGTGAATTTAGGGCTTTTCCTGTAAAACAAACTATGAGCTTGGTGATTCTAGTTACTCACTTGTTCTGCTGTAGCTGTTGAAGATCAGAATCTGTCATAGTAGCTGTGAGAGTGCTCATGAATCTCTCTGCAATATTTTCACCTTTGGTCACTCTTCTTTGATCTACTCTTTTCTCTCAAATGTTGGTGAATGAAATGAGGTCTCTGTCATCCTGTTGGTACTCAAAAATACAAGGTTTTCGAGTAACTTGTTAAAATTTTTGCTTTTTGACCCCTTATGAGAACTTTTGAGCCTTTTTGCCCAAATGCAATTCTAAATTTTTTCTTTCATAGCAGGTGTTCATCATTATTTTTTACACATAAGAAGACATCCCAGATCATCAGATTCAAGTTTTGAGTCATTTAGTGATGTCTTGTTTTGAGCACTTGTCCTTTTTTGCATATGCTGATTATAGTGTCAAATTGTTGTAACTAGCCTACTTTG
>MU227475.1:651053-662180 GCA_018584345.1 Thuja plicata | reverse complement strand
TATATATATATAATTCCCATTTTTACTAATCTAACTTTAATATGTAATTTCATATTAATATTAAAAAAAAACTAATTATATATTTTAAATTAATTTTAATATAAAAAATTTCACTAAAAATATTTATTAAATTCTTCTTTTCGTGATTTTAATGTGAAACTATTAATTATAGTGTTCTTTTCATGGATGATTTTGAGTGTGAACTAGAAATGGTTTTATTTTCTAAATAATAGAACATAAAAGAAATTTTAATAAGATATTAATCTTAATATTTCAATTATGATATTTTTCTAATCATCTTACATTTTTAATTGTCACTATTACTTAACATTTATATAATTATTTCTCGAGAGATGAGAATTATTTTTTTATTAGACAAGTAGGGATTTTGAAAGGGCCATAATCCCTTGTACAAAGAGAAAGATGAAGCATTAATTCCAACAAAACAACAAACAACTAAAATAGAACAACAGAGCAATAACATAG
The DNA here is from genome assembly GCA_018584345.1 of Thuja plicata. Taxonomy (NCBI): domain Eukaryota; kingdom Viridiplantae; phylum Streptophyta; class Pinopsida; order Cupressales; family Cupressaceae; genus Thuja; species Thuja plicata. The sequence continues at coordinate 661,694 of MU227475.1, read as the reverse complement.
CAATAAGAGGCAAAATAAAACTAAGAAAACAAGAGTTGACCTAAAATCAAGGTGGCTTAAAAAATTGGTCCAAACTCTTTGATTGAGCATAGTAGAAGGATCATTCTCCTCAAATTGCATTTTCTTAAGACAATGAGGAGACATAAAATCATTGAAACATCCTTGATTAGGCCCCAAAGCATTATATATCCTTGAACAATCCAAAGGAGAACTCCCTTTGTTACAATCAATATTTTGAGCCTCTAAAAAATACAAAAGTATCATCCTTGTATGTCTCCTTTTTTTCTAAACAAATTTTTGTTTCTTATTTTTTAAGAAAGAATTGTAGCCATGACCCACTTAATTACAAGCATGAAAAATAATTAGAGAGTCCTCGTACTCAAAGTGTTGCACCTACTTCCCAAATTTAAAGGATAGGGTGATCTAGGTAGGGAGATCCTAAATTTTCTCTACAAACATGCAAAATCTTGTAGATAATAAGCATTTCTTAGACTTAGTAGTCTTTTCTATAGTACTATACTTCCAAACGAATTGTAAATTATCTTAAAAATATTTTCATTCCAAAACTCCTATGGTAGCCTAGGAAACCAAACCTAGATGAGAAATAATTATTTTCCTATCCATGGATTGAAACCAAGAGACCAATATTGAAGGATAGGACCATTTGAACCCAAAAACTAAGGGTCTTCATATAGAATCCTTGAAAAATCACCTTGGCAAGAAAAGTAAACAAATAAAAAACTATTTAGTGTAATAGAAACCTTGACGAGCAAAACACAATGTAACCCGATCTACATAATTACAGTGTAGCCTGACCGAAAAGACAAGGATGGAGATCCCGATGACAACTAAAGTCACACCAATAGAATAGTCAGTTATCACTGATGACTAATTGAAGTGTTGACCGACAGAATAGAGAGTTTAGAAAATGAAAAAATGCTTAGCTATCAAGAAGCTAAAGATAGACTTAACTGATACTTATCATTGTTTTAATCATCCAGATAAAGCCAGAGATAAGTAATTGATTTAAAGATGATTTGTCCAGTTGGCAAGAAGATCTCTTTGAGATAAAATTGGAATTTTATTTTAAATCTAATTGGCGAGAATCGTGGATCATACCAAGAATCAAGAAAGCCAAGAAAAGGTAAATCATGTCTATAAAGAGAAAAAACCAATTCATCACGAAGAGTGTGGGGTGAAGAGAAAAGAGGGAAGATGCTAAAGAGATTCTGAAGGAGAAGAAAGTCTTCATTCAGACTTGATCAATCAAGTTGAGGAAAGAGCTAGATTTTGTAGACACCGCCGAACAGTGAGACAACATCACAGAGAAGAACAATGTGGAGCAAAGGTACAAAATTTATTATATTGATCAGAGAGGTAATGCACTTGCAATAGATCTGAAAATATGCAATTCAAGTTGTATGTGTGAACAAATCATTAATGTTTCATTTTAACCATTGAAGCATCAAGTCTCTTAACCGAGCAGGACTTAAAATTCTTCTACAATTGAGATACATCCCAAGGAGTATCAAAAATTTTGATCATAGAAAGTAGCATTGGATATGCATGATACCTATTGACAGGCCAAGTGAGTGTTTGATCAAGGATGGTAGCATTAGATGCTAGATACTAGGTGATAAACTATCTTTTAAATCCTCTAACAAGGTCACACCTAATAGTGTGTTTGTAACCTTTAACAGGGTTGGCTCCTAACAAAGCTCACTTCAGAAGAGTGAAAATTTGGGGTACCAGTCTCAGTGGTTTTTTTCCTTAACAGGGTTTTCACGTTAAAAATCTATGTGTTATGTGTTAATGTTTCATTACTTTACTATTTTACATTTCACATATGCAATTCTGGATTTATCAGTATACTCTGCATATTTACTATGTTTCAGTAAATAGTTGACTGCTTATTGGTAAACATACAGAAGAAGGTTTTACTAAGCAATCCAACAAGTAGAAAATTGATATAAGTATTTCAAGGCATTCATCTTGTACGACAGAAGATAACTAGAGGCATAATTTGTGGTTATAAATTTTAAGGGTTGATTTAAGGATTAATTTTTGAGGCCACTGATTCACCCCCACTCTCAATTATTACTAAAAATTGGTATAAGAGCTTGTGTGATTAGAAAGAAAGGTTTCAAGACCTAAGATAAAGATCACAAGATGAATAGTCGATATGTGCCCAAGTTGAACAAAGACAATTTTTATTTATGGCATAATAGAATAAGACTCCACTTATTAGGTATTGGAAATGATGTTACTCAATACTTAGATACTGAATATGTGTTGCCCACAGGAGCACCCACAGTTGAACAAATGAGAGAGAAGCATGAGCATAATTGTATGATGAAAGAGCTTGCTTCCTCACTCTCTGATGCTGAATTTGAAGATGTCAAAACCCGCAAGACTGCAAAGCAGATGTGGGACAAATTGATTCTTGTACAGGGTGGTGAAAAGAATGTTTTGAGAGCCAAGGCATAAATCCTTAGAGGAATTTTTGATGATCTAAAAATGAAAGAAGGTGAAAACATCAAACAGTACAACACAAGAATCAAAGAGGTAGTCAATGCTATCCGAGGAGTTGGAAGTGTACTAGAAGAAGATATAGTGGTAAGTAAAATTCTAAGAACCTTACTTCCTACTTATGCTATTAGAGTATCTACCATTCAAGAAATGAGAGCAGTAGAAAATAGCAATGTTATTCTAGACAATTTGATTTTTAGACTGATTTCATTTGAGATGAATAACTTTGATAATAGTGTCTTAACAAACATAGAGTCTGCATTCAAAACTTCTTTGAGAATAATTAAATCAAGTCATAAACACACTATGAGAAAAGATAGTGATAGTGAAAGTGAAGAAGAAGATCTTGATGAAATTGAAGCACTTATGAATAGAAGATTGCAGAGAGGCAAAGGTAAATACAAAGGTAAATTACCACTTGTTTGTTTTAATTGTAAAGAGATTGGGCACTTTGCTACAAGATGTCCTAATAGAAGAAAAGATGATAGAAGTAATGAAAGATCATTTGAAAAGAATTCTGACAAAGGTGATTACAGAAGCTACCGACAATCAGAAAGAAGAGATACCCGAGACTACAAGGACAAAGGAAAGAAGGCCAGCTACCTAGAATAATGCAAAGATGATGACACTGACACCAAATCTAAGGAAGACATCAAGATGGTGTTTGTGGTAGTAAAAGATGATTCAGATGATGATGAAGAAAGGTATGTAGAAACTGCACTCATATCTAAAGTTAGTAAAAATGATGTCTGGATCATAGATAGTGGCTGCACTCACCATATGACCGGTGACAAGCAAAAGTTTGAGACTTTTGAATGCTATAAAGGTGGTTCAGTAAGAATGGGTAATGACACACCTTGTCCAGTTAAAGGTAGAGGAACCATAATGTTGAATAACCAGATAAAATGTGAAAATGCTTATTGGGTAAATGGATTGAATTATAATATATTTTGTGTTTCTTCGTTAAATAATTTAGGTCACAAAGTAGCATTTGAAAATAAGAAGGAAAAGATCTTCAATAAGTCAGGAAATCTAATTGGTACCAGTGAGAAGACAAAAGGTAACTTATTATATTTGAATGATACTAACACCACATGCTTAATAGCTAGAAACAAAGACATATGGTTGTGGCACAAAAGATTATGTCATGTAAACTTTGACAACATGATAAAGATTAGCAAAAAGAGAAATGTAAGAGGTTTACCGACGATGGTTAAGCCCGACAACATCATGTGTAAGAATTGTCAAAATGGTAAGATGACAAAATCTAGTTTCAAAAGAAAAACCCATACATCTGATGCCATTCTAGAATTAGTCCATACTGATTTATGTGGACCTATGAGGACAAAGAGTTATTATGGTGATAGATATTTTATTTTCTTTGTTGATGATTACTCTAGAATGATGATAGTCATGTTTTTAAAAGATAAATCAAAATCATTTAAGATGTTTAAATGGTATAAAGAAATGGTTGAGAAACAAAGAGGTAAAGAATTGAAATGCTTAAGATCAGATAGAGGAGGGGAATTTATTTCATATGAATTCACTAACTTTTGTAATGAGCATGGAATCAAAAGGCAGGTCTCTGCACCGAGAACACCACAGCAAAATGGAATTGCTGAAAGAAGGAATAGATCCATAGTTGATTGTGCAATGACACTGATGATAGAGAAAGGCATCCCCCAAATCTTCTGGAGAGAAGCTTTCAGTACTGCTATTTACACATTGAACAAAGTATAATTAAAGAAAAACACCAAAAAGACACCTTATGAGCTTTGGTATGGATACACACCCAATGTAAGTTATTTCAAAATTTTTGGCAGTCAGTGTTATATCTTAAAAGATGATAGAAATGGAAAAATTGACTCCAAGAGTGATGAAGGAATCTTTGTAGGGTATTCTACCAAGAGCAAGGCTTATAAATGTCTAAATAAAGCCTCTAAAAAAATTGTTGAAAGTGCAAATGTAAAGATAGATGAATTTGTAGAGAAGAATGAAAAGGAAATCACTAAAGAACCAGAGGAGTACAATAGGTTTTTTTACAATGAAGAACCTGACACTCTACCCGACCAACAATGTAGAGCTCTCGAGCAATAGATCATTGCACCCGAGCATCAGGCTGCAAATACCGACGATCAGGATATTTCTCAAGATGATGCACAAAGTGACGGAGAACAAAATGAAGGAAAAAATGATGATCAAGATGATAGACAATGACATGAACCTATACTTGCCAGATATGTCAGAAGGAACCATCCACAGAACCAGATCATTGGAGACAAGAAGGCTGGTATGAGAACCAGAAGTAAGTCTCTAAATATAAGATGTCTTATTTGTGATTATGAGCCAAAATATGTCAATGCTGCACTTGATAACGATGAATGGATAAGTGCTATGAATGAAGAGATTGAGTAGATAGAGAAAAACAAGACATGGACACTTGTACCAAGACCAAATGATAAGAATGCCATCAGTACCAAATAGATATTCAAGAATAAGCTGAATGAGAATGGATAAGTCACCAGAAATAAAGCAAGATTAGTATGCAAGGGGTATACACAAGAAGAAGAGATTGACTATGGAGATACCTTTGCACCTGTTGCTAGGCTAGAAGGAGTGAGAATATTACTTTCTTATGCTGCATGTAAAGGATTCAAGGTATATCAAATGGATGTCAAGTTTGCATTCCTAAATGGAATACTTGAAGAAGAGGTATACATTGAACAACTAGAAGGATTTGTTGGTCCAAACAAGGGGGACATGGTATGTAGACTACACAAAGCCCTGTATGGATTGAAACAAGCACCCCAAGCTTGGTATGAAAGACTTCATTCCTATATTATAAGTATTGGATTTGTAAGAACTAGTGAAAACAGTAATATTTATTTGAAGGAAGATACTGATGCTAACATTTTGATTGCTGAAATATTTGTTGATGACATCATATTTGGAGGCAATGATATTCTATGCAAATTATTTGCAAATGAAATGAGAAAAGAGTTTGAGATGTCTATGTTTGGAGAGATCAATTTCTTTCTTGGTCTGCAGATCATGCAACAAGATAAAGGTATATTCATTACATAATCTAAATACATCAAGGAAGTACTAAAAATATTCAAGATGGAAGAGTCCAAACCAGTTGGAACACTGATGGCAAGTGGATGGAATCTGACAAAGAAAGACAAGTCATTAGAGGTAAATCAGACTTTGTACAGATCAATGATTGGAAAACTCATGTATGTTGTACATACTAGACCAAATATTGCACATGCAGTAGGAATAGTTGCAATATTTTTTGCTAATCCAAGGGAATCACATATGACTTCTGTGAAAAGAATTCTAAGATATCTAAAGAATACCAAGGAATATGGCTTATGGTATAGAAGAGAAGGAAAATTTGAACTTAAGGTCTTTACCGACGCTGATTGGGCTACAAATATTGATGACCGGAAGAGCACAACTAGAGGAGCATTCTTTACGAGTGAAATTATCACATGGATCAGCAAGAAGCAAGGATGCATCTCTCAGTCTACTGCAGAAGTAGAGTATGTTGCTGCTGCTGCAAACTGCTCAAATATTGCATGGATCAAATAGTTACTGGAAGGTATGCATATGAAAATTCTTGAACCAGTAATTATCTACTGTGATAATATAAGTGCAATAAACATTTCCAAGAATCTAGTCATGCATGCTAAAACAAAGCATATTGCCATCAATTATCATTATTTAAGAGAACAAGTTCAAGCAAAAGAGGTGATACTTGAGTATGTGCAATCAAAGGAACAATTGGCCGATATCTTCACCAAGACATTGCCCAAGGATGCATTTGAATACTTGAGAAAGAGACTAGGGGTCAAACCCTTGTCTACTGGTCAGTAAGATGACTAGGAGGCTGCATCAGCCTGCATATTATCATAATATCATTCATATTGACGCAAGTAGAGAGATGGAATTTAATGATAAAATCTATACTCAGCAAGGTATTTATCTACTCCAAGCACCAGAAGTTATTACTGATGGATTGGGAAATTCAAGAATATATTATGGATAGAAAGGGTTCGTTTGGAAAAATGTGTGTTTGGCATTGTTATCAAAGGGAGATAAGTATCACATTATCATACTGATAAAGGGAAATATTATATCCATTATCAACTCAGGGAGAGATCATATCCATCAAAGTATCCAAAGGGAGAGATGTAACAAGAATGGGAGAGTACACACAAAGGAGAACAGTCAAAGGGAGAGAGTTTAACACAGAAGAAAAACACATCACATCAGAGAAAGAAGGATTCTACATCTATCCAATGAAGGGATTGAAAATAGACATAAAGCTGCAAGAATCAAATCAAAGCTATTTGAGCTTACCGAAAGCCATACATTTGTAATAGTTACATTAGGAAAGCTTGATGAAACTGTATATTTCATATTGTATTAGTAATAGTATAGTATGATAATGTAGTATGTTGTCATCAATGCCAAAGAGAGAGATTGATGACATGTAACTGATTGAATGTTTGAAGGTGTTAAGTTGATGATCATGCAAGACATTAAATCAATTAATGTATAGTATTGTCATTGATGTCAACTTGATATAATATGTATGGTCATGGAAATACTGCCAAAGACTTCAAAGAACCAATGAATCAAGGCTATGCTATCAGTAATGCATATAAGTCAAGTATTCACTAAGTGATGTATACACCGATGGAGTGCACACCGACGGTCAGAGTTAAAGAACAAAGTCATAGTGTTACTTGACGAGCAAAGTCACAGTGTTGCCCGATGAGAAAAACACAGTGTAACCTGACGGACAGAATTACAGTGTTGCCCAATGGAAAAGACAAGAACGGAGATCCTGATGACAACTGAATTCACACCGATGGAACAGTCAGTTATCACCGATGACTAACTGAAGTGTTGACCGACAGAACAAAGAGTTCAAAAAATGAAAAAATGCTTAGTTTTCAAGAAGATAAAGATAGACTTAACTGATACTTATCATTGTTTTAATCATCTAGATAATGCCAGAGATAAGTAATTGATTTAAAGTTGATTTGTCTAGTTGGAAAGAAGATCTCTTTGAGATAAAATTGGAATTTTCTTTTAAATCTAATAGGCGAAAATTGTGGATCATGCCAAGAATCAAGAAAGCCAAGAAAAGGTAAATCATGTCTATAAAGAGAAAAACCCAATTCATTACGAAGAGCGTGGGGTAAGGAGAAAAGAGGGAAGATGCTAAAGAGATTTTGAAGGAGAAGAAATTCTTCATTCAGACCTAATCAATCAAGATGAGGAAAGAGGTAGATTCTACAGACACCGACGACTAGTGAGACAACATCACAGAGCATAATAGTGTGGAGAAAAGGTACAAAATTGATTATATTGATCAGAGAGGTAATGCACTTACAATAGATCTAAAAATCTGCAATTCAAGTTGTATGTGTGAACAGATCATTAATGTTTCAGTTTAACCATTGAAGCATCAAGTCTCTTAAACAAGTAGGACTTAAAAGTCTTCTACAATTGAGATACATCCCAAGGAGTATCAAAAAGTTTGATCATAGAAAGTAGCATTGGATATGCCTGATACCTATTGACAGACCAAGTGAGTGTTTGATCAAGGATGGTAGCATTAGATGCTAGATACTAGGTGATAAACTATCTTTTAAATCCTCTAACAAGGTCACACCTAACAGTGTGTTTGTAACCTTTAACAGGGTTGGCTCCTAACAAAGCTCACTTCAAAAGAGTGAAAATTTGGGGTATCGGTCCCAGTGGTTTTTTCCCTTAACAGGGTTTCCACGTTAAAAATCTGTGTTATGTGTTAATGTTTCATTACTTTACTATTTTATATTTCACATATGTAATTCTAGATTTATTGGTATAATCTGCATATTTGTTATGTTTCGGTAAATAGTTGACTGCTTATCGATAAACATATAGAATAAGGTTTTACTAAGCAATCCGACAAGTAGAAAATTGGTATAAGTATTTCAAGGCATATCTTGTAGGATAGAAGATAACTAGAGGCATAATTTGTGGATATAAGTTTTAAGGGTTGATCTAAGGATTAATTTTTGAGGCCGCTGATTCACCCCCTCTCATTTATTACTAACACTGGATGCTAGATGCAGAGATGGAGGAAATTCAAGCCTCTACTTCGATGCCAAAAACAATAACTCAAACGCCCAAATCAGAAAATGAAACCAACATCATAGTCTCCGGCTTAGATAGAGCTTTACGGCGATTTTTTCATTTTTTGAAAAATGATATCATATGCAAAAGTTATGGCCAAAAGACTGACAGGAGGTCAGGAAGAGCAGCTCACAAGAAAAAAATAGTGATGGGAAAAAATTTGATGGTAAAACGGTCGTCGCCGGTCCATGGAAAAAATTTGATGGTTGTATGGCCATTAGGAGACCGTCGCTAATGTCATTGGTAGAGAATATTCTGGTGCTCAGAAAAATATTCCGGTGACCAAAAAGTGATGTCACTCCCCCAAAAGATGACATCATAGGGGGCTGAGCTGGCGGCAGCGGCGACCGGGCTGTGTGGCGATGGCGAGCCAGTAGTGGCCAGGCGCGGGCTGTGCACTGGCTGTGTGGTGGCTAGTAGCACCCAAAACAAGCATTTTGGGCACATTTTTTGAGGTTTTTTTTTTAAATTTCTTGAAATGCGAGTCGTACGACCTAGGAGGGAGAAAAATTTTCCCAGAGGTTACAGTAGCCAAAAATGGCAAAATTTATATGAAATTTGAATCTCCCAAGCCTTCTAAGCGCGGTGGTGGCATCCATTTTTGCTCAAAGTGCTCCAAAAATAATGCCTCTTCAAGATTGAAGAAGAAACCCTAGAAAAGCTGTAGTTTTTTTCCTCGAATCATGGCTTCAAGACCTCCAGACCAGGCAGCAACAAGGAAGCTCTGATACCATGTAGGATTTGAGATAGACAAATCCATAATTTGCCAAGAACACCTGCATGCAAATGACCTGTTGCAGAAGAGAAGCCAAAGAGACAAAAATGCAGAGCTTGGAAAATCTCAAGCAGTGTGAGAAAAATTGTATTCCAAAATAATGAACAAATAATTACAAGTTCAACCTATAAGATGAATGAAACCCTAAAAAGCTAAAAATCTAGGTTGCGCATAATAATTAATATAAATATTAATTATAATGCACCTAAGAGATAGCTTAGTAAACAGAGTAATAAACAACTTAATTAATTAAACTGATGTGATCTAATTAATAAGTGTAGAAATATAATTACTCTAACACCTTCTACAAGGATGCTCTATGAGAAAATGGTATTCTACAGGGGTAAGATGTTCCAGTGACATCCTAAGTGATGGGCAGTTTAAATCATGGGCAGTTTAAATGAGAGCAAAGAGGAAAGATCTTAAATTCCCATTTTAGAAAGGAATGTATATGATAGTTCTAAGAATTGAAATGGATGAGATGAAGTACCAACCTTAAAATAGTGCAAATCAAAGAACACTATTTTCTGAGGCCTATACTTAGTTTCTGGAAAATCTGAAGTATGATCCAGAAAGGAAACACAGAGATGAACAAAACCCAGAAATCATTTTCTGTTCCAGTGTCGTCTTATGAAAAAGGTCGACCTTGACCCACAAATGTCAACCCTAACCCAATAATGTTGACCCTGACCTGCATAGATACGAAAGTGACTTTGATCACGAATCCTAAAAGTTTGCCGAAAAGGGTATCCAGATCTGGGTTCAAATCTGCAGTCCCAAACCTATACCTGTAAGGAAAAGAGGTTTGTTTTTTTTGGGGGAGCGGTTTACCTTGGTCAAACCCCAGTTTTGGAATTAACCTCAAATATATGTAATTGAAATTACAGAAATGGACAATGTAAATGCATAAATTCACCTTGCTTGAAAAAACCCTTGTGGCAGATTTGAATCCTTGAATCCACAAGTATGTAGGCACCAATGGATCTAAAATGTAGGATGAAGCATGTCTTCAATAAATTGCTTGTAGATCTTCAACACCAAGTCTTGAATGGGTTCTTGATTTGGAAGAGGCTTGGAAGAAGGTGGATGGAGAGATCACCAAAAGGGCACTATGTAGCTTGAATCCTTCAATGGCCTCCAAT
>MU227475.1:593554-635822 GCA_018584345.1 Thuja plicata | reverse complement strand
CAAAGATCTTGACTTCTAGACTGTTGGATATTCTCCCTTCATTGATTGCTCCTCAACAGAATGGGTTCATCCCAAGTAGACAATGTTAGTAATAACTGAGAGGGGGGGGGGTGAATCAGTGGCCTCAACTATATATCCTTTAAACTTTAATCCACCAATCAATACACCTTAGATTATTAAGTCCCTACAAGATGCATGCCTTAATACTTGAAACAATTAACTGTCTGTCGGTTTACCTTGTCTGTCCTTATTCTTCTTGATAGCCAACAAGCAGTAAAAATTATTTACCGATGCTCATTAAATATGCAGAGTATACCAATCAATCTAGAAATGCATATGCAAAATGTAAAACAATAAAGTAATAAACCATACACACATAAAATATGGATTTTAACGTGTAAACCCTATTAAGGGAAAAAACCATTGGGACCGGTACCCAAAATTTTCACTCTTCTGAAGTGAGCCCTGTTAGGAGCCAACCCTGTTAAAGGTTACAAAACACACTGTTAAGTGCGACCTTGTTAGAGGATTTTCTACCATCCTTGAATCAGCCTCCTTCTTAGACTGTCAATAGGCTTTAGGCAAATCTTGCTACCATCCTTGAATCAACCTTTTTCTTAGGCTATCAATAGGCTTTATGAAAATTCAATGCTACTTTCACGAGTCAACCTTTTGGCAATCTGTTAGGATAAACCTCAATTATAGAAGACTATTAAGTCCTGCTCTATTAAGAGACTTGATGCTTCAATGGTTAAAATGAAACATTATGACCTGTTTCTAATGCAACTTTGAATTGCAAATTTTTAGATCTATTTAAGTACAATACCTCTTTGATCAATGTATCAATTCAATTCCTTTTTCTCCACACTTTCTGCTCTGTGATGTTGTGCTTCACTATTCATCGATGTCTGCAAAATTCTTTAGCTCTCCTTCAACTTGATTGATCAGGACTGTATGAAGTTTATCCTTCACTAGTTTCTCTTCAACATCTTCTTTCTATTCACTCCCCTTCCGTGTATCTGATTGCTTACGGAAATGAATTATGCTTGTCTCTTATATAGACATGATATTCCTTAATTCATGATTCTTGATTCTTGGCATGAAAAACAATCCAGCCAATTTGATTTACGGCTTTAACTCCTGATTTATCTCGTAGTTATCTTCTTGCCTAATGTATAAATCTTCTTTAAATCAATTACTTAACTATGGTCAAATAAAATAAATAAAACAACCAGTTAAGTCTATCCTTAAGCTCTACCAGCTAGATATTTTGTCATTTTCTGAACTCTCTGATATGTCGGTCAACTCTGCAGTTAGTCATCAGTGACAACTGCCAATTCCGTCGGTGCAACTCCAGTTAGCTTCGGGATCTCCATCCGTCGGGCATCATAGGATTTTGCTTCGTCGGGAAACACTGTCTTTTGCTCGTCGGGCATCACTGTGACTTTTTATTTTGCCTTTATCGATGGTGTGCACTCTGTCGGTGTTGTCTATCACTTAGTGAATACTTGACTTTTATGCATTGTTGAAAGCATAATCATTGTTCCATTGATTCTATGAACTCTTTGGCATCATATTTATGACCGTACAGATGATATCAAGTTGACATTAATGACAATACATACCATTAACTAATTTAATGTCTTGCATCATCTTCAACTTAACATTATCAAACATTCAATAAGTTACATGTCATCAGACAAATCCTTGATTCTATTACTTTGGTTCATGAAAACATTCATTCCACTTCTTTGGGTGGTAATCAGGGCTTTCTCCTCAAAAAAATTTTGCCTAAAGCTTATGACCGGGTTGATTGGAAGTTTTTGAGCCTAGTTCTGAGGAAATTTAGCTTTAATGAAAGGGTCATTCAGATCATTTCCCAGCTGGTCTCTACTGCTTCTTTTTATTTTATCATTAATGGATCCTCTTCTAAGTTCTTCAAAAGTTCCAAAGGTCTCAGATAGGGGGACCCTATCTCTCCTATTCTTTTTACCATGCTGGGGGAATGTTTGGGGAGATATTTTAAGTTGTTGGTGGACAAGGGTGTTATTTTGGGGTTGTGCCCTTCTTCCAATCCTTTTATACTATTACCATGGGTACGTCTACTATCAAAGAAGCAAGAACCATGAAAAATACCTTGAATGTTTATACCAAAGCTACGGGCCAACTAATCAACTAGAACAAAAGTGCCTTATTCTTCATCAATACCCCAGATGAAAGGAAGACTAGGATAACCAACATCTTAGATTGAAAAATCAATAGCTTTCCTTCATCCTACTTAGGTCTCCCTCTAGGTTTGCATGTTGCTGACTCTTTGGAACTTTCTTATTGATAAATTTTACAAGAAACTGTCTGGATGGAAAGGCACTATTTTATCTCAGGCGGGGAAGGTTACCCTCATCAAATATTCCTTGCAAAGTTTGGTTATTTATGCTCTTAGTCTGTTTAAGATTCCTATGAAATTCTCTAAAAAGATAGAAAGTATTCAAAAAAAATTCCTCTGGTTTGGGGCTGAGGAAAAAAAATTGTATCCCTCTGATTGCTTGGGATAAGATCTGTAAACCCAAAAAGTTGTGGGGAATGGGGCTAAGGCCGGTCAAAGTTATCAACAATGCCTTGCAAGCCAAACAAATGTGGAGGATATATGAGGAACCTAAAGAATGGAATACCATTTGCAGAAAAAAGTACCTCTATGATATCCCTTCTATAGAGGTTTTTCTTTCTAATACTGATAAAGTGGAAGGTTATGTTTTGTGGAGGAATATTAACTCTTCCAAAAATCTTGCCAGCAAGGGGAAGAAATGGAAGCTGGGTAATGGCCAAAGTATCAAGTTTTTGGATGATCCTTGGTTGATGGATAGGCCCTTGGGTGACAATCTTGATTTCCTTGAATCCCTTAATAGATGTAAAATTAGATATGTTTCTTTAGTGAAAGATTATTGGGTTAACAACAGCTGGGTGAAACTGGCTGGTATAAATCTTTCTATTGACTGTATTGACAAAACCCTCTAGGATCAATGCATCTGTGATTCTAAGGATGACTCCATGGTTTGGGGTCCTTCTCCTAATGGGATCTTCTTTGTTGCTATGACCAATTTACTTCAATTTGAATTTTCTCACCCAAAACCTTTTTGGGCCAAGACTTGGAACAAAGCTCTTACTCCTAAGATTGAGATCTTCTACTGGATATTCATCCAAAATAAATCCCTTATAGTGGATAACCTTTAAAAATGGGGATTTATATCCCTAATAGATTTTTTATTTGTTTTGAATATGAGGAAGATACTAACCACATTTTTTTTGCATTGCTCCTTTTCCCAATAGGTGTGGTCTTTCTTCATGCAGAAATGGAACATTTGTTGGGTTTTTCCCCGATCCATCCAAGAGTTCTACCAGCAATGACACATTCCTAATGCCTATGTATTGGTTAATGAAACTTAGAATATGGTGGCACCCCACATGGAGTGGAACATTTGGAAAGAAAGGAATAACAAAATTTTTCGGGACAAGTTCAGTAATCCTTCCACGGTGTTTGAAAAAGCCCTTAGAGGTTGCCATGAAAATATTTCAAAGGGAAACATGCAGCTTTTCTGGAATATCAATGAAACCAAGACTAAGGAGGGTAAATGTGAGAACAGTGTTTGGAGATCCCCTCCCAAAGGGTAGCTTAAGATTAATCTTTATGGTGTCGCCAAGGGCAACCCCAACCCTACTGGGTGTGGCAGCATAATAAGATATTGCAGAGGCTATTTCATTGGTGCTAGTGCTGCTCCTCTGGGAATTCAAACCAATCACATAGCTAAAGCTATGGGAGCTCTTCATGGCCTTCAGCTAGTTTAAAAGCTCAAATTTAAAAACATTTGGCTAGAGGGAGATTCAATGAACATTATTATATTAAGGGTGAAGCTAAACCATCTTGGGCCATTGACAATGTGATTTCTAATGCGAAGGGTTTTATCTCTAAATGTGATCAAGTGTATATATCCCACTTATACAAGGAAAGAAACTCTGTGGTGGAAATCTTAACTAATATCAGAGTTAAGTTTGCTGATGTCACCCTGTAGGAAAGCTTTGCAAATACGAATGAGGACACTAAATCTAAAATTAGTTATGATAAAATCACTCATAAAGAAAGAATGCTCTAAGCTGACAAGTGTTACACGTATGATTACTATAGAGCCTGAAGATAGTTATTAGAATTATTGGAGTGGAGGATTTGGCATTGATAACTCTTTATTCTCTCATGCTTTTTGGGTATCTATTTCCAAATGGTCAAACTTAGTCGAGAAGGTTAAATTTTGCAAGCACTTTCTCCAAATTGTGTAGAGTGAACAGAGTCTAGATTTGACAATTTCCATCATGGGTGACGATCTTAAAAGGGAGGAACCGACTAAATTTTGAAAGCTCCAAGGTGAATATATGAGCATGGTTTGACAATAAATGAAGAAGGGAGGCATCACCCCGTTTCTGGAAAAGCTTCACGGGTTTGAGAAAACTATGACCCAGAAGATTTTTGAAGGATGGAATAGAGAGACTGTTACTATGGATGGGAAGACCATCAACCTTTCAATTGATCTTATAGCCTAGGTGATGGGAATACCCAAAAAGGGTTTAAATTTCTATATAAATAGGAAATTCTCTAATATGGTGGTTAAAAAGTTTCCCAAATCAGACAAGGAGAAGAGGGATTTTGAAGATTCTTGAGCCAATGGGTATATTGATGTCAGCAAGGTCAAGGAAATTTGGCACAACATCCTTCAGGTAATTATGGATTATTTTATGCTTGATGGGCAGTTCACACAGGCGCAGTCCCACCATTTCATGTTGCTCAATCACTTTAGGTACAAGGATACCATTAACACCCCCTTTTATTTACATTTCTCTCTTATTAAAAGCTTAAAGAAGCATAAGAAGAAGGATAAGAAGGCTATCCTACATGAAGGGTTGATTTTGTTGATTTATTAGTATATAAGGGATTCCATCCCAAACCCTACTATCAAAACTCCCATTAAGGGCAAGGGGAAATAGATAGCTAAGGCTAGTCCTGAGAGAAGTTCTAAGAAATAGAGATCTGTGAAGATGGAATCTACACAAAGTAGCCATGATATTGACAGTAGCATGGAGGACTCAGAGGAAGTGAAAGCCTCTTATTCTCAGAATGAGAAAAACCCTAATGAGGATGAGGAAGTTACTGAGGACATTGTCGAGCCTCACGACAAGGGTGAGGAAGAGAATAGGGACTGTGAGGAGACTAGAAATAAGGCTAAACAAAAGAATGAGATTGTTGATACCATTGCTTTGGAGTCCCATAACAAGGATGTTGAAACCTAGAACAGGGAGGTTGAGGTCAACAAGTAGAACAAGCAAGATGAGATTTTGGCTGAGGAGCAGTATAAAGAAACAGATAAGATGGGTAACATGGAGGAGGTAGAGTATGTCAAAGATTCAAAGGAAAATGAGGAGTCTTAAAACATCTTGCTGCAAAACCCCCCAAAATGTTAATGTTTTGGTTGTTACGGCCATTCACTACGTGGAGAAGACTATTCCTGAGAGGAATTTTCAACCTGAGGAAGTTCCCATTCTGGATGAGTTCGTTGAGGCTATGAGACACAATATGCATGTTTCTCAAGAAACCCAGGATTACTCTGAAGAGGATAATGCAGATATCAGTAAGAGAAGAGTTAGAGAATCCTAAATAAACATGGTCTTTGAAGACTTTGATGATAAGGATAAATATACTATTGGGGCTCTTCAAATGGTCAAGGCTCAAGCTCTGTGTTCTTTCAGATACAATAATTGGTGTTGTAAGGAGATAAAGAGGCTCTACCTCAAATGCAAGAAGATGGAATCTACTAATGCCATCCTGCAGAAGAAGTTGGAGAAAGTCCTCAATAAGGGGAGTTTGACCCAGAATTCGAACATCACCCTCGATGATATGTAGAATAGGATTAACAAAATGGAAAATACTATCATGGATATCCTTAAGCATAGTAAGGGCGGTATGTTAGCTTCCAACAAAAATCTAAAAATTATGGTTAACTTGCTAGATGGGGGCTTAAAGGAGGATGATGAGTAGAAGAATGAAGCTGAGGCTTCTATGGGTGGTCCAAGCTCTAGAACCAGGGCAAGCAGCAAGAAGAAGTCTCTAGCAGTGAAGAAGAATGTGGAAGAGATGAAAAGTAGCATCGTGAGCCTAGATGAAATTCATGCCAGAATAGATGAAACCCTGGAAGAGAAAGCTAGTATTTTGTATTCTGCCAGCTGATATGGCACTTAGGCTGGTTTTTTGTTTTTAGTGCTCATTTTTTGGTTTGTTACTACTTTTTTATGCCCTTTTATGGGTTTTCCATTGTTTTTGTTATTTTTTTGGATATTTCTTCTTCTTCCTATCTTTTTCTTTGTGCTTTGTAAAGGGTTTTGGGTCTCCTTCAAAACCTGTTTTAACTAGTAATCAAAACAATATATTTTATTGGAAGTAAAAGAAAAGGTATTGTTGGTACTTCGAAAGGGAAGGATTCTATTTAGAAAGATGTTGTTTCTCCCATCCCTATCAAGAGTGTGATAATTGGAACCAACAAGGATAAAGGATTTCCTGCTACTGGGGGAAATAACTCTATAGATATTGAGAAAGGGTGGGATAAATTTCTAAATCTCATGGATTATGGTAGTTCTCAAGAGTATGATGGTTGCTTCTCTCCTGTCGATTCTGAGAAGACTCATTCCTTGAATGAGATAGATGGTAACTCCCCTGCTTCCTCTGAGGAGTTTGATCCCCAAGACTTTGATCCCAGAGATGGAGATTGATTTTGGTCTTTTAGAGATGACGAAGAACATTTCGGTGAATTTCTTCAGGATATTTAGTTGGGTCTTCCATGAAATCAAAGCTATTCAACTATACTATCGTGCCTTATCTTCTAAGATTGAGATTATTTTGGCTAAAGAGGGTGGTGATTTTGGGGGTTCTATTCAGCCTGTAGATCATAAGAATTTTCCCCTGAGCCCTTTGTTTGTGTGCTTTGGATAGAGAAAGAGAAGAAGGTGATCACCAATTTCTTATCTAAGAATGTTGAGGTGATTAAAAAGACCAAGGAAAATTATGAAAAAAATATTGATGACATGAACCAGAGGATCGCTAAGTGTGATTCCACCTTGTGAAAGATTATGGATCAAGGTCACAAGGTGGTTAATTCCTCAGAAGATAACGTCTTGAAGATTGATGATGAACTTGGTACAAGGTGTCAGATTTAAGGGTTGATTGCCAAGATAAGGGACACGTGTCACCAAATTTATTAGGATATGATTAATGAAAAGAGGGAGAGACTAGTCAAGTACTCAAGAAACCAGGATGACAAAATGAGATAACCAGGCCAAAGCCCCAGGACACTGGTCAGGACAGACTCAAGATCTCGTTAGACAACTAAATTATAGGTTAGACAATAATGTCAAAGCTCAGAATCAAGCTCTAGAAGTCAAATGATAATAGATTGGTACAATGAAAGGAATATTTATCCTTTCATATGATGATCCTCAACACCTGATACAATAAAATGGTAAAATTTGCAGACTCGTATGAGGAAACTCACAAGGTGATACGATAATGTGGTGAAACTGACTATTAGCTTTGAAAATTTTGGCTCGTATGATGATTATAACCTAGTGTTATGACACAAAGTAGCTACTCATACAATGGAACACTTGTATTTCATGATAAAGCATGAGTCCATACGATGATATTTTTCCTAGGATGATAAGATCCTAAACTAGACAGTTTGCCACTTATTTTTAGAGAAAATATTGGATGAGTTAGACTGTTCTTGGGTAATTTTTAACAATGTCTGAGTGTGTTTGGGTAGATTTTGATAGGGTTCCAAGTATTTAAGAAAACACATCAAGAACACAAGTATGGGGAGATCAAGTACATTTTATCACTAAAGAAAATTAGCTTAGTGTGAAAACCCTCGCTCGCAAACTTAGGCACACTTCAAGAGCTTATCAGAATATGACCACTACCAACCATTCAATGGGTTAACAATGTTGTATTAGCTGACTCCAAATGCTCAGGAAGGTACGATATGGTGAGTGTCTTGGGGAGGTTACTCTCCTCCTTGCACTTGGATTATAACACTTTCGGGGGTGAATCGGGTGGCTTCTACACTAAAGTGTCTAGTTTGGGCATTTGTTCAAATACACTCTTCATAGTCACATAATCATGATTGAGGCCTATATCCCTATGAATAAATGCACCCATCTTTCGAGACTTTAATCTCAAAAAATTATTTGATTATAGTGAGTTGGAAGAGGTTGGCTTTGGCTTGTTCCCACTTGGGTCGTTCTCGGGAGATTTTTCCCTCAACCGGCAGGCCTAATAAAGGTAATGCATAAAATTAAAGTGGATAGTAAATATTGAGGTCAGGACTTCTAATTTTCTCTCAAGGGGAAATTATCATTATTTCCTACTCAATCCTTGTGTCTCCCAAACACGCCAAAAATGCATACATTCCCCTTAAGACAACTTGTTTATGAAAAAATGAACACTCCTAGGTTTATGATTTTCCCAAAATGGAAAAGGGAACACTACCCTAATGTCCAACTAGTTACAACCAAGCATTCTCCTAATTATCTAGGTGCCTATATAATCACTAAAAAGGACATGATGTTAAGTTGATGTAATTAGGCAACCTACAATGAAACCATTGGTAGTATCGATCTGGTGAACTTTGACAAAGCATCCTAAAACCACAAAAAACTTAGTAGTTTCCTCAAAATAGTTGATTGGTAACCTTTGAAAAGCAAAATTATTTGGCAAGCATCTTGGAAAAAATAGTTATGTTGCAAAAACCAGGAAACAAGAAAGCCAACAAAGCAGGGTCAAGGGTTAGAAACCAAAAATAAATTCTTAGAAACCCTAAATTTTTCTCTATGTTTATGATATGATAAACCCAGACAGTGTCTTTTCCATCATTAAATTAAATGATAAGACTCAATGAAGGACACAAAATAACTATTTGAGATTTCCTATTGTACGATAAAACTCACTAAAGCACATGATAAAACCCTGAAAGCTTGATTGTCATACAATGACAATCATATGCAAAAATGACACATGTTAGCAAGGCCAATACTCATAAAATAAAGTTCACATGTTGAAACGATAAACAAGGTTAGTCCATATTATCGTGTGACAAATCATCCCATCTCATACAAAATTCTAAGGAGTTTTGTAAATCATTAAAAAAAGCATGAAGTGAGGCCAAAATGAGAATTTTGAGCTCCACGATGGGCACTAGAAATGTGTGTGTGAAAAGTGGTTAGAAACTGTAGCACAAACACTTCATTAAATCCTTACATTATGGGTTAGTAACATGATAATCAAATCATAAAAATCAAACAAACCCACTAAAATATACTTATTGTTTCCTATTTAGGGTGAGTATATTCCATGAAAATTGCTCTTAGATCATGAGCATGTAGATTAGTGACTTGACTACCCTAAAACAAAAGATTCATTATGAGTATGATGCAATGATTGCACTCTTTACTCCAAAATCTTGCTAAGATAATGCAAACTAAGATAGAGAATTGTAAATCTAAGCTCCGAATGCAACTAAGAGTTATTATCCATTATGCTAAATGAGATGCAAGTAACCTAAGAAAGGAAATACTATGCAAATTAAGCCCTAGATGAAATTTAGTATTATGATCTTACTATGAAATTTTATAATGAAATGAGCTTGAGAGGCTTGGTTTTATAGGAATCCCATGAGGATGAATGGTTAATATTTGATCATTAAGAGTGGTTGAGATTCATTCCTCCCTTAAGCCATGTGAGAATCGTTGATTGGTCAAATTTGTGCTTGTTTGGTTGTGGATGAGACAAAATAGTAATTTCTTCCTTTTTAATTAGAAATTTATGCACACACATGTGTTGAATGGGTTCGATTAATTAAAAGGAGGTTAGGACTATTAAGTGACTTTGATTTATCATTTTAATAGCCTTAGTGCTAGGATTTGAAGTTTAGTAGATGATTAATTAAAAGATTGATTTAATTTTGCAAGCATATTTTATCGAATTTACTCACATAATTAGGCCTAGTATTTAAATGTATTTGATTAGGTTTTTAGGCCAATTAATCGAGATTAGGGGCTCTTAGTTTACTAGACCAATTTTAGGTGATTACACATTCCACTATGTAGATCCCACTAACCGATTGATAGTATTAGTCTAGTTAGGTTTTGTTAGCATGCCTCATTCCAATCCTTATTACCATTATAGAATGATAAAATCATAAACTTCAATTAAATAAATATTTTTTTGAAAAACACACTGTAAATAAATCTAATGATTAATTATTTTGAGTAAAAATTCAATGTCATAAATAAAGATAGAATAAATAATTTTCCCAATGAAAAATAATAATAACAATCAATTATAATGTGTGAAAATTTATACTAGTTTGCCTTAGCCTTTGTACTTTGTCATACTTTATAATTTTAAAAAAAAATACAAAATTTAATAAAATAAAAAATGCCATTGATCCACCAAATGTCCTTTTTGTAACAAGATGGAGTCCATTAAACATGCTTTCTAGTTATAAAAAATATGCTCATTAAATTTGGCAAACAAGCTCGTATTCCTGATATATTGAACATAAATTAAGTTGGAAATCAGCTTTGTTAAGGTTGCATTGCTCTTGGAGCATTTTATCATAATCTTATCATCAATGTATTTTGTTACATATCTGGTTACTTAGATGTAAAGTTGTTTTCTCTAATGCTTTCCCCCTTACAAAAGAAATTATGCATGATTTGTTCTCCAATATTATGCTACAACAATCCTCTCTTGCTAAAGTCTTGAAAGAGAAACTCAACTAAAATCTAGAGCTCAAGACACAACTATACAAATCTCAATCTCAGTTGATAGCTATTGCTTAAACACATAATGGATCTCTACTCACAACTATGAACATCATTACAAAGGAGCATGTGCTTGATACTCTTGAAGATAAGTGATAAACTTATTGTAAATAACAACTTGCATTTATTTTCTAGTTGTGAGTTGTGTTTTTATAGATTTTTGAACATGCCAAGGAAATTGAGCAAATAACTAGTATTATTTACCGTACAACTGAGTTGTGTTTTGCTGATATGCTTTTGTTGTAAAAATTTATGATATTGTATTCAATCTTAGATTTCATCTTTCAAAACTCATTTCTTAAAAGACATCTCTATGCTAATATATCCATCCTTTAAAAAAATGCCACTAATATTTACCGTAAAGAAAAAATAAAAATAAAATAAAAACATAACCCAATTATAGAATTTTTTTATCGGTAAAAGGCTGAAATAAATTTTTATTAATAAATAAATATAAATGTACAAAGTTCCTGGTTCATGGAGCATACCGGCGGGAAAGAAGCAGGAAGAAAACCCCCAATTGTAGCTCATGATGCTCTAATAGCTAAAATTATTTAACAACAAGATGAACAAGAGTTGTACCCAGATACAATTTAAGATTTTTCCCAACTCAACCCATCTACAATACTAATTTGGAGTACTGGAAACTGAGTAAACAACCAATTTTAGTAGAATAATAGGCCCATGGCCCTACATGCATATATATACAAAGTTTCCACCTTACTTGAACATCCAATCTTTCATCTTTATTTCCTTAGATTCGCAATTCACAACTAACCAATCCAGCCACTCAAGACATGTGTTAGCCACAAGGGTTAGTAATATCTATTTCATATTTAGAACATTAGATATAGCCTAAGCATCCTCAGAAAATTGCATGACAAAAGTTGATGATCCAAAAACTTCAGAGGAAAGGGGTATAATGGTATACCGAAAATTCCAGCCCCCCATTTGTTCTGATTTTTGAGAATATATTTCACCTTTAAATTTCCTCTGATAATAATAATCTCTTGTGGTAACCTCTATATTAAGATACTTGATCTTGGTAAACAAACCTTAATTAGATCAAAATATTCTAACAAGGATCAAATAACACAAAATACATTCCAAAAAGTGGAAAGTAATATCATATCAATAGGTAAAAATCATCATATAGAATATGTTATGAAATCAAAATAACTACATCCAAGACAAATATAGCTTGTTAATCTTTTGCTGATAAGAATAGAGTTGTTCTTCCATGCCTGTGATAATAATAATAATCCCTTGTGGTAACCTATAAATTTAGATGCTTGATCTTGGTAAACAAACCTTAATTAGATTGAAATATTCTAACAAGGATCAACTAACACAAAATACATTCCAAAAAGTGGAAACCAGTATCATATCAATAGGTAAAAACGATCATATAGAATATTTTATGAAATCAGAATAATTGCATCCAAGAAAAAAATAACTTTTTAATCTTTTGTTGATAAGAGTAGAGCCATTGTTCCACATAAACAATATGTCCAAGATGCAAGACTATTCAGATATTAAAGAAAATTGAAAAAAACACTCACATGTTATCTCAAAACTTAACAACATCTAATGACAATAATGACATGCTCATACTCTTACTACTTCCTAATATGAAAATAATTAATCTCTTAACTTAATCAGTTACAAATTCCAGGTAAAGAACCATTATCATATCGTGTACACTCAAAATAAGGCCTTGATTCTTACCAACTAGCTAGCCCTTCATGATCCTATAAAAAGCATAATCAATAAAACTGAATTTGAAATTTATCATCTATAATATTGTTTCCATTATTATCACTGAAACTATCCAAAAACCTAACATGTTAGAATATCTTCTCAGAAACATTAAATAAAATGAGTTGATAATACGATTCCATATTGTCACACTACTGCAATCTCATCTGGTATCACTAGCAACAGAAGACCTCCCATAAACCTCCCAGAATAGAATATATAGGGAGAGCATCCATAAGAACAACATTATATATATATATATATATAATGAAATTAGAATATGACAAAATCATGAGATACAAAGCAGAAAAAGATACAAAGCTGATAATCACAATGACAGAGCTAAATGCATGGGACAACATTATATATATATATATATATCTGTGTGTGTATGTATATATATATATGTATGTATATGTATATATGTATATATATATATATTATGAAACTAGAATATGACAAAATCATGAGATACAAAGTAGAAAAAGATACAAAGCCGATAATCACAACGACAGAGCTAAATGCATGGGACACCCAGAAGTTACCATTAAAAACAAAAACCTTTCCACAACAAATAAAAATAATAAATAAGTCGTATACCATATAATTTGTAAGCATATATGAAATGTAAACAACGAATTGAGTCATACCAAAACATATCAGAGAATAGTTAGTGCCAAACCAAAGATTAACCCTAAAAGAGTACTACAATCTAAGTTATCAGAGAAGGTGTATATGTCATCACAAAACCCAAGATCATATTAAGGTTTGCAGAATGCGACTACTATTTATAACTAGAAGAAACAAAACAGAGTCTACCCACCAAGTCTGGCAAATAAACTCCAGAACCTATTCATCCAACATACTATTGTCCCCATATGCACCAACCATCGATGAAGGAACAACTTAATCTGTACTAGATGTAGGATTTTTCCTAGAGTCCATTCTTTTCTCCTTTGACATAACCTTCCTCCTACTTGGCTTCATGATAATTGGTGGGAGGACCTGAATCCTTTCTACTGAAATTTCTGGCATGTCCTCTAGTACTTCATATCCGACCACCACAAGATATTCCATCCACCATATGTTCCCTAATGCCTCTTTCAGGTGGAGCCACTTCATTAGGAATTCATAACTTCTTACAATGTCCCTTTTTCTGCCTTCGAATGCCTACTTGTCTTTAATTATCAACAAAGGTCTATTTACTATGTCTTCTCTTAGATTTTCTCCTATCCGCACATAATCCTCCAGATAAAAGATCCTAAAATCCCTATCTACATTCCGTAATACAACTTCCAAACCCTCCAATAGTTCTTCATTAAAAACACATCCACATAACTTAATGGCGGCCTCCTTTTATGTTCCCGTGACAAACAAAATAGAGGTGAATATTGTTGGTATATCATAATTCACCCTGAAGCAGTATTTGTAATTCATTTTTTCTTCCCCCATTATAATTCTAACTATTAAATTGGCTACGTCATCTAGTTATTCGAGCATCCTTCCCCACCTTTCTGGTTTAATCTTGCCTCTGAAAGCCATTAACTGATTTTCTTTGGTAGGAAGAAGGCACAATTTTGATTCCATGACTCTCTTTCTTACCTATCACTCCAAAAAAATTTACACATACAAGTGCTAAATACTTCTAAATTTCTTTATTTAGGCTTCCAAGATCAAGTCCACTCAACTTCACATGATAATTAATGAGGATGTAATAATGATTTCCCTCCCACAAGCCTTCACATGTGGGAGGGAACCTGTCCTTGTAATATTAAAAGATACACAAATCCAAAAAATAATACTTTCAATAATTAATAATATTGATAAGACTCTAGAGGCTTCTACATAACACTACTAGTCCATGTCATGATAAACAAATAAATTCCCACCTTCTTAAGTTAAGCCAAAAATAATTACCATAGTTGGTCACATAAATATATCATCTAATGTATCCACTAATATTACACTAAGTTTTAATGGATATATATTTAAATGAATGTATCTACTATAAGCTAGATAGTCTATAATGTATGTATAACCTAACTAAAGTCAATGTATAGCTAAATGGATAGACTATAGATTTAAAAGGTTTTTGAGGAGAGATGTTCTACAATATATTTAACTAATATAAACCTTATCCAATATTTTCCCGCCATATACTATACCCACATTAGCCAGCCAACCGACCAACTTTAATGTTTCCTTCCCTATAAATGTGATTAAAGATAACTGCTTTGAATTATTTTGTAAGATGTATTGCTCTTCCCAACATGCTATTCATTTTCTAGTTCTAGATACTGCCTTTTCTTAATGCATTAATGATGATCTCTGAGTCCCCTTCTACTACTAATTTCTCAATCTTTAGATCTCTACTTAGGAGAATACCCTGGTTGACTGCAATTAGCTCTTCCATATTGTTGGTATCATTCCCAATTGGTCTGGCTAATTTAGAAATTTAGATTCCATTTCAATGGTGTATTATGCATCCTATCCCTGCCCTGTCAAGGTTCCCTCTTTATGCCCCATCAAAATTCAATTTGAACCATTTGTATGGGGGCGGGGGGATCTAACTACACTCCTTCCTTTTCTTCTTGGTTTATGACCCTCTAATGCCAATATGGGGGGGTTTTTAGTTTTTAAAGGCACTAAGAGGGGGGTGAATTAGTGAACTTACAATTCTGAAACACTTCTTTAATAGCTTCCACAAAATCCAACATGCAAAATAAAATATTACATAGAAGCTAAGCACATAAATAATTCAGACAATGTAAACTCAAGACATAAGATTTTTCCCATGGAAACAATTGTTATAGGGAGAAAACTATCTGTGAGATGATACCCACAAATTTAACTAGTGCACCAAAGAAATTTTCCCTATTAGGAGCAATTACAATTACCCCGCTAAGGGTATACCTGATTAAGAGTATATTTAGCCCGGTTAGAAGCTAATGCAAGTCCTGTTAAGAACTACCATGTTAAGGGATTACAAACTCCTTCTAAGAGTCACCTGGTTAGAGGATTTATAATTCACATCTTATTAAAGATCCTTCTCACCCTATTAGGAGTGACCTTGTTAAAGGATTTTACCTGCAAACTTGTTAGAGCTTGCCTTCAAATAAACCCAAGAATAACTTATCTTATTATGACACTTCATGTCTAAAAGATCCACTTCAATATTGATCACAATTTCACCTTAAGAATCTAATAACTTCATACAATCACAATCACCTATCACAACACCTCAACTCTCCAACAAATTTCCCTAAAACTTGATTTCATCCAAATTTTATAACAGCTTATCCAAGTCGGCCTTTTTCCCTAAAACATTCTACCCACATACATAAAAATAAAATCTAATCATGCCAAAATGCATTGGTCAACTTAATAAAGTCAACATAATATTAACCAATTCTTTAAAATCATTTACAAACATTAAATTGACTGGTTAGCTGATCAAATAAAACTTGCTTTGTATGTCTCATGTTCTTTCTGTCAATGCAACTTGAATCATCGATAACTTGCTCAATTCTTCAATCTAACTGATGTGATTGTAGATATATATGATATGCCTCTGTAGATGATAAGTGTATGATCACACACCTTAATTTATCTCTAACTCCAAATCTAATTGCATGTACCTCACATACGATCTTCTTCCTGGTTGACTGAACACTTAGTCATTTCTTCAATTAGATCCTTCAACACCATTGGTGAAATTGATCTAATAGCTACAATAAATCATGTTTCCAGCAATTAAAACACCACAATACAATTCCATTATCAAAACTCATATCATCTTCACCAAATTCCAACAATCTCCCCCTTTGGCATTGATGGCAACACTTAGACAATAAAAAAAATAAAAATTTCTAAGTGTCTAACTACTTGTAGAAATGAAAAATACATTACATTGCAAAGTATTAAACTAATTCTTGATAGATCAATAGCTCCCCCTAGGAACTACAAACATTTATACTACTCCCCTTAACCACTACATTACATTTTTCATGGACTTAGCCAAATTCATCCTTATACACTACTCCCCCTTTGACAACAACGACAAAGGTATTACAAAGGTGTCAAAATTTTATTTATGTAAGAGTAGAAACACCTAATTATATTCTACTGAAAACATCACTAAAATTAACCATCAAAGCCTCTAGATCACTTTCCCAAGTCTTCAGTAAATTCTCCATAATTGCAATTTGTACACTTAGAAAAATTTTTGACTCTTCTAGTCCATCAATTGTGCACACATCTGGAAATTCTAAAGTCTTCTCACCTTCCTTCACACTATGTTGCAAAATGTCTAGCTTGGGAATCAACAAACTTTGTAACTCCATCAAGTTAGCAATTCTCCTATCTTGCTAATTCATGTTGGATTTCAACTTATTGTTAATGTTTCTAACCTTAGCACCAAAGTTAGTAGTAGGCTCATTGATAGGATCAAAATTTGAAACAAGTAATCTAAGCTCTTGCTGAGCTTCACATTTATCCCTTTCTAAATATTTCAAAAATTGAGAAATTGCAGAGATTGATTTAAGAATCTTACCACCATCATTCAATGCACCCTTTAATCGATTGATAACCAATGTGAGTGTTTTGTTATCTATGACAATCAACTGTGCCAATTTATTTAATCTCTTCTTTTCATATACCTTCTCTATTCTCAAGACTAGAACATCCTCTAAGATCTTCATTTCCTCACTGATTGCATTGACCAAATGGGCTAACTACTCTATCGATGTGGCAGTCTTATCATACTTCACCTTACTTAATAACTCTGAAAGTAAATCTCTGGCAGAGAGAATTACTTGTGCTTCTTGCTGCATCCTTTTTTGTTTAGCTTTTGAATTAATAGCCACAAAAAATTCTATCATCTCTTTGGGGCTCATGGTGCTTAAGTTAATCTATCCTTTAATGTATATAATCATCAATGCTCATTTTGGACTGCGTGGGAGGACTTACCTTATCTTCAATTTGTTCCTTTTTAGTATTTTCCTCCTCGTGTACCTGATTCACTTGTGTGTCATCAAGTATGGCCTCCTTTTCTTTGACTCTCTTGTTGTTGTTCATCAGTAGAACCTTTTTTCTTGTGTTTCATTGGTCATAGTATGAATGGTACCCATGTTTATTGGCTCATCTTGTTGTTGTTCCTTATGCACATCTTGTTTATCATGTGAATCCTATTGATCTTGTGCATCCATTGTCTCATCTTGTATCTCTGTGGAAGATTTATCTCCTACATTATCCATTTCATCTCTTAGTCCCTCAAGTGTGACCTTTACACCATCAATACTGAAACCCTCATCAGTCTGAGTAACCACTGGATCATCCTCTTTATCTTTTATTAATTCATCTTGAACATCCACATTAATTTCCTCACTCTTGTCCTTCACCAGACCTAAGTGTTTTCTTAGAACCTCTTCTCTTTCATCTTTCACCGATTGGGTCTCCCCAACCAATAGCTTTGTAACTCTTTATTTTTTCCTTAGATGAGTTAGGTAACAGTCTCAATAGAACATATTTTACCAACTCCTTATCTTTGACAAGTGTTACCTTCCATCTTGCATCAATTTTTTCATATAAAACAATAGGAATTTTTCCTTATAGCTGGACTAAGACTTGACTTAACCTATTCATACTCTTAGCTACAACATCCTCAACTTTCAACTGATCTTCCTCATCAAGTAAGTGATAGTACTTATTGACTTTAACAAGTACATCATATTTACAACATTTTGAATGATTGAATTTGCAGAAACTACTTTACTAGATTTAGAATCAATAGTCTTAGTAGTGGAGGAACCTACCACCTTAAATTTATTTCCTTCAGCCTTTAGTTCCTTTTGCTCTTCTTCAGATTTTGTCTCTTCACTTTCTTCAATAACAACTTTCTTATCCCTCTTTTCCTTTTGTTTCTTTCTTTTTCATGTCACTGTTATCGAATTTCCCATCCTGTCAAATTTTGGCTACAAGTGGAGTAAATGAGGCTCCCACAAGGGTAGAGCTCAGCTTGTATGGTTTCTATCATGACTCCTAGTCTTTTCCTTTCTCTCTGCATGTTTTCCAGGTATGGTTTTAGCCTTTGTTCATGTCTTAAAGACCTAATTCATGCAAAAAACCCTATGAATTCATGTAAACCCTAAGTTATTATTGGCCCAGTCTAATTCTTCATTACCTTTTCCATGCCACTTAAGTTCTTATTTAGCCATGTGCACATTAACATCTCCTTGGTTATCTCTTAGCCGCGTAACCCAGAGGGAATATTCCATCTTATTCAACAACTTCAAGATTGACTTAGTCGCGTGATATCCAAAGGAAATGGAATATGCTTATTTGATCTAGAGACTTAATACGAACTGTTGATTTGATCTTGATTGTGTGTTGTGCGCTAAGTCTCGAGATGAAACCAGAGTTAGTCAAAACATTGGGAGATTCAGTGGCTCAGTCTATCTCATGATCTCTAGATAAACTCAGAGTTAAGGTCTAGTTTTCTTTTTGCCTTAGTCGCGTGATCTCTAAGTGGACTTGAGGTTATGTTATTTGTTCTGAGATCAAGCATAGATTGTTTATCTTGTTCTAATCCTACGGCTCCTAAAGTCTCATAATGAACCAAGGGTTAAGGAATTCATTTGGAGACTTAGATATTTCTTTAGTTGCGTGATCTCATAATCTAACTCTGAGTTAAAGTATGCTTTGATTTTTTTCCTTAGTTGCACAATCTATAAGTGGACTTGGAGTTAAGAGAAAGATTTGGAGAAATAATGCGGATCATTAATCTCATCCCGAATGTGTGGCTTGTGCTAGATCTCAAGACAAATTCAAAGGTCAGCAAAGATCATGAGATTACGCATAGATCATTGATGTAGATTAGATCCTATGGCTGGCATGAAGTCTTGAAATAAACCTTAGGGTTAAGTAATCTTCCAACAACTTGGAGTTTCTTTTAGTCGTGTAATCTCGGAATGAATCATGGTCAAAGTAGTTGAAGTCAAGTTAGATTCAGAGTTTGCAAAGATAAAATTATGGTCGTTGATTCTAAGACGATCTTAGGGCTGGCGCTAAGTCTTGTGATGTAACCAGGGTTAGGCCAGATACTTGGATACTCAGAGATATGCTCAGTTGCATGATCTCAGGATGAATCAAAGTTGCGATAAAGTTAAAGACAGGTTTAGTTTCAAGATGTTGACCATATTTTGATCTTGTGGTTCTCGTGTAATCTTGCAATGAAAAGGAATATGCTCGTAAGGTTTAGAGATTTAGCACAGGCCATTGATTTATAGTTGATCAAGGTTGGATCTTATGGCTGGCATGAGATCTCAGAATAAACTCAGAGTTAAAAAACTGATCTAGCGAATCAAAGACACAAAGGATTTTAGACACCCAAAGTTAAAGATGAGTCAAAGGCAAGTTAAGGCTAAGGTTAGAACTAAAGATAAAGACACAACAAGTAAGGAAGATATAATGGTGGGCGTAATCCCTCAATGGCCAAGATGAGGATATTTAATCTTTGAGGCATTGCACCTACGCATCACATGGCTTGATTAGATCCAAAATAAGATACCCAGGTAAAAATAATAAAATATCCACGGCTGTGTTTTAAACAGAGTGAATTCTTTTCTCTCAATCGTTGATACAATCTCCTCGTACCACCTGTGACCGTTATGTTCAAATATTCAAATATTCAAATCTGGTCTTGGGGTTTTCATGGTGGTGGCATGGTCTTTCAAGTTGTAGACAGGGTAGATGAGTCTGTCGACTTCTCTGCTCAAATTTATGGTGATGGGAGATGTATTCATGACTAATCTGATCGTCTAAGATATTTTCTCGAATGCATTTATGGAAGACTTGAATATTTTAGGGTTTCTATATTGTTTAATGAATATCTATTGTAACCCTAATTCTTCCCTAAATGATTAGATGGATTGAGTCCCAAGCCTGTGTGCTAGGGGAGGTTGTATATAAGTAGTTTTAGAAGCTTTTTTAGCTAGGTTTTTTTATCTTATGCAAGAATTTCTGTGGCATTCTCTCTGGCCTTGGGTTTTCATTAGTTTTTAATTTCTCATTGAATTCTAGATTATGTAAAGGTTTTATGTGACATTTTCTCTATCCTCAAGCTTTTTCTTGTTTGTATTTCTCTTACTAAAGCATAATATAGTGGTTAATGTTAGAGAAATCTTTGAGTTCTTGAGCCTTCTTTCTTTCTACATCTTTGTGCACTATTGTGGGTGATTGATTTAGATGATCTTGTGGATTTTTTTCATCCCTTGTCATTTTGTCTCATTCTTGTGCCTATTTTCTTGAGTGGATGTTTGTTTTTAGGTCATAGTCTATGTCTATCTCCTTGGATATGCTATTGTTTGTGAAATCTTCTCTTTCCTTGAATAGCCTATTTTCATTCTAGATCTCTTTATTAGATACTTATGCAAACCTATTCAGAAAGTTGTGCTATGCTAGATTCAATAATTTCATGCTATTTTGGTCACTACATTATGATTCATGTTACCTTCGATGTATCACCTAGTACGATAATTTTCTTTTCAGTCATTTCCCTTCAATTCTCCTTCTATCCCTTTTCCTTCCAAGTTTACTTTCATGTTCAAAATCAAATAAGGTGATTATCCAAGAGGAACCAGTCTAGAATTGGGAGGCTTCACTTTAGTTAGAAAAGGTCCCATAACCTAGAAGTGATTCCCATTTTATACTAGATTGTTAGGCTCAAGCGCTTAGCAGGGTGCAAAATTTAGTGTATAAAAGTTTTGGCAATCCCGGTGGGACCACAAAAGAAGTTCATCTTTCAAGGCTATATCATCTTTGATATGTTGATTACATAGCACTGACCTAAAGAGGTTTCTCTTTAAGGCATATCTAGTGACTCCATTGGTGTTAAGAATAAGAAGATCCAGTCCTAATAAGGCTTATGGGAAAATATTGAATTGCTATGACAAAATAATTTGCATTTGTACCCTTTAATCAAGGTAGTCCATTAAATTTTTCCTAAAACCATAATGTGCCTCTAGTAGCACTAAAAGTATACCTTTCTTCATAGGTGAAATCCAAATAACAGCTTGTGAGCACATAAAAGATGTGGCTACCATCTGTAGTATACATAATATCATTGAAGAAGATGTGGCCACCAAGTTGTTGGTAGCCTCTTTTAAGGGTAAAGCCCTGGAGTGGTTTAGAACTCTAGTAGTTGGCTCCATTAATTCATGGGACAAGCTTGGAGAACTCCTTAACAAATACTCTGATGATAATCTAGACTCTTTGTCTATAGTAGAGCAACTCTGAATCATCAAGAGAGCCCCTCAAGAATAGATGACATATTTTAATGGAATATTTCTCAAGACATGGAGTAGGATTCTTGTTAATATAAGGCCTTCAGTAGATTGTGCTTTTATATATTTCTTGAAAAGCTTGAGTAGCGATATATCTGTCATGATTCAGTCTTTGGGAGGTAATTCATTACCCAAGGCTTTTGATATAGTTGTTAAGGAAGAAAATTGTCTAATTCAGGCTGGTATGATAACCCCAAGACCACCCATGCCGATCTCCCCTGTTATTCAACCCAACATGACTCTGCAAATTCCTCCATTTAACCTCATACCCATTATTGTAGCACCTCAAGCTAGTTCTAGCAATGAGGGATTAAGAGTAGGTTTTTCCAAAGAACTGCAAACAATGAAAGGTGATTAGCAAGAAAAAAATAGCTTATTACAAAGTGTTCAACAAGAAATGAAAGACTTTTTGCAAAATCTAACCAAAGAGTTGACCAATATAAGAAGGCAGAATCAAGAAGTTAGACCACCTCTTCAGCAACAAAATCAAGGTCCTAACTAGCAGTACCAAGATCAAGGACAATCTTATTAGCAAAACATACAACAATATCAAGAAAATTATCAAGGTCAAAAATAGAATTTGATAAAGAGGTCATTTTATCCCTACAATCCAGTCAAGAAGATGGTCCCAACACAAATCACCCGAGTAGTTGGCTATCACTCAAACCTGTTCTTTGGAAAAGGAAACTCCAGATTATTCACCTATTTTCATGAACTATGAGTTTCCTACTGAAGAAAAGTTAGAGGTGTTGCAGTAAGAGGTAGTATCTTGTCAAACATGTCTCCATGAGATGGAAGTGTAGCAAGTTATTGGGAAGGTCATCAAAGAGAATTGGTTATAAAGGAGTAGCGATTGAAGGACAGGGTCTTCAATTTCCCAAGCTTAAAAAAATGTATGTCTTCTATGTCTCTATCTAAATCCTCTAATTTTAGCTTCCCAAGTTTTAGAAGCAGTCATTCCTTCCAAGAGCCTATACTTGAGGAGTTTCAGCCAACCACTCTGCAAAGGCATTTCTTTGAAGACATTTGTTTATCCCAAGAGACCCCTTTGGTCTCTCAAGATACTGAAATTCCATGGCAACTTTCATGGACTCTACTTCCTAGATGTCATATGCCATGTTTTTCAAGGATACTAGTCAAGCATCAGAGCAAGGAATTATGGTGGATGGGATTTCATGTCATGAAGAGGAGAGAAAATCAAAGGTGTCAGTGTTGAGTAATGACTGTGACAAGTTGGGATAGCAAGGTGAAGAAATGGAGATTGATGCTCAACCTGAGCTCTTGGTTGATTTATTTGATGAGATTCCCCTTTTTGTTGAAAGAGAGGAAGAAATGCCATTACCTATGTCTAAAGGTCAATTAGGATAGAAGGATCACCATCAGCAAGGTAGTGATAAAGAGGAATATTTCATGTCCTTGTTGGATGAGCTGCCTAGTTTTGTTGAACAAGATGAGGCATACATGGTCATGACCACATCTGCAATTTTGCAACAGCTAGAGGGCATAGGCCATTATGATGAAAAACTAATTCATGAGCTTGCAATCAAAGAGGAAGGCTCCCAATATGTAGAAGATAGCCAAAGCCTTGGAAAAATTTATTTGGAGAGCATCATAGAGGATGTGTGTATGGAGCTTGGTGATAGGAAACTAGTTTTTCCTAAAGGCCTTAAGGATTTTGATAGTTTTGAAGAGCTCTCTGCTTGCTTTATTGAGGATAAATATCCTTTGACTATGGAGAATGAATTGATGAGATTGCTTGTGTTGCAGATTAACTCTCAAGATTTGAATTCAAGTCAGAAGAAGGAGACCATCAAAGAGATCTCCAATTATGTCATCTCAAGAGGCTACCCCATCATATATTTGGCCCAAGAGGAGTTTAATGAAGCATCCTCATATGATCCATTTGAGGTGAGTAATCTTGATCCCATTTTTCAAGAGATAATCCAATATTTTCTGACATACTTTTATGTGCCTCATGTCTTATCAGATATCCTTATGCATCCAATGAAAAATATCTTAATAAGGAAGCATAGATAGTTTAGCATTTCATTGAATGTTTTTGTTTGACCAGTTTCTATACTGGTTAGTTTTTTAGGTTAGTTTTCTTGCTTTCCTCAAACTGCTTGTACACAGTTAGTTGTTTCTTCTTATATAGCTCTTTCCCTATTTTGGTTTGTAGTTCCTCCTCCTGGTTTCAATCTTCCTTCCTTCCAGAAATTTTTATGTGCTCAAATGCTGACTCCTTGCCCAATGGAATGTCATAAGGCCACTAGTTTTATATTTCTAGCAGGCTGACATTCAACATAAATTGCCAAAAATGTTATCCAAATTTCCCATCCTGTCAAATTTTGGCTACAAGTGGAGTAAATGAGGCTCCCACAAGGGTAGATCCCATCTTGTATGGTTTTTATCATGACTCCTAGTCTTTTCCTTTCTCTCTGCATGTTTTTGAGATCTAGTTTTAGCCTTTGTTCATGTCTTAAAAACCTAAATCATGTAAAAAACCCTATGAATTCATATAAACCCTAAGTTCTTGGTGGCCCAGTCTAATTATTAATTACCTTTTCCATGCCACTTAATGTCTAACATCTCCTTTTTTATCTCTTAGTCACGCAACCCGGAGGGAGTATTTCATCTCTTTTAGCAACTTTGAGATTGCCTTAGTCACGTGATCTCGAAAGGAAATGGAATATGCTTATTTGATCTAGAGACTTAACGTGAACCATTGATTTGATCTTGTGTTGTGCGATAAGTCTCAAGATGAAACTAGAGTTAGTCAAAACATTGGGAGATTCAGCGACTCTGTTAATCTTGTGATCTCTAGATAAACTCAGAGTTAAGATCTAGTTTTCTTTTTTCCTTATTCGCATGATCTCTAAGTGGACTTGACGTTAAGTTATTTTTTCTAAGATCACACATAGATCATTGATATTTTTCTAATCCTATGGATCACGTGAAGTCTCGTAATGAACCAAGGTTCAAGGAATTTATTTGGAGACTTGGAGATTTCTTTAGTCACATGATCTCATAATCTGACTCAGAGTTAAAGTATGGTTTTTTTTTTCCTTAGTTGCATGATCTTTAAGTGGACTTGGAGTTAAGAGAAATATTTGTAGACTTAACATAGACCGTTAATCTCATCCTAGATGTGCGGCTTGCACTAGATCTTGAGACAAAGTCAAAGGTTAGAAAAGATCAAGAGATTACGCCTAGATCATTGATGCAGATCAGATCCTATGGATGACATGAAGTCTCAAAATAAACCTTAGGGTTAATTAATCTTCTAGTGACTTGGATTTTCTTTCAATCACTTGATCTCAGAATGAATCATGGTCAAAGTAGTTTAAGTCAAGCTAGATTCAGAGTTTGCAAAGATAAAATCATGTTCGTTGATGCTGAGAAGATCTTAGGGTTGGCAGTAAGTCTCATGATGAAACCATGGTTAGGCCAAATACTTGGAGACTCAAATATATGCTTAGTCACATGATCTTGGGATGAATCATAGTTGTGGTAAAGTTAAATTCATGTTTAGTTCTGACTCATCGATCATGTTTTGATCTTGTGGTTCTTGTGTCATCTTGCAATGAAAAGGAATATGCTCGTAAGGTTCAAATATTTAGCGCAGGCTGTTGGTTTAGAGTTGATCAAGGTTGGATATTTTGGCTGGCATGAGATCTCAAAATAAACTTAGAGTTAAAGAAATGATCTAGCGACTCAGAGACACAAAGGATTTCAGACACCCAAGGTTAAAGATGAGTCAAAGGCAAGTTAAGGCTAAGGTCAGAACTAAACTTAAGACACAGCAAGTAAGGAAGATCTAATGGTGGGTATAATCCCTCGATGGCCAAGATGAGGATAGTTAATCTTTGAGGCATTGCACCTATGTGTTGTGTGGCTTGATCAGATCCAAAATAAGATATCCGGTTAAAATAAGAAAAGATCCACGGTTGTGTTTTAAATAGAGTCAAGTCTTTTCTCTCAGCCGTTGATACAATCTCCTTCTGCCACATGTGACCATTATGTTCAAATATTCAATTCTGATCTCAGGGGTTTCATGCTAGTGGCATGGTCTTTCAAGTTGCACACAGGGTAGATGAGTCCGTCGACTTCTCTGCTCAAATTTATGGCGATGGGAGATGTATTCATGACTAATCTGATCGTCTAAGATATTTCCCAAATGCATTTATGGTAGTCTTGACTATTTTAGGGTTTTTGTATTTTTAATGAATATCAATTGTAACCCTAATTCTTCCCCAATTGATCAGATGGATGGAATCTTGAGCCTGGGAGGTTGTATTTGAGTAGTTTTAAAAGATTTTTTAGCTAGGTTTTTCAGCTTATGCAAGAATTTTTGTGGCGTTCTCTCTGCCCTCTGATTTTCATCAGTTTGTAATTTTTCATTGAATTACAGATTATGCAAAGGTTTTCTATGACATTTTCTTTGTCCTCAAGATTTTTCTTGTTTGTATTTCTCTTACTGAAGCATAATATAGTGGTTAATGTTAGAGAAATCTTGGAGTTCTTGAGCCTTCTTTCTTTCTCCATCTTTGTGCACTACTATGGGTGATTGATTTGGATGATCTTGTGGATTTTGTTCATCCCTTGTCATTTTTTCTCATTCCTCTGCCTATTTTCTAGAGTGGATGTTTTTTTGCAGGTCATAGTCTGTGTCTATCTCCTTGGATATGCTATTGTTTTTTAAATCTTCTCTTTCCTTAAATAGTCTCTTTTCATTCCAAACCTCTCTATGAAATACTTATGCAAACCTATTATGAAAGTTGTGCTCTGCTTGATTCAGGAATTTCATGCTAGTTTGGTCATTGTGTTAAGATTCATGTTACCTTTGGTGTATCACCTAGTAGGATAATTTGTTATTCAGAAATTTCCCTTCATTTCTCCTGCTATCCCTTTTCCTTCCAAGTTTACTTTCATGTGCAAAATAAAATAAGGTGATTATCCAAGAGGAACTGACCTAGAATTCAGAGGCTTCACTTCAGTTAGCAGATTTCACACAACCTAGAAGTGATTCCCATGTTATAATAGATTGTTAGGATCAAGTGCTTAGCAGGGTGCAAAATGTAGTGTATAATAGTCACCTTAGCTGTGCTTTGTTTCTCTTTAACTGATGTATCTTTAGGTTTAGCACTCCTTACTAGTTTCTTTTATTGTATTTTGGTAGGAGGAGAAGGTTTCTCCTTCTTAACTTGTGTATCACTTCTATTTTTTCAACTGGTTGGGGCACTACCAGTTGGACCAACAACTTCAACATCATCAACATCTGTTGCACCAGATGTACCAGCTTTATCTTTAACATGTTTGGCTCTTGCCTTCTCAATTTGCTCCTTTGTAAAACCTTTGTTAGAGATTTTTCTTGTAGGACCTTTTTTAAGCATCAATGCTTGACTCTACGATTCCCAAGACTTCATTCAAACAAGGAAAAGTCTAATTGACGAGGATTCAATCCTCCTTCTTTGAGCTCCATAGACTCAGGTGGGTGTACCTTTTACAATGTACTGCTTCTTAGTAAATTAAATAGTGGATCAAGGATTTACACTGATTATCTCCTTCCTTTTACTGCAACAATTGGTAACACATTCTAAAAATGATAATAACCAATGCTATTAAGATATTTACAAGTCAGACCATGAACTTGATAAGAGCAAATACTAGTGAAATAAGGATTCTCATCCTTCTTCTATTCGAGTTCTAAACTTGGGCAAACTGACCTAATGATTCACTCTTCAAGAAATCAATAAAATTACTTGTATTCTTCAATACAAATGATAAACAGCTATGTTCTTTAAATAGAAATATAAAAGGATTGTTTAGATTTAATGTTGATGATGATAACTATTAGCCAAATATAGACTAGTGCCTAATCCAGGGCAAAGAGTCAAATGAAATATACATTCACAGAAACCTCTTAATGAAAACACATATAGAACATAGATGAAATGCCTTACAAGCCATCTTTTCATTCCCATATCCATGTATCATATTCTTATACTAATATTTAGCCCTCTAAAACTACTTTAAATAATTACTCCCTCCTTGAAAGAAACTTAAAAACAATCCCACAGTTACCTTATAACTAGTGTATTTAAAATGTCTTACAGATTTAATACACAAGAACTCAAACACAAATACATGAAGACATCATGGATATGACACAAGAACTTCCATTGTATTTTATTAAAATATCTCTGCTCAATTCATTCAAAATGATAAAAGCTTAAAACTAGAAAACATTCAGAAATCTGTCTCACAGTTGTGAATTCACCATCCTTTACAATATAATACAACTTTCTATATATAGTATTCACTAGCCATCTTGGAATCCTGAAAGAAACTGGATGCAACAAGCTTTGGATGGCTAGGCGAAGCAAAAAGTGCTAAAAAACAAAAATACAGTCACAATTCTAGTCGGTGGAAGAAATAAACTTGATTAGCTAATATGAAATCATTCCAAATCCTTTGCAGTTGGAACCTTTGTCCACAGATATTTAGGATAACCTCTTAAAGTTTTTATAAGACCTAGTGACCTCTGATACATGCTAACTTACACTAGTCTTGATGATGATTACCCTCCCTGTGCTTGTTGATTAGGTGCCAAGTGTCATTTACTCCTCATCTATCACATCCAAATCAAATTTTGTTTGCTTCTTCTTCTTTGTCTTTGTGCTTTTGTCCCAAAGTGTGACTGTTAGAAATATTGTTGGAAAGATACAATGGAAACAATTGTTGTTTTTTCATTAATGTCAAACCTTAACTGATGAGACTATTGCTATCTTTATAAGTACCATATCTATTGATTGATGAAGGAGATTTAACAAGAAGACCAAGTGGAATGGTTGAGATATGAGAAATCACAAGGGTACTAGATCAGTTGGCACATTGGCAAAGTAATGAGTTGTTTATCTTTCAATGATAGTTTATTGAGAATAGTTTGTGCCAAGTGCCAATATATGTCGAGTGAAGTCAATGATGACCAAGCGCCAGTAAATTGTTGAGGAACACAGTGTTGGACGAGCAGTAGTATTTTAGTAATTGTTGAGATTTGAGATCTCTGGCTGACATAATTGATCTTATTGGGATATGTAAAGTTAATTAAGGATAAGAAAATTTGATCCACACTATGTAAATGCATGGGTAACCATAATTAATGCATGGATCAAAGATTTAATTTGTGATTGCTTTGGAGAAGTAAATTAAATGTAAAGATGGAAAGATCCGTTGGATATTACCTAACCTAAGATCTACGATCTTGATTAAGTGGAAAAATATTTATCTGACCTAGATGAAGAGGTATAAGATAACCTCAGGAGGTTATTCATGATGTATGGTGAGTATGTAGGAGGATTGCATAGTTAATTGACTGATTAGCATGATCTAAGTAGAGAAGGCTGAACAAAGCAGCAAAGACCTACAAGAGTGATTGCTTGACAAATTTCCAAGCAGATCTAAAGATTGAAATGAGAATGAAGGTCACTCAGTGAATTAGCATAAGAGATGAATTGGATCTGGATTTGCAAAGTAAGTTGTATGTATCAGATCACACCTACTGATTACTTTCTAACCATTGTATCAGTCAAAATCCTTTAACTAGGTTGACCTAAAAATCATTGTATAAATCCTTTAGCAAGGTGACATTCAGGTGGAATGTTCTAAGTCCTCTAACAAGGCCATTCCTGACAGGGTGATTAAATCCTTTAACCAGGTCACATTTAGTAGTGTGTTTTGTAACCTTTAACATGGTTGGCTCCTAACAGAGCTCACTTCAGAAGAGTGAAAATTTGATAGCATGTTATTGGTGGTTTTTCTCATATTGGGTTTCCATGTTAAAATTCTGGTGTCAACTTGTGTGAATGTTTATGCTAAGTTTTACTGTTAAGTTTTGACATGTTGATTACATCTGAATAGTGAATTGCATATGTACATTATTGTTTTATGTTATTGCTACCGAGCAGATCTGAGCTATTCAAATTGGTATAAAGTTTTAATGGGCACATATAGACATGAGGATAATTGAGTCACCCCCCCCCTCTCAGTTATTCTAAATTCAATCTCACAATTGGTATTAGAGATTTGGTCTCTTGAAAATAGTTTGAAGGTACTTGGAGCAAAAGATCAAGATATATAAGAAGGAGGTACCAAAGCTGAACAAAGATAACTTCCCTGCATGGCAAAGTTTGATGAAGTTGCATCTAGCTGGTATTGGTGATTCAGCTAAGCACTATGTTGAAAATGCTTATGTATCCCCCACTGCACCTGCCACAGCTGTACAGTCAAGAGAAAAGGAGGAACACAATCAAGCAATGTTGGAGATTGCATCATCGTTGAACTATCATGAATTTGAAGACATAAAGGATTGCAAAATTGCGAAGCAAATGTGGGATACCCTAGAAACCATCTATGGAGGTGATACAAATGTGCTGAAAGCCAAATCTGAAAGCTTAAGAGGTAAGTTTGATGAAATGAAGATGCAAGAAGGAGAAAATATAGTTCAATACTATGGTAGGATAAAGGAAGTGGTTAATTCTGTCAGAGGAGCTAAGGGAACCATTGATGATAAAACCATTATGAGAAAGGTATTGAGGACTCTTCTTCCTATATATGCTATTAGAGTCTCTGCAATTCAAGAATTAAGATGTACTCCTAACAATAATTTGACTTTGGAAAGTTTGGTAGGTAGATTTACTGCATTTGAGATGTCAAATTTTGATAACTACACTCCACAAGATATTGAATCTGCATTCAGATCCCAGTTGGTCCTTAACAAATCAAAGAAAGGAAAGAAATGTGTGAACAATGAAAGTGACACCACAGATGATGATCTAGAAGAACTTGAAGCACTCATGGCAAAAATACTATCTAGAGGAAAAGGAAAATTCAAAGGTAAACTTCCTATCATATGTTTTTCATGTAACAAAGTTGGTCATATTGCTGCTAGATGTCCTAATAAGAATGAAAAAGATGAAGGAAGGGAAAACAAGTACAAAGATAGAAAGGATGACCGAGACTTTAGAAGGTATAAGGATTACAAAGACAAAGGTAAGAAATCTTGTTATATAGCTGAAGAAGCTTCTGACAATGATT
This sequence comes from Thuja plicata, assembly GCA_018584345.1. Classification (NCBI taxonomy): domain Eukaryota; kingdom Viridiplantae; phylum Streptophyta; class Pinopsida; order Cupressales; family Cupressaceae; genus Thuja; species Thuja plicata. The sequence goes on along the minus strand of MU227475.1, from coordinate 604,713 downwards.
CTAACAATTCTGATGAAAATGATATAGAAGTTGTGTATGTTGCTATGAAAGATGATTCTGATAATGATGATAAAATTGCACTAATTTATTATATGAGTAAAGGTGATCATTGGATTATTGACAGTGGTTGTTCACATCACATGACTAGTGATAAAGATAAATTTGAGACACTAGATCAGTGTAATGGTGGTTATGTTAAATTTGGTAATGATGCACCATGTCTTGTTAAAGGGAAAGGATCAATTAACTTAACTGACAAGATCAGATGTGATAATGTATATTGGGTTGATGATCTTAAATATAATTTATTGAGTGTTGCACAGTTGAATACTTATGGCTACAGAGTTGAGTTCCATCACAGGAAATCAAAGATCTATGATGTCGATGGAGAACTAGTTGGAGGTGGTGAGAAGACTAAAGGTAACTTATTCTATCTGGATTTAGCCGATGAGACATGCTTGTTTGCACAATACAATGATGTTTGGTTATGGCATTAAATGTTGTGTCATGTAAATTTTGATAACTTGGTAAGCATAAGTAAATTGAAAAAGGTTAGAGGGCTGCCTAAGTTAAAGAAACCTGAAAAATGCAATGTGTAAGAAATGTCAATTGGGAAAGATGACTAAGTCTAGTTTCAAGAACAAAACTCATACTTTTGAGGAAATATTGGAATTAGTTCATACTAACCTCTGTGGACCCATTGGTGAGAAAAGTTATTGTGGAGATAGATATTGTATTCTATTTGTTGATGGTTACTCAAGAATGATGACTGTTATGTTTCTTAAAGAAAAATATGATGCATTCCAGTTATTTAAATGGTACTTGGCAAAAGTTGAAAAGGATACAGTTAAAAATCTAAAATTTCTAAGATCTGACAAAGGTGGTGAGTTTATTTCTAATGAGTTTAACATGTTCTGTAATGACTGAGGAATAAAAAGACAAATGTCTGCACCTAGGACACCACCATAGAATGTTATTGCTGAAAGAAGAAAAAAATCTATCATAGATTGTGCCAGAACACTTATGATGGAGAAAAATGTTGCACATAAATATTGGAGAGAAGTTGTAAGTACAACAGTCTATACCCTAAACAGAGTACAATTCAAGAAAGCTACTCTTATGAGTTATGGTATGGATATGCACCTAATGCATAATATTTCAAAGTTTTTGGAAGCAAATGTTTCATACTGAAGGATAAAATAAATGGGAAATTTGATGCTAAAGGTGAGGAAGGCATATTTCTTGGTTATTCAATGAAAAGTAAATCATATAAGTGTTTGAATTCTAACACTAACAAAATTATGGAAAGTGCAAATGTTAGAATTGATGAGTATGTAGAAAGAAATGAAGCTGAAAGCACACAAGAACCTGAGAGTTACAAATCATTTGTCTATATGGATGAGGAAGATTCTAATACATTACCTGAAACTAAGAATGAAGTTGTTGAGCAATAGCTAGCACCTACCGAGTCACAACCTGAGGTTTTTGGGCAACATGAGGTAATTGTCAAGCTATTTGAACAAGATTCTAATTCGTAGAATCAACCTGAATCAAACATAAATGATCAACCTAAAGAAAAAAAAGAACCTACTCTAGCAAAGTATGTAAGAAGGCATCATAAACCTAATCAAATCATAGGATCAAACGATTTTGCAGTTATGACAAGAAGTAAGTTAAGAGAAGATACATGCTTATTATGTGATTTTGACCCTAAAATAGTAAAAGATGCTTTAGACAATGAAGACTAGATATAAGCCATGAATGAAGAAATTGAACAGATTGAGAAGAATAAGACTTGGACACTTGTACCTAGGCCTACTGATAAAAATGTAATTGGTACTAAGTGGGTATTCAAAAATAAGCTGAATGAACATGGAGAGGTAATAAGAAACAAAGCTAAACTGGTATGCAAGGGTTATTCACAAGAGGAAGGAATTGATTAAGGAGAAACATTCACCCTAGTTGCAAGATTGGAAGGAGTAAGAACCTTACTGGCATATGTAGCCTACAAAGGTTTTAAAGTCTATCAGATGGATGTGAAGTCAACATTTCTAAATGGAATATTAGAAGAAGTATATATTGAGAAAGCTGATGGATTTGTAGATCCAAGAAAGAGGAATATGGTTTATAGATTACACAAAGTGCTATATGGATTGAAGCAAGCACCGAGAGCATGGTATGAGAGATTACACAATTATCTGATGAAGATTGGATTTGCAAAAACAAATGACAACAACAACCTGTATTTGAAGATAGAGTAAAGTAAAGATACTTTATTGGATGAAATTTTTGTTGATGACAATATATTTTGTGGACAAGATGTGTTATGCCAAGCATTTGCAAAGGAAATGCAAACTATATTTGAGATGTCTATGTTTGGTGAGATAAAAAAATTTGTTGGCTTACAAATATATCAAATGAAGAATGGTATCTATATTACTCAATTAAAATATATCAAGGAGATACTAAAGACTTTTGGAATGGAAGATTCAAAACTAGTGAGTACACCCTTAGCTACTGGACAGAAGCTGAAAAAAGAATCATGACACAAAAGAAGTGAATCAAACCCTTTACAGATCAATGATTGGTAAGCTGCAATATGCTGCACATAATAGACCTGATATTGCACTGGCTATTGGTATTGTTGCAAGATTTTTTACCAATCCCAAGAAGACACATATGATGGCAGTAAAAAGGATTCTGAGATATTTAAAAGGAATAGATGAATATGGTCTGTATTACAAAAAGAATGATAAGTTTGAGCTCAGTGTTTATACTGATTCTGATTGGGTTGGAAATGTGGATGATATAAAAATCACCACAGGAGGAGCATTTATTTTAGGAAAAATATAAGTTTCATGGACAAGCAAGAAAAAGAATTGTACCTCACAATCTATAGCTGAAGCTGAGTATGTAGCAGCAGTAGTTAATTGATCTAATATTGTGTGGTTGAAGATACTACTGAAAGGTATGAAAGAAGAGATCACAGAACTAGTTGTCATATATTGTTACAATATGAGTGCCATTAATATTTCTAAGAACCCTGTAATGCACTCTAAGACAAAGTATATAGCTATCAAGTATCATTACTTGAGGGAGATAGTTCAGAAGAAAGAAGTGAGTCTAGAATATGTGAACACTAAGGAACAGTTAGCAGGCATATTTATAAAAGCACTACCCAAGGATGCTCATGAGTATCTACGAGGTAAATTAGGGTTGATTCCCCTAACTAAAGATAATTAGTTCAGAATGATTATGTTGCATCAAATGATTATATTCAAAATATTTGACACCTTGATGCATAGACAGTCACACTTTAGGATGCTGCCTAAAGCTATGAAAGACAAACAAAGACAGAAAAGAGGATCATTTATAGGCAATATGATAGGGAAAAAATGATACAGAGTTTAGAACAGACAAATCTGCATGATGAAGATGTCAACATCTTTGGCATTTTTGTCAAAGAGGGAGAGATTATAGAAGAGATAACAGAAAAGAAGATGTTTGCAGATAAAGAGGAGCGATTACTGAAAAGGAGATTGTTGTCAAAGAGTGAGAGATTAATAAAAGAGGGAGTCTATAGCTGAATAGACACAAAAAGATATCAGTGTGATTACAGACACACAGGGAGAAAATTGTTTTACCAGATGAGAATCAGAATGAAGCTAAAGACATTAATAAATATTTGTTCATATCAAGGAACACAGGCAGAATTTTTGGATTGTATGGTAACTATGGTTAAAAATTATTGTTTTATTGTTCAGTGTTGCCATCAATTCCAAAGAGGGAGATTGTTGGAAATATTGTTGGAAAGCTAAAATGGAAACAATTGTTGTTTTTTCATTGATGTCAAACCTTAACTGGTGAGACTATTTCTATCTGTTTAAGTACCATATCTATTGATTGAAGAAAGAGATTTAACAAGAAGACCAAGTGGAATGGTTGAGATATGAGAAATCACAAGGGCACTAGATCAGTTGGCACATTGGCAAAGTAATGAGTTGTTTATCTTTCAATGATAGTTTACTGAGAATAGTTTGTGTCGAGTGCCAGTATATTCCTATTGAAGTCAATGATGACTGAGCACCAGTAAATTGCCGAGGAACACAGTGTTGGCCGAGCAGTAGTATTTTAGTAATTATTGAGATTTGAGATCTCTAATCGACATAATTGATCTTATTGGGATATGTAAAGTTAATTAAGGATAAGCACGTTTGATCCACACTATGTAAATGTACAGGTAACAGTAATTAATGCATGGATCAAAGATTTAATTTGTGATTTCTTTGGAGAAGTAAATTAAATGTAAAGATGGAAGATCTATTGGATCTGACCTAACCTAAGATCTATGATCTTGATTAAGCAGCAAAAGATTTATCTGACCTAGATGAAGAGGTATAAGATAACCTCAGGAGGTTATTCATGATGTATGGTGAGTATGCAAGAGGATTGCATAGTTAATTGACTGATTGGCATGATCTAAGCAGAGAAGGCTGAATAGAGAAGCAGAGAGCTGCAAGAGTGATTGCTTGACAGATTTCCAAGAAGATCTAAAGATTGAAATGAGAATGAAGGCCACTCAATGAGTTAGCATAAGATATGAATTAGATCTAGATTTGCAAAGTAAGTTGTATGTATCAGATCACACCGGCTAATTACTTTCTAACCATTGTATCAGTCAAAATCCTTTAACCAGATTGACCTAACATTCATTGTGTAAATCCTTTAGCAAGGTGACATTTAGGTGGAATGTTCTAAGTCCTCTAACAAGGCCACTCCTAATAGGGTGATTAAATCCTTTAACCAAGTCACATTTAGCAGTTTGTTTTGCAACCTTTAACAGGGTTGGCTCCTAACAGAGCTCACTTCAGAAGAGTGAAAAGTTGATAGCATGTTATTGGTGGTTTTTCCATATTGGGTTTCCACGTTAAAATTCTGGTGTCAACTTGTGTGAATGTTTATGCTGAGTTTTACTATTAAGTTTCTACATGTTGATTACATCTGAACAGTGAACTGCATATGTATGTTGTTTTATGTTATTGCTACCGACCATATCTGAGTTGTTCAAATTGGTATAAAGTTTTAATGGGTACATCTAGACCTGAGGATAAATGATTCACCCGCCCCCCTTAGTTATTCTAAATTCAATCTAATAGTGACCTCGTCCTCTATTGGCCAACTTAAGCTTTGGATACTCTATAACTAATTCATCTATCTTTCACATCTGGCATTGGTAATAGCCTTCACATTTGTAACAAACTTGACAAAGTTTTTTCAGCTTTAAATGCTTCACCTAAGGCTTTATTAAATTTTCCATATCTAGGACATTTTCCTCTATTAAGAATGCCTCTTTCTTAGGTAGAAAAGCGTCAAACTCTCCTCTACATTCCTCAATAGAATTGATCTCATTATTTTCCTTTTTGATAGGAGTGGTAAATTTACTAAAATTAGGGCCAAACATACTTAACCTTTCTTGGACTTGATTTGCTTTTCCTTTGAAGAAGGAAAAAGATGTGCTAATTTTCTCTATCATCTCCCCCACTTGACACACTGATTTAGGAAGATCCTATCCTATGGGGTTGTAATGCCTTTAACCTTTCAAACAAGGATCCCTTGCCTAACCACACACTGAACAAAGGGTCCAAATTTGCTACTTGGTATTTTACCTCCTTTTCTAGATGAGGAAACTTAATGTATGCCTTGTGCACTATGTCCAACTTGTCCTTTAGAATATTTGTTCTATGTTGCAAGATGTTAAACAATGCAGACAGGGAAACCTCATTCTTATCCTTGTCTAATTACTTTGTTTCCTGTCGAAGTTTCTCGGTGATATCAATCTACACAGATGCAACTTCTTTGGCTAGGGGAGGAAGAGTTTTGGGGGCCTCTTCCAACTTCTTGTTTAGGTCTTCTACCTACCCTTGCAATGCCTTGATCTGCATCCAACATTCATCTTTATCTTTTTCCATGTTAATTGACTCGTCAAAGAGCCTTCCATATCTCGCTAACAATTTCTCTATTTTTGCCTCATTGAGGTGGGAAAAGTGGGTAGCATCTTGGAAAATATCCAGTTTAAAGTTGTTATGGATAGTCCAAATGATCTTGTCCCCATCCATCTTTTCTTCTATATTGACTAGAGATAAATTTTGTGTTCTTTGATCCAAGGACCACATAGTTAGGGTTTGGGATCTTGGGTCATATCCAAAACCACTTATCATTTCTCCTATTTGGGTCTCAGAAGACAATTTAGCCTCTGGTTTCTTCCTGATTTGATCAAAGATGAATGCAAAGGCTAAATCCCATCCAGGCACAAGCAACATTCTACTAGACTTTACCAATTATCTAGCCTCCTTTGGTGTAATGGTCTCTAATTTAGGGTCATATGCTTTCAAATCCTGCATGGCTTCATCTCCCAAGGTATCACCTTCTATTATCTGCAACTGAGATCCAAATTCTTGTTGCTTTCTCCAAATAAGAAAATTCTTGAGCTCATAAGTCTTAATAAGTGCATCATCATTCAAATATTATTCCTGATAGAGATCTCTTTCATCCTTACATAGTTGGAGGGGCAATTCCACTTCTTCTTGGATTTATTTCTCTTTTTTCTTTCCTTCTCTAATATTTTTTCTTAATTCATGATGGTACTACCTATCACCAGTGATTAGGGCCTTTACTCTCTCCTTTTTCTTTTCTTGTGTTCCTGACTGAGAAGGCTCTCCTTGATCGATTCTCTATTTTTTCCTAGGCGGTTCACTTTTTGCCTCAGTATCATGAGCTTCTGAAATCTGTTCAAAACTAGGTGGCACATCTATTTGAGGTGGGTTGTATATCTTTCATTCTCCCTCATTGTCTTCCTCATACTTTGAGGATGAGTGATTTTTAGGGCCCCTTTGTTTCTCTTTAATTTGATCTTCCAGCTGATTATACAAAGTTTCATACATCTCAATCATCTTTGTAATCCTGTTTATATTAGGCATTCCAGGGAAGAAACCTCCAAAATGAATTCTAAACTTTTTCATCTCCTTCTCCAAATGGATAAAATCCAAGTATTTTGCATCTCTTAGTGCTTCCTCTTCTTCCTCAAGAACATTCCTGATAACATCCTCCTCATCACACCCTTCATATTCCCTGATGGCATGACACTTGGGGTTAGTAGTTTCTTGGCACTTTTAATAAACCTTTGGGGTCCACATATCTGTATATGGCAACACTCATCTTGAAATTCCCCAACCACTTGTTTATTTCCTCCATGGCCTTCTTCCTAATAGTGAAATCCACAACATTGAATTTTTGTTGTGTACATGTACCCTTCACATGTGGGGCAAAGTGTTCTTTGTCTATCCATATGAGTTTCTAGATGAGTTCCATTAAGGAAATCCTTGGAGGAACAAACCTAGGAAGTACATATGGGGGATGAGAATATCCATAGACCTGGATTAGCATGTAGGTCTTTTCCAAATAGAAATCTCCCCAATTGTGATCCCCTGGCCGCTTATCAACATATTCAAAAGGCCAGAGAAGCCTTAGAACTTTGACAGTTAACCTGGTCATGTTTGTACCCAAAATAGTTAGAATTGGATTTACAATCCAATTCTCAAAACCACATCACTCATTCTCATTATATGTGTAGTTCCAAACCCTAATCTAGAACTGCTCAAGGTTTTCCTAACCTTGGAAATGTGTCCTCGATTTCAAATTCTCAGTATCCATGCTATCTATGTTGTGGAATAGAATCAAATGCATTAGGATTGAATAATGCATGAACTTTGGGTTAGTATTCTTATGGATACTTATAAGGCCCTCATGTATCCTACCAATAATATATTGATTATAGTCAAAATCAGTATTTACATGGGAGTTATGGATGTCCAAGATGATCATTAGTAAATCTGCAAGCATTTTCTCAATATGCCCATCAATCCCCAATACTCTACACAACCCATAAGCTAGATACTTCATGTAGAAGCTTAGATCCTTGAACTCATACAGTGCACCCTTGGAAGCAGGCATTTGGGATACATAATTTCTATTTGACCTAGGCATGTGAGACTCGATCAAATTATTTACCAGATTGACCTCTCTACTATAGTTTTCTTTGAATTTGGTTAGGTCAATCTCTATAGCAAAGGCATGGTATATACCAAAGGCTTTCATAAAGGAAGTGTTATCCAAGGTGAATAGGGTTGTCTCATCATGTTTTTTGATGGTTTTAGAGATAGTGTCATATCTTCTAGCTAATTCAACTAACAGGTCTACATCTAGAAAAAAATATGGAACTATTAACTTAGCCAAGCCTAATGTCCAAGGATTTGAGACAGAGATTTGCCTATCTTTATTAATATAAAAGTAATTAAACAAGTGATAACCAGTGCACTTGGGAGTGATGGGGTCCCTACAATTTGACATGTAGTCAGAGAAGTATTCATCATTTACCTTTTTGTTCTGATTTGTTCTAGGAAGCAAAGTCATGAACTCTTCTGAATAATTTATTTTCCCCTTATGTTCTTCTTCTACATCCTAGCTTTCACCATTGGCTTGTCATGCCCAAAATTTTACGCTAAAAAATGCAACAACTTTTTTTTTTTGAAAGTTTAATTATTGTCTTAAGAATGCAGTTAATATTTTTACTAACCTTGCTAAGCTAAGACAGAGATTACTCAGTTAGAGCAATAGGGTGGCATTGGCGAGAATCATGTGTAGGGTTAAGGGGAATCATGACCGCATGTCAACATCCCTCAACTCAATACAATTCTACTTAGTTTAGTAGCTTGAGAGTACCAGTTAAGGTTGACTGAAGTCTTAATAGAGTTTGATGATGTGAGAGAAAAATCTCCCTACGATTTGCTTAAAAGAAATTAATTAAATATTTAAATAAGTTAATTGATTATGTTAATCTTCCTACATCTCACCAAGGGAATTACATTAAATAGTTGAACCGTAATATTATTTTTACAATAGCCATTATACTGGCCACATAAAAATAACATTAATGAGTTGGGTATCACCCTAAACTTTTATCCATTAAAATAAAAATTCATTGAATTGGAAACTTTAATCCCCCATTATAAACCTAAATATGTTAAAGTCTCTATAGCCTATAAAATATTTTATCTTAATCTAGATGGCCTATGGACAATTTAATAATTAAAGTAAATATCAATCAACTTTTAACTTAGTTTGTTATCTTATGTTGTTATATTATTCTTATAGTAATATCCAAATAATAAATAAATAAATAAACACCACTATAATAGTTCTCATCCCATAAAACAAGCATTTATAAAATACCTCTTTTTAAAAAAATCACTTAATGCCATAGATTTATTATTATAATATGGTTAATAATCTATTAGAAAAAGGAAATTTATTTCAAATGATTATAAAAGAGTAATATCTTAAATAGATACACACAATACCTATTCCCTCCCAAGCATAGACATGTAATAACTTCAAATTGCATTTTCCCCCCACAGAAAAGTTTTTTTTTTTAAACCCCCACAAATAACACTAACATAAAAAAAAGTCAACTATCTTCTCTCATTATACAACCCCTAACCCTAATTAGAAATTAGAGTTAGGGCCATACTTTGGTGAGACTAAAGAAGAGTCTTCTCTTCTTTCTTCTCTTTACTTCCTCTTTGAAACCCTGAGAGTTGTTTAGATTCTTTTTTTTTGTGTTTGTAATATGTTGCAGGTCAGCATGGAGGCAAAGAATAAAGTTTATTACCAAGTATATATACATCTAAATATATGTATATACTTACATAGCTATATATATATATTCTATTTTTATACATTTTTGTTGCAGGGTTTAATGTCTGCATGGCGGTCAAAATATCTACTTGTCATGTGAAGGGGGGCGGGTTTAAATCCTTGAATGGTCTGCATTTTTTAATTTGGTGGGGCGACGGTGTGCCAACCACGGCCACCATCACCACCACAATCCATAGACACTTGCACGGCTGTGGGGGGTGTCGGGCACCGCGGGGGGGTTGAACCCCTCCCCTTCCCCACCGCCTTCCTTAAGGGAAGCGCGGGGGGAAACGGGGGTCGCGGCTCAGCCGCGGGCCTCACTGTTTTTTTTATTTTTTTATTTTTGTTTTATTTTTTTAGTTTTTATTTTTTTATTTTAATAATATATATACAACAGCATCAATAAATTATTATTATTTTTTTTTTATTTAACCATAATATCACATATATATATATATGGTAGATATACACAACAGTAGCTAAAAAAAATAGAATATCAGATTTCAAAATTTATATATATCCCTTTATCTTTATTTATTTTCTTTTTATACATCACATGAAGGTATGTAAAGATGCATGTGTAAACATTTTTTTTTTTTAGCAAATATAAACATTAAAAAGAAACAACTAAAAAAAAACATCTATTGTTTTATTGCAAACAAAATTTCTTTTTTTTTAAGATGCAAGAGATATTACTTAATGCAGCAATAAAAGTAGCAGAAATAAAAATACAGATTTTAAACTTTAGAAAGAGAGTAGATAACTTTAGAAAATAGAGACATTTCTATGGGAAAAAGCATGTATATGTTTTAAAGTATTTCTCTTTTTGAAAAAGGATGCACCCAGATTTCTACTTCCTATCTTTTAGACATAAGAAGAGATCTTTATACATTCAAGAGCATTAATACAAATTTGAAAATCTTTAGGATATGATATTTCCATATGACATAAGAATGTTTATTTTCAGCCACATGAATCTACACTTTCTTTCTTCCTATTAATACATTTCAAATATTTGCCTCACGGACTTTACATAATCATCAAGTGATGTATATAAGCAATTATATCTTTTTCTTCCAAGTTCGACATTAAACTTCAATGTAGCTCCAAGCTTTACAAATCTGCAAATCAAAACAAGGGAAAACACATGGGACCATGGGCTGCTCACCACCCAACCTAGGCCTCTTATGAGGCCACCCCTGAGCTTGGGGAACCAAAACAAAGGTGAAAAAACAAACATATTAACAAACAACCACACAAAGATGCAAAACACACATTTTACTCCCAACCAAGGCTATCACAATGGGTCTTCTTATGACCCTAAATGGGGTGAAGTGGACCAAATACCCAAGGGAGAAGGCCAAACCCAAAGCTATAATCCAAGCCCTCACAATGCTTACACAAAT
>MU227475.1:538825-575399 GCA_018584345.1 Thuja plicata | reverse complement strand
CCTTACTGCTCGGTTTGAACTGTTTGATCGGTGAGCTTTACTGAATGCTCGGTATAGGCTGTGGGCTGAGTGATGAGCTCGGTAAGCATTCAAAACCGAATAAGTGTTTTCACTAAGTGCATTCACTGATGCCAAATGTATCATTATTCCAACACACATATGCCTATGTTTGGTTCCCTGGATTAAATACCATGGTCTCATACCTGTACACTCAATCCAAATATCAGTAGTCCAAGGAGATAAAATATTTTTCATAAAGACAATAACCAGTATTCAAAATCTTAAGGAAACATCAACATACTAAATTCATTACTAGCAATGATAATTTCATTTAAGCATATAACATAGGGTAAGATTCACATTGCATGATATTTTGAATTGACATCCATTTCTAACAATTTTCATATCATCAATAATCCATAGCATAACCATAATATTTTTTGAATCAAATATCTCAAAATAAAAAGTCCATAATAGAAAGATGACATAGTCCATAAGGTGCATCATAAGTATCATGTATCCAACTTCCAAAATGATCAACCCATGACATAAAGAATAAAATTTATAAGGTCCATAGTGCATCAAAATATAAAGTATCATGTACTAAGTCTATCATAATCAGAAAAAACTAGAAAACTACAATGGGGTTCGGGGTGAGGCCTCACATGGCTAAAGTCTTTCTTGACTCTGCATGACTCATCCTTGTTGATCTTTGAATTATCTTTCACTCTGAAATAGGCCTCTTTTCACAAACCTATATGACATGCAATTTTTGTTCTGCTTCTCTGTAAACTTTGATAAGAAAAATGTACAAGTGTTGCATCTATTTATCATTGAATCATCAATGCACTAGTCGAGTCGAGAATTGTAAAATTCATTGCTCAGTCGCTTCTGTAATAACTTTTCATGTATTGAAATCAATTTTCTCCTAGCTGTGGCACCTGAGGTTGATAGGTAATTAAATTTGAATGCTTGGATAGAAAATTCATGAGTACCTTTCATCTTTTAAAACCTTATTATATGTTAAAATGCTCAAAATGACATCTAATTGGTTTGCTTTCCTTGCCTTTTTACAACTCAATAGATTACTTGTACTTTTTTAGGATCTACAATCTTTTGCTATCCCTATTTTTTTTTTTTTTATTTCCTTGGAATGGCATGAGAACAAAATCCTCAGGATTTTACTATATTGATCTCTACCATGGTTTATCTGGAGATTATGCGACTGCTTTATCTCTAGATCTCTGAATGTTTCCTCTATTTTGGGTTATATTACGAGATCTAGCACCAGCCATAGATCTATTATTTCATCAATGGTCCTTGCTAAATATCTAGATGGTTTTCTTAACTCTGACTTTGTTCTGAGATTCAGTGCTAGCCACTCATTCTAACCTTACTTTACCTCTTAAGATTGAGTAACTCATCTCTTCTTATCTCTGAATCTCGCAATGTAACTTTACTTGACTTTACTCAACCACAATTAAATCTGGAGATTCAGATATAAAGGAAACTCCAATTCATTGAATGATTTACTTAACTCGAGTCTCATCTATAGATCTAGTGCTAGCCATTCATCTGAGATGAGATTGACGATCCTCACTAAGTATTTGAGATTTTAACTTAACCTTAGGTCCATTCAGAGATTCAACGACAAGGAAAAAAGAAAACTATATCCTGACTCTGAGTTAAATACTGAGATTCAGAGATAACTATTTCTCCAAATTGTTGAACACTTTTCCTTGAACCATGGTTCATTCGGAGATCTAGTGCCAACCCTTGATCTTAATCTCGATTGAAGGTTCTCATTTGATTTCATAATCCTCGATGCTAACTCCAGTCTATTATGAGATTATGAGATAAAGGCTATCTCGCAATCTCCCAATGTTTGCACTAAATTTAGTCAAGTCTCAAGATTTAGAGATAAAGGCTATCTCTAAATTATTGAATGATTTTCTTTACCTCGGGTTCATTCTGAGAATTGATGATAACCACATATTTTCTTTGCCACTTAGACATGCATCTGCATCTTAGCTCATTACCTTCCTATTGTTGAATGATTCTTAACCTTTTGACCTTTTCTAGTGATTCAACACTAGACGCACATATTTTCTCTGATCAATGGTCCAGAGTATTCTTTTACAAACCTATCTTGGCTTTTAAATAACTAAACCTGAACTTGATCTATTTGGAGATTCATCAACTGAATAGATCTCTAAGTCGCTAGATAATTCTTTTAACTCAGGTTTTATCTTAAGATCACGTGCTAGCCTTAGATATTTTCTTTCATTGATGATCAGGGTTGAATCTCTGAATGCTTTTGTACTTGACCAATTATTTTCGAGATTAAGAGAAAACCTTTGATCTTGATCTTGATCCAATGGCTCACACTGAATCTTAAGACTATTTCCTTAACTACACTTTCATTCTGAGATCACGCAACCAAGCAATCTATAAATCTTGAAATAAACTTTACTAGACCTAGCCCCAACCCCAAGTTCATCTGGAGATTGGGAGATAATAGAAACTCCAAGTCGCTGAATGATTTACTAACTCTAGAGTTAAATGGGAGATTGCACGTTGATCACACAATCAAACCAAGGATAACACAAAATCGATGGTCCTCGCTCGAGCACTGAATAAAAGCTTGACCTTGGCTATTATCTAGAGATCTAGCACCAGCCACTCATCTAAGAAGAGATCAACGATCCTCGCTAAATCTCAAAACATTTCACTTAATTCTGATTCCATTCAAAGATCCAGCGACAAAGAAAAAATAAAACTATGTCATGACCTCGGGTTAGATTGTGAGATTTGGAGATAAAGGATACCTTTGAATCTCCAAATAATTTTCATAAATTGAGTTAATTCATGAGATCTAGCACTAGCCACGTGATTAAAAATGCATCCACGGTCCTTGCTAAGTCTCCCAATATTTGAGTTGACCTCATCTTTGTCTAGTGATCATGTGCCAACCGTACGATGAAAACAAGATCGACTGCCTACGCTTAATCTCTGAATCCATAAGAGCATATTATTTTCTTCCTGATATTAAAAGATAAAATCTTGCACCAAGTCTGCAGACAATAAATAATATTTGGTCTTGATCACAAGATTAGGAGATAAAGGCAAAGACCAAAAGGCACATGACTTAAAGACACTTAAGTTACATGACAAAATTAATTTCAAAATAGAACAAGGTCATGGGGGTCTAGGGTTTTTGACATGAATATTTTCATGAAAGACTTAAGGTTTAGGGTTTTACATGCCTTTCAAAACCAAAATGCTTGGGACAAAGACACTTACTGAAAAACTTGAGGGTACACTTGGAAATACTTCAATGTTCAAGGTACAATTTGACACTGGGAACCCAAAAATTTAGTATGACTCAGAAAACTAGAAATAGACCCAATAGTGGCTCTATATGACGATGCTTGAAAGAAAGTTCATAGCAAGAATTATAGATCTTAGGGAGGCAGACCACAACTACACTTACCAACTGTAGAAACAAACACACAACAGAAAGCAATCACACCTATACATAGCTTAAAAGACTACTGTGCATGGAAATAAGAATTAATTAAAGAATGGCTTTAAGAAGTTTCCATGCACTGAAAATTCAAACACATCACCATCCATATTATTAAGAAGATTTGAATCCTTAAAAAAAATCTTAGGAATAATAAAGGGCCCCAACCATAAAGATTTGAATTTTTTATGCTTTCCTTTTTCCTAAGCTCTGGCATTCCATTGTAATATCATGTCATTTGGCTGGAATTTCCTAGTACTAGCCTTTTATCAAACAAGTATTTCATCTTTTTATGATTCCTTATATTTTTATTTTGTCCTTCCCTTCTCTTTTCATCAAGCTCAATCAATTGGATCATTCCATCTTGAAAAAAATCATTCACTTCCAACTCTTGATCCCTGATAAGCTTGTAAACAGGCAGCAAATTATTCACAGGTAACCTAGCTTGTACTCCATATACTATTTCAAAAGGTGACTTACTAGTGGCCACCTTAATTTTCACTCTATCATCCAACAAAACCAACTTTAGTTTTGAATGTCATGCCCTCTTATTTGTCTCCAAGGTCTTTTTCAATGTTTGCAGAATGCTCTTGTTGCTTGATTTTGCATGTCCATTTTGTTTTTGGATGATATGGAAAGGAATAAGATATGACTATTCCATTTTCATCACAAAATTCTTGAGACTCTATAGACCTAAAACACTTTTCATTAGCTATTACTAACTTCAATGGGACACCAAACCTAGTCAAGACATTATCCATTAAGAAAAAAATGACAACTTTACCGGTTTCTCCTTTTGTAGGGATTGCTTCACTCCATTTTGTAAAGTAATTTGTATTAACCAGGATCAAGCTATATCCACCACTGAACTTTTCTGCAAATTCTCCAATGAATTCAATTCCCCGCATAGTAAAAGGGGCCTAAGCTTGCACTGGATTTAACAACAAATCTCTTGAATTTTAACTTTGAAGAAAACCTTTGACAAGGTTCACAATTTTGCACAAAACTGAAAGAATCTTTGAAAACATAGGGCCAATAGTAACCAGCCCTCAGAATCTTATGGTCAACTATCTTATTATAGAAATGTCCTCTACACAAATCTGCATGCATTTCTTTCAAAACATTGTCTGCTTTCCTTTCATCTAGACATAGCAAGAGGACACCATCTCTATTTTTCCAGTACAGTTCTCCCTATTATAAGGTATATTTTTGAGATTGTAACCTTATAGTCCTTTTATTATTATCACTCATAGTGTCAGGAAATTTGGCATTCTTGAGGAAATATTCAAGCTAGGGAGAGCTACTGAATTGTTACAGTTGTAAAACAAAAGTTTGGTATTTGTTGTATGGCATATTATATTACATATTTCATATTTTGTTGCCATCAATGCCAAAGGGAGATATTGCTGAACTATAATTGTTTATATGTTTGAAGTCATTTGTTGATATTCAACCGAGTTGCAGAAGTGATGATAAACATTATCAGTTAATGTATTTTCATTGATGTCAACTTATTTGAGCATTATTATGGTGGAAAACATTTGTTATGCATTGAATATTTGGAATAAACAATGTTTATGTGGTCAAAAAAATGAATAATTTTGTATACACCGAGTAGCAATGTAAACTTAGTTAAACACAGTGTATACTGAGCGATAGTATTAACCGAGTAAAGGATTGCCGACATGACTATTGATTAAGAAATTAATTCAAACCAAGGCCGACTAAATGTTGAACTAGAAATTGTTAATTTCAAGGTATCAGATAAATTTTGGTATTTGATCAAACGGTTATGAAAATTCAAGGAAGATCAGACGACAGAGATTGAAACGTATTTTTAACACAACAACCGAGGAAGGATCAAGCGGGAAAATAAATGATGGAGATTAAGTGGAAAGATCTGGAGGATGAAAATTAAATGATACATAATGTCTATATAAGAGGAAAGAGATTCATTTATGAAGTGTGCAAGTATTGAGAGATGGTGAAGCATACATGCAAATTTTATGCATGACTGATCAAGCTGGTTAAAGATAGAACCGAGTGTAATTGTGTAGACATTGCCAAGAAAATAGAGGATAACCGAGTAGAACAAAGATGAAGAATGAGATGAACTGAAGTGAAAAAAATTGATCAGAGGTATTATGTACTTATAATAGATCTGAATATGTACAAATCAAAGTTATTTTTGAATCAGATCATTATTGTATCAGTTTAACCATTATTACAGATAAATATCTTAACCGAGTGGGACAGTGAGTCCTTATTAAAACATTAAGAGAATGTTGATTATTTTCTTGTTGACCCCATAGTGAATGCATGGTCAAGAGAGAACTGGTAGTTTTAACTCCTCTAAAAAGGTCACATTTATTAGTGTGCATTGTAACCTTTAACAGGGTTGGCTCTTCACCGAGCTCACTTCAGAAGAGTGAAAATATTTTGAGTTACCGGTCCCAAGTGGTTTTTCCCTTAGTAGGGTTTCCACGTTAAAAATCTATGTCCCAATGTGTATGAATGTTGTGGATTGTTATTTTACTTTACACTTTATTTTGTTGACCCAGATTGGTAATCACAGTATTAATTTACTATTACTCGGTAAACACTATTAATGAAATTTTAAGTTTACAGAATACATTTTCACCTAGTTGAATTATCTGATGGAATTTGTTTTGTTATACATCTGGAGAAATTTAGGACTGTGGGATAATTTTGTGAGGGCATTGATTCTAACTAATTCACCCCCCCCCCCCTTTCAGTTATTCTAACAATTTGTANCCCCCCCCCCCCCCTTTCAGTTATTCTAACAATTTGTATTAGAGCTATCGGTGCCTATCAAGGAGCAGCAATGCTTATTAGTGTAGGAGTACTTATCAAAAAGTTTTAAAGGACTTAAGCTAAAGATCACAAGATGTATAAGAGAGATGCACCTAATATGAACAAGGAGAAATTCCCGACATGGAAAAGAAAAATGAGATTATACCTATCTGTAATTGCAACAAACATTGAATATTTTCTGGATAGTGAATTCATTCTACCTACTAGAGCTTTGACAATAAATCAGTTGAAAGAAAAACATGAACATAACCTTATCATGGTGGAGATTGCTTCTTCACTTACAGATTTAGAATTTGAAGACATCAAATCATGTACAAGTGTGAAGCAGATGTGGGATTGACTTACAACAGTTTATAGAGGAGATGTAAATGTACTTAGAGCCAAAGATGAGAGCATCCATGGAAATTTTGATGACATGAGAATGAAGGAAGGAGAAAACATCACACAATATAGCAACCAACTCAAGGATGTTGTGGGAGCTATTCAAGGATCTGGTGGAACCATCAATGAAGACACAATTGTGAGTAAGATTCTTAGAACTCTATTGCCTATATATTCTATAAGAGTCTCTATAATTCATGAAATGAGAGATACACCTAGAAATAACATTACTATTGATAGTCTTGTTGGAAGATTGATTTCTTTTGAGTTGAATAATTTTGACAACACTATTGTACCATCTATGGAATGTGCATTTATCTCTACTTTGAAAATTGGCAAATCTAGTAGTAAACACATAATCAGAAATAACAGTAATAGTGATAGTGATGATAAGGATCTTAATGGACTTGAAGCTTTAATGGTTAGAAGGTTGCACAGAGGTAAAGAAAGATATAAAGGTAAACTACCTCTGATATGCTTTAATTGTAAAGAGATTGGCCATTTTGTTGCAAGGTGCCCTAACAAGAAGAATGATGATAGAAATGATAGATCTAATGATAGAAAAGATGACCAAGATTTCAGAAACAACCGACAGTATGACCGAAGAGACAACCGAGACTACAAGGATAAATGTAAGAAAGCTTGTTACATTGCTAAAGATAAAGTTAATAACAGTTATACTAACACTGATGAAGATATTGAGATAGTATTTGTAGCACTTAAAGATGATTCAGATGAAGATGAAAGGTATGTAGAGACACCACTTATCTCTAAAGTTAGCAAACATGAGATATAGGTTATTGATAGTGGTTGTACACATCACATGACTGGTGATAAAGGTAAATTTGAATTTCTTGAACATTATGATGGTGAATCAGTAAGAATAAGAAATGATACACCCTGTCAAGTAAAAGGAAAAGGTATTATTACGCTGAACAATCAAATCAAATGTGAAAATGCTTGTTAGGTAAAAGGACTTAACTATAATTTGTTGAGTGTTTCACAGTTGAATAACACAAGTCACCGAGTTGCATTTGAGAACTAAAAAGCAAGAATCTATGATGGAAAAGGAAAATTGATCGGTACTAGTGAACAATATAGAGGTAACCTATTCTATCTTGACACAATTGAAACTGATTGTATTGGAAAATAATGAAGATATATGGCTATGGAATAAAAGGCTTTGTCATGTAAATTTTGACAACATGGTTAAGATTAGTATAAAAATAAAAGTTAGAGGCTTACTGAGCTTAACTAAACCAGACCATGTAATGTGCAAAAATTGTCAAATGGGTAAGATGTCAAGATCTAGTTTCAAGAGCAAGAATTTCTCATCTAATGACATTTTGAAGTTAGTTCATACATACTTATGTGTACCAGTGAGAACACAAAGCTATTTTGGGGATAGCTATTTAATTTTATTTATGGATGAATACTCTAGGATGATGACTGTAATGTTTCTTAAAGAGAAATTTGAAGCTTTTAAGATGTTTAAGTGGTATAAGGCCAAAGTTGAAAAAGAAACTGGTAAAGATCTGAAGTGTTTGAGAACTAGCAAAGGTGGTGAATTTATTTCTAATGATTTCACTAAATTTTGTAATGAGAATGGAATCAAAAGACAAGTTTCTGCACCAAGGAAAACATAGCATAACGGAATTGTTGAAAGAAGGAACAGATCAATTATTGATTGTGCTAGAACATTGATGATTGAAAAGAAAGTTGCACAAACATACAGGAGAAAGGCAGTCAACACAACAATATACACACTTAACCAAGTACAACTAAAGAAAGATTCAAATAAAACACCTTATGAGCTATGGTATGGTAATACTCCCAATGTGAGCTATTTTAGAATTTTTGGAAGTCATTGTTATATTCTGAAAGATGATCGAAATGGAAAATTTGATGTAAAAAGTGACGAAGGAATATTTCTTGGATATTCTACTAAGAGTAAAGCTTACAACTGTTTGAACAATTCAACTAACAAAATTATTGAAAGTGCAAATGTGAAAATTGATGAATTTCCTGAGTTAAATGATGAAGACAACATGAAAGAATCAGAGGACTACAGTAGATTTGTTTACTAGGAAGAACCTGACACTTTAACGACACATATGTCTAACATTACTAGAAAATAGACTAATTCTACCAAGCAACAGGTTAATGTCATCGAGAAACATACAACACAAACCGAGAATTAGGAAAATGTTGAACCAGAAGATCATGAACCAAAAGACAATGAAGATACTGAAGAAGATAATGAAGATCATAGATCTGAACCTATACTTCTAAATATGTTAGAAGACATCATCCACGAGATCAAATCATTGGAGATAAAAGAGTAAGAATTTTGACAAGAAGTAAGTTTGGAGATGATACTTGTTTAATTTGTGATTTTGAGACTAAGAATGTTAAAGATGCATTAGAAAATGAAGAATGGTTTAATGCTATGTCTGAGGAGATTGAGCAGATATAGAAAAATAAGACATGGACATTAGTACCAAGACCAAGTGATAAAAATATCATTGGCATAAAATGGATTTTTAGAAACAAATTGAATGAAGATGGGAATATGAACAGAAACAAAGCAAGGTTGGTTTGCGAAGGGTATGCACAAGAAGAAGGAATTGAATATGGAGAAACTTTTGCACCCATTGCTAGAATATAAGGAGTAAGGTTATTACTTGCATATGCTACATATAAAGGATTCAAGGTATATTAGATGGTGTGTGTGTTAAAATGTGCACATGTTATCTACAACACGACACTTCAATAGATCATTGCATTAGCGAAAAAGGGGTTAGATGAGCATATAAATCCACTAAAATTTACCTATTGCTTTCTAACTAGGAAAAATATGAAAAACAACATAATAGCCCTCAGATTATGCCTCTTTCAGTGACATATACATCCTAGCATGAAAGATTTGAGTTAAAAAGAGTAAAATCTCTCCTAATCATGGATTCTAGCTCTAAAAAGCATGAAACTAACAATGCATAAATATGAAACATGAAATATTATGTGAGTCTACGTTTATTCTAGCAACATAACAATACAATTTCAATCTAAGATGAAGGCTTATTTGCTCTAAAAAATTCCTTCTATTTATAGAAGAATGAGGAGAGAGAGGGGGAACAAGGTGCATTAATGGAGTTGAAAAACTCATTAATGAAGTTTAAGAGCAATAAATGCCTTGGGCATTCAATAGGCATGGTGGAGACATGAGCTTAAGGAATCTTCATTAATGAGACATTAATGAGAGCCTTAAAGAAGCATGGGAAGGGTGTAAGAGGGTGGCTTGAGAGAGTGGACTTGAGGGAAGGAATCTTGAGATTCCTTGACTTTCTCAAGTGGGTGGAGTCCTTAATCATTCCTTAATGGAATGTGACAACATTAGGAGGTGGGTTAGGATAGAATTAGAATTAGAATTAGATTAGTGTGGGGTGAATGGGTTGGGATAAGTTTGAAACCAGGTTAGAAGTGGTTGAGATAGGTTAGGTTGGGGTTTAGGGGAATATAAATGAAATGAATTATTTGACATAATTCATTTAAATATATATGATTTAATTATGTAAGCATTTTATTATTTTTCAATAATTAAGGGGACTATAGCCATTTTAATTAAATTAATTAGGCTAGGGGAATGGGTTCATTTGCAAGTGAGAAATTGATTTAAGGATTATTTAATTCCTTTATGATTAAATACTATAGCCATGTTTGAATTTGATTTGATTTAATTGGTTTGAATTGATTTGAATTGTATGGCTATAATAGTTAATATAATTCAGTGATAAAAATCACCTAGGATATTAAATTTGATTTAAAATAAATTATGCCAAAGTAACATTGTCATGACATAATTTGGGGTATGATCACACTTAGGGAAAATAGGGTCTATAGTTGGAACATACCAAATCCAGGTGGTTACATTTGCCCTTCTTTGAAATGATGTGTGAGCAATGCATTGATTCAAAGAAAGTTTTTAATTTTGACTTCAGAAAGATTGAGAATTTTGTTCTTGGTTGTTGAACAAAATGTTGATGAGAGAAGTCTCGCACTTGATTGAACTAAACTAATAGAATTGACTTTGAACTTGGTTGTCATACAAAGGTCAATAAAAGATCTCAAAGATACCAATTCTGAACTTGGTTGTCATCCAAAGATTGATAATACTGATTCAAAACTTGGTTGTCGTCTGAAATTCAGTATGAAGCTGCTAGGAGCTTAGTAAGAATCTTTTAAAATGAGGAAACACAATATATCCAGCTTATGAGAACCAAAGCTTTCTATCCAACAGTTCCAACTTAATCAAGGAAACTGTCATGCCCCTAGTTTGTTTGATAAAAAAGTCATTTTAATGTTGTTTCAAGAAAAAATTTAATTGATGATAGTGTGATCATGCCCCCTCAGGAACAAAATCGAAGGAAAAGAATAAAATCCCTTGATTGAAAGAACATTTCATTTGTAGGAAGTGGTTAGGGAAAGAAAGAATGGAATAGAAGAGAGTGTGTTTAAGAATAAACACCTGGTATACCAAGTTAATCACGTGAAAATTGGAGTGGTTAGATTGATAAAATGATGTCAGACCAAGATTTATGATAAAATGTGCAATTTGACATATGCTTGGAACAAATGGAGCAAATCTGCATTTTTTGGAACTGTCACAAAAAGGGTACTGTGCTGTGTAAAACACCTTAGGCACCTTCGATTTGGTTCCTAATTGAGTAAAAAGAGAACATAAATGTTTTGGGTCAAAATTTTAGTTTGGTTGCACCCTGCCAATTTAGGATCATACCCCACATTATGGATCACATCCTGATTTTCCAGGATCGCATCCAGTATCCTCAAACGCATCCTATTTTTCCAGGATCACATCTGGTAAAAGAGATTGCATCCTGATTTCCAGAACCACATCTCATTTTTAGACTTATAAATTTATTCTTGTTGAATTGTGTGTCTGTCATAGATCTATAATCACTTAGCTAATTTATATTTTTGTGCTTGTAGCTTAGATAGAATATTGAGTTATCTCATATTTGTCAAAATAGGTTGATTTTGAGGTAGTCACCTTTCGAGGTACATATCCAGGATGTGTGCTCACGTTGTTTGGAGTTTTTATGGATGATGAGAAGGAGACAGTACTCCGCTGTGGATTACGATCATTGATAGGTTTACCTGATATATGGGTAAACTAAGGGTTGTTGACTGCTCTTGCTGAGAGATGGCACTTAGATTACAACACCTTGCATCTCCTGACTAGGGATATGACAATTACTCTGGAGGATGTATGGTGCATACTCCATGTTCCCATTATGGGTCGTGAGGTGCGCTTCGAGTCTACATCTTTTGTGGTGATCAGTGCAGCTTGCTGATACTTCTAGGATGATACTATTGACTATAGATACTTGTCTTGGGACTACATGGTGGATCATTACGATCAGCTATCTGTATACATGGCAGGCTTCATTGGTTTCATTTTGATGCTAGACAGAGGACAGCATGGTTTTATGGTTGGTTGGGTGGACATGCTCGAGAAGGTGGTTTTCCAGAGATGGATATTTGCATGGGGCAGCTTAATTCTAGCCCATATGTACTATGAGCTTCATGAGATCGTGTACCACTATACCCAAAGCATGACTGTGGGTATCCTGATTCTTCAGATCTGGGCCTAGGAGCATATCCATGTTACACGGTCGATAGTAGATAGGCTGTGGGCACCTAAGTTCCCATATTTATACATGTATACAGGTCTTATCTAGTAGCCCCATCTGGGAAAGGTAGAGTACTAGCACATACTTTTTGATGATATGACAGAGGTCATATGGTGACCATATTTAGACTGTGAGGAGTAGACTTCAGATGCTAGGAAGCTACCATTTTTGTTCCAAAGTCGGTATCTCATTGGACGGACCAGATATATTATAAAGAGGTTCATACACATCTGAGTCCTTAGATAGTATGATCATTGATAGGGTAGGACATAGGATATTACAGTATATGAACAGATTCAAGATGAGACACCACTATGGGGTGTCCATCTTATGTATGAGACATCTCATAAGGAGATCCAAGACATGGTGAGAGTGGACTGGGACCTTCACCTTGATGTTTTTGATGTAGGTTTTTCTTATGGGTATGCTGCAAAGATGCTTCAGTATCCGTTTCCACATTTCACAGTGTCAGAGGAGCCCATTCCTTACATTGAGGAGCCAATTGATTATGATTTGGATGAGTGTCTTGTCAGAGGGAGGGGAGGAGTACAAAGAGATAGGGGCAGAGGTCAACATGGAGGGAGGGATGGAGGTCAAGATGGAGGGAGAGATGGGAGACGGCCTCCTCTAGATGATGGTGATGATGGCGGAGATGACAGGGGTGGAGGTGTTGTGGGTGGCCACGCAGAGGTTGCCAATGGTAGCAGAGAGGGTTAGCACACCCGAATTAGATTTGTTGCTCCTAGGATAGATCCAGGGCCATTACTAATAGGAGAGTAGCAGAGGCAGAGGAAGTAGCAGTAGAGATAGCCTGATCGGTCATAGGATAGATCTTTAGGATAGGATACCGGCAGGGGTTCAGGCAGGGACAGAAATCCCTTATCTTAGTATGAGTAGGAGCAAGAGAAGCTCCGAGCATAGATTATTGCTTTAGAGGCCAGAGTTAGTGTTTCAGATGCATTGTTGGCTGATAGAGACAGATAACTAGAGAGGCTTAGGGCAGAGCGGTACAAGAAGGGTGATATGCTCAGAGCAGAGAGGGTTGCATAGGCTCAGATTGCAGTCCATCAGGCTCAAAGAGCCACATATTATTATGTTCTATACCATGATGCAGTGCCAGAGGGACAAAGAGTGGTATATTTTTCACACCTAGCGCAACAATTAGAGGGGGAAATGCCTCCTCCTCCTCCTTTGTTTGTACCTCCTCCTCCTCCTCCAAATCAGGGAGAGGGTGGGAGCACAGCTGAGATATTTTGTCTCATTTTTGTATATCTGAGTTCATATTGTATATCTAGATCCTTCTGAGATCCTCTTTTTGGTACATGACATACACATATATATATCTGATTCATTTTGTCTCTCTGATACTCTTTATATGGATTTGTGCCATGCTTTGATCTGTACCATGTTTTGAGATATATATTTGATGCCATTGATTATGTTCCTGACATGTTATATGAGTTCCATCTACTTTGATAGATTTATTGTGCACATGTTATTATATCTTGGCCATATGATGAGTTAGATTTTAGATGATGATCAACATCATTTTATGCATGTTTTGAGTTATCACTGATATAAATATGTTTCAAATGATATTATGTGAATATGAAAATGTATATTTTTGAGCTTTTTGTATGCAATGTAGAATGTATGGATGCACTTTAGGATGTAAAATTAAAAATGCAATACATGGATGCTTTTTTTTTGTATTTTCATGTTGTTTTCTGTTTATGAATGCAAATTGTATGCTATGGATGTGCAACAATATATTATATCAGTAATATGGATGGATGTAATTAACTTGATTTTTAGAAGAAGAAAGATAGAAATCACTTTTGAGCACAAATTCCTGAATGTTTTTATTTCCTTCAAAATGCATCATGCAACCTTTAAATGCAGCTATATGCAGACCCTTAGGACTTGTCACTAATTAACAAATATTGCAACATTTTTATCATCATTGGGTACTTTTTAGAATGGATACCACCTGATAGTACAACCATCACTAATACCCACTAATATTATGACAATATGAATACTATATTTATTGGAATGTCAGAAATAGATTTAGGCATCAAGGCATAGAAGCCAGGATAACAAAATAGTCACCTTCCTTTTATTATATTAGAATCTGTCTAAGGAAAGATATTGAACCCACAATGACCTTTAAAATTCACATCCTTGGGTACATTATGCTTCATATACCTTAGTGAGAATCTGAATCAAAAAATAGACAAGGAAATTGTTTCAACCTCACCATAGTTTACACATAACAAAGATCGAGATATATGTGGCTATCCACTCATGATGGCAGCTCTTACCATAAACATCCAAGTTAGGTGAAATTTATAGGATTACTTGGAACAATCACCATATGCAAAAAACAAAGAAAACATTATGCCCCTATCATTGTGACTCTTTGTCTTTGCGCAAATGTCATGGAGTAATTCAGAAGGTATAACAACATCACTTGAGAATCAATAAAAATTCATAACTGCTTAGTTGCCCCAAGTTAAACATCATCAGGACATAAAAGAGTTATGATCAATCCAAGACTAAACTATGTTTAAGTAATACTATTGATTCATTTTTCAAGCATAGTATAGATTCAAAAAAGTTTGGAATTCAAGAAAATATGGTGTCCATTTTCCTGTATACAATCTTGTCATTGTTTAGATTCCAATGTAGGTCTTAGGAACATCGTTCATGTTAGTGTAATGTTTGTGTCATCCTTATTTGGTGAAAGTGACAGTGTGGCAAAAGTATCTAAGAGTATCGTATCACAAGACAAACCATCTATGATGACCTAGCAGATGCAACCTATCAGACTAGCAAAGATGCCCCCAGTGCAAAATGACTTGATCCTAAGATAGAAATGTAGATAGATCCCAAGTGAGGATAAGATAGTCATTTAGGAAACAAAGTTAGTGCTTTAGCACAGGTGTAATTGTGAAGGCTTAGTATCAGTGATGTTTTGATAGATGGAGTGCAGAACACAAGTGACGCCTAATTGCCAGGTTTTCACCACTTTCCAAGATCTTTTCTTTCTTTTTGCTACCAAGATGCCTATTTTACTAGGTTGTCATCAAGGCACTGTTCTCTTTTTCAATTTTTTTTGCTATTTTTTCTTTTTTGAATGTTTTTTTATAGTATCAAGGTGCCTGTTTAACATGTTTTCACCAAGGATACCCTTTTCTTCAACACTTTCTTCCACTATTTTTAGATTTTTCTCAGGATCAATTTTCTGAATGTTTTTGTTATTTTTTGAAAAAAAAATTGTTGCACAGGCTCTACTAGCCGAACATCAAGCGTAGAACCACTTCAAATATAGAGTATTGATAGGATCTGGAAGAACATCCCCCTCAGGTGTAGCTAGTTGATAAGCTCCAGTCCCAAAAGTAGTAGTGATAACATAAGGTCCCAGCTAGTTAGGTTCAAACTTTCCTTTCTGCTCTCTGTTAGGCTGGTTCTTACGATTCTCTTTTAAGACGAGATCTCCCACTTCAAATTTGCATGGCTTGAACTTCTTGTTGTACTCTTTGGATATGCATGCCTTGTACACCTTCAGATGGTCGAATGCCTGTTATCTGCACTCATCTAGTAGGTCTAAAGAATTCACCCTATCGATGCGGTATTGCTTGCCAGTAACAAGACCTTGTAAAGATATATGCAAAGATGGTATTTCAACCTCAATAGGTAGTATTTATTTAGTGCCATAGAATAGAGAAAATGGTGTGGCTCCTGTTGGTGTTCTGATGCTTGTTCTGTAGGCCCATAGTACTGGATTCAGTTGTAGATGCCAGTCTCTGCCAGAATTACTCCCAGTTCTATGTAGGATTTTTAGAATATTTTTGTTGGGTGCCTCAGCCTGTCCATTACCCTAAGGATAATAGATTGAGGAGCAGTGTTGAGTGATATGGAACTATTCACAAAGGTCATCAATGTCTTTATTTTTAAATTGGCCCCCATTTTCTGTTACAATTGAAGAGGGTATCCCATATGTACAAATAGTATAGTTCAAAATGAACATAGCCACCTATTTTCTCATGGCTTTGATTAGCGGCATGGCCTCGACCCACTTCATAAAATACTCAGTGGTCATAATGATGAACTTGTGTCCATTTGAAGAATTGGGATATATTTTTCCAACCAAGTCAAAGTCCCATTGTTGAAATGGCCAATGTGTAATGAATGGAATAAGTTCTCTAGTAGGAGCATGGATAAGATTTCCATGTGTCTGACATTTATGACATGTTTTTGAGAATTGAATAGCATCTTTTTCCATTGTAGGCCAGTAGTAGCCAACTCTAAGTAGTTTCTTAGCTAATAAAAAGTCATTTGAATGTGATCCACATACACCTTCGTGGACTTCTTTTAATGCGCGATATGATTCTTCAAGTTCTAAACATCTAAGAAGTGTACCATCAAGACCTCATCGATATAAGTTATTAGTTATGAGGATATAACATGATGTTGTCCTAATCAAGGCTCTTTTCTTATTTCTAGATAGATTAGTAGGAATGGTTTGGTCAGTGAGATAGGCAATGATATTGGCATACCGAGATTGGTCTGGGGTGTTTAAAGCATAGATTACTTGGTATTCAGGGGTATCAAAGGTTGGATAGGATAATTCTTCCACCAAGAATTCATAGAAAAACTGATGTTCCTCCAATTGTAACATGGATGCCAATGTAGCCATGGCATCTGTAGCCTTATTTTCTATTCTGGGTACTTCCTGGAATGTGATGAAGACAAAATATTTCTTTAAATCATCAACACATTGCTTGTAGGGCATCAACTTCTCATCTTTCATCTGATAATCACCATTGACTTGATTGATAATGAGTTGAGAGTCACCATATACATGTAACTCTAAAATTTTCCATTCCATGGAAAGCTTGAGTCCATTTACCAATGCTTCATATTCAAAAATGTTGTTCGTGCATGGAAACATCAGTTTGTAGGACTTCGGTATCTTGTAACCTTGAGGAGTTATGAACAGTTTCCCTGCTCCAGAGCCTTGCTGTGTGAAAGAACCATCAAAATACATCTTCCATGGATGCTTAGTTAGATGCATGATTGTCTCGTCAGGGAATTTGATCTGCAAAGGTTTATTATCTTGAAGTAGTGAATTAGCTAGCTAGTCAACGAGGACTTGTCCTTTAATAGCTCGCATATCTACATACTCAATGTCAAATTCACTTAGAATCAGGACCCACTTTGCAATTCATCATGTTAATGTTGTTTTGTTTAAAAGGTACTTTAGAGGATCAATCATAGCAATGATCCTTAATGTATGTGAGAGCATGTAGTGTCTTAATTTTTGTGATGCAAAGATGACTGTTAAGCATGCTTTCTCAATAATGTTGTAATTGAGCTCATAGGACTAGCATTCTACTGATGTAGTAGATAGATATTTCTTTGTTTGTTTCATCCTCTTGTGCTAATAATACTCCTAATGATGTAGCTATAGCTGAAATATAGAGGATTAATGGCTTTCCATGAATAGGCGCCATAAGAATAGGAGGAGTAGCCAGGTACCCTTTTAATTCTCTGAAGTTGACTTCACAGTGTTCATCCCATTTGAAGGTAACCCCTTTATGTAGTAATTTTGTAAAGGGTTGTGCTTGGTCAGCAAGTTGTGACATGAATCTCCTGATTGATTAAAGTCTCCCTTGTAATGTCCTCATTTGATTGATGTTGTGTGGAGGAGTCATTTCTAGAAAACCCTTGACTTTTTTAGGATCTACCTCAATTCCCTTTGCTGAAACTATAAACCCTAAGAGTTTCCCTGATTGGACGCCAAAGGCACACTTCTTTGGATTGAGCCTGAGTTGGAATTTCTCCATTCGATCCAAGATCTGACTCAAGTCAGCAATATGAGTGCTTCTTTCTTTAGATTTGGCTAAGGTGTCATCCACGTAATCCTCCATGTTTTTATGCATCATATTGTGGAATATAGTATTCATTTCTCTTTGATATGTTGTATTGGCATTCTTTAACCCAAATGGAATGATGTTCCAGCAAAATGTGCCCCATGCACATGTAAATGTAGTTTTCTCTTGATCTTCAGGGGCAATTTTGATTTGATTATAGCCTGAGAATCCATCCATTAATGAATACATCTGGTAGCCTACTGTGAGGTCTATGATCATGTCAATGTTAGGTATTGGGAAGTCATCTTTCAGACATGCTTTGTTTAAGTCTTTGAATTACGTACATATCCTGATAGATTTATCAAACTTAGACACGGGGACCACATTGGAGATCCATCCTGCATAGGCAATGACTCTAATAAATCCATCTTTCAACAATTTCTCTAGCTCTGCTTTTACCAGTAATACAATATGAGGATGCATCTTTCTAAGTTTTTATTTCACGGGCTTGATCCCAGGAGCTATAGATAAGTGGTGCATGATTAGATTTGGATCTAGTCTAGGCATATCCATATAAGACCATGCAAAGTTGATCTTCTTTTCTCTCAAGAACTCTGTAAACTAGGTCTTCTCTTCTTCTGAAAAAGATTGTGCAAGGTGGACTATTTGAGGATTTTCAATGGTGCCCAAATTTACTGGCTATTTTGGTTGAATCATAACTAAAGACCTTTCCTGAAAGTGTTTGGGGAGGACATCAAGAATCTCATCCTTTGGCACCTCTGAGAGGTTTTCACCATTGGATATGTCTTTCATTTTTACTATTTTAAGATCTGACACTTCCACAACGTGGTTTTCACCGTCAGTTCCCTTTTTCTTTTTCTTTTTTAGTTTTTGACTGAGAAACCTGATATCCTCCTATGACATGTTCTCGCTCCTTGCATTGGTGGAAGAAGGGTAAGGTTCACAAGCATTGAGATAGCAAGCTAGGGTATAGTCATTGGGAAAGTTGAGGATAGGTGTAGGATCTGTGTTAGTCCAATCAATGAGGTTTGGGTGTATCAAAGACAAGGAATCAGACTCTAGGAAGGACGGCATTGCGTTAGCATCAAGACCATTAACCAGCATGACATGTTCCATTAAGTTAATTTCTTCAATTTTTAGATCAATAAGAGTTAGATCATCATAAAAAGGGTCGTCGTTAGTCATATGTGGATCAAACTCTAGTTACTCATTAGTATAACTATCATCTTCATCTATCTGTAAATGGAGGCTTCTTTCTTGTCACCTTAGCACTTCTTCCAGACTTAGGAAAGCACTAGTCTCTCCATTCCTGACAGGGAGAAGGAATTCTTATTCTACTTCAGGATTATCAGTGTCATTGGGAGTAGTGTTAGACTGTTCATGAGGAGCTGAGGAAGCCACAAACATGTGAATTGTATCTATTCCAATATCTTCAATGGTGACGGATAGCTCATCCCATTCATAATCATGAGAGTCAATGACCTCATCATCAGATCTATTTAAGTATTCAATAATAGTTATTTGGTGTACCCAGTTAGCTACCTGTAGATCAAAGTGTGGTAGATAAAGTACATGTGAAACTATGACCAATTGCCTCTAGTTAGGATGTAAATCCTATCGTTGGGGTGTGCTTGCAGTATTTGTTTCTATCAATGGTATCTCTGAACCATCTATTATGGAGTCTCCTACCTCTTGAATGGGAGGTTGAGCTAAAAAAGGAGTGCGAAGATCTTGTGGTACCTCAAAGCTTGGTACATGGTGCTCTCCTTGATAGTTGGGATGCTCTGTGCCAACATGTAATAACCTTTCATATGACCACTATTCTAGTTCATCTGTTTCATCACTCCCTTTGTCTGAGGTTGGACTATCTTTTGAAGCAGGTTTATCAGTTTTAGTATTAAAACCTAGTCCTATTTTGTCTCTGGTATTCCAGAATTCCATGGGTATAGGCTCAATAAGCCCTCTTCCTATGTTGTTTAGAGGTCCCTTTCCTTTATATCCCATCTATTTGAGGAAATCATATCCTTTTCCATATTATTCTGGGGATATCTCTACATGTTTGACCTCAGCTTCCACCGGTTCTCCTTTGTAAAGCCAGTCCAAGACTGCATGTTCTTGTGTGTTATCTAAAGAAGATGTGGATGCCTTTACCATGCCAGTTTCTTTATGTACTTTTGGCTCCTTGGATGCAGTAGGTGTGAATGTCGAGGAAGTTTTTTCATAGGATCTTGGTGATATGGGTAACTCTATCAGTGAGGGAGTCAAGTCCAGCTTGTATTCTCCCATACCTATTTATTCAAGTTTTAAGGTTTTTCCAAAACTCTTCATAACCATGTCCTTGGTAGTTTTAGGATCAATCGAATCCATAGCCTCTTTTTTATGCGGGATCATACTACCTTCTTTGATATTATTACAAGTATAGTTAGCATCCGTGGGAATTGTCACTTCTACCCCATTATGTGGTAACTTTATACACTGGTGGTAAGTGGATGGCACAACTTGCATTTTGTGAATCTATGGTCTCCCCAATAGGATATTGTAGGCTAGAGGTAGAACTAGAACTTGACATACAACATTCCTCTCAATTGGTCTGACCCTGATAGGCATAACAATAAGTCCTTTAGAGGATCTTTCTTCCTCATCATAAGCTTTGATGGTTATCTTGCTTCTGGAATCTATTGTTTGTTCTAAAAGACCCAACTTTTTTATGAGATTAAGGGTACAAATATTTAAGCCTACGCCTCCATCTATCAACACACATCTAACACAGGATTTATGAATGAGGACTTTGATATGGAGGGGTTGATTATGTGGATGTGTCAAAGACTTATCATCCTCTTCAGAAAAGGAGAGGTAATGTGGCACTGAGATGTGATTGACCATCGCTTGGAATTTGTCTATATCAATATCTTTTGGGACGTTAGCAGCATGTAGAAATTTTTCTAGGATTTCCCTATGTACTGTGGATATTTTGAGCAACTCAAAAATGGAAATTTTGGCAAAGGTTCATTGCAATTGGTCTACCAAGTCATACTTTTCTCCAGGAATAGTAACCACCTATTTTGTTGTTGGTTTAGGAATAGTAATGATAGGAACCTTGGATGTTGATGCTGGTTTTGGGGAAGAATTGGGTCCTTTGATCGTGACCTGTGCTTGGCTCCAAGTTACTACATTTGAGTGGAATGAAACACCTTTGATTGTGACCACATTAATTGATTTATTCTTAATGTCTAGCATATGGATCACATTGTCATTATTGGAATAGGTGTAGTTTACTTCATTATTCTTCCCTTTATATGTTTCTCCTTTGTCGTAATTAGGAAATGGGTTATTGAATGATGTATGATCTTCATTGGTAGTGTTTCCGTCCACTTTGATCTTATCTCCTTCAATGAGGTCTTGAATGACATGTTTAAGTTTAAGGCAATTATTAGTTTTGTGTCTTTTGTTCTTGTGAAAGACACAATAGGAGTTATCATCCCACCATCTGGGTTTGACCATTGTTTCCCACGGTTTGGACTCTGGGATCATGAAAACTTTGTTATCCAATAATGTTTTTAGAATAGTTTCAAGAGGTTCTCCTAAAGGAGTGAATGTTCTTTGAGTTTTTGAAGTCCATGTCCAACCCTTGCTATTATCAGTGTTTGTTTTGGGTATAGGAGTCATTACCTTGTAATCCTTGCTTGCTTACATACTATTGGTTAGATTGAATACCTCAGGTTTAGGGCCAACATTGGATACGTCTACTACACCATCATTGACAATATTTTTGTTATGTTTCCACCATTTAGGCTTGGAGTTGGAGCTATTAGGTTTGTTTTCATTTTGGAGAGTGATCTCCCACTTTCTGGCCATAAATTCTTTGATACAAAGGGCATTTTTAATCATTCTGTCAAAGCTAGGGGAATCTTGCATTTGTAATGCATAGTTCAATTCTGGTACCAAGTTATTGACAAAGATTTCCATCTTCTCAGATTCAGGGATAGCTCTTGAGTACTGTGCAAATATTTTCCTCCATATTTGAAAGAATTGTGTAAATGGTTCATCGGTCTTTTATTTAGTATTACATAGTTCCATCATAGTCACATCATGTTGGATATTGTAGGAGTAATGTTGAATAAATTGTTGAATCAACTCCTCAAAAGTTGAATAAATTATTGGTTCAGTTTTGAGAACCACTCCATGGCGTTGCCTCCTAGACTTCCAGGAAATAGTCGCATGAGGTAAGTGGGTTCATGCATGTACTCTATGCTAAGAGCACAAAATTCTTGAACATGATCATGTGGATCGGTCTCTCTTATATACTTTTCATATTTTGGTCATTCCATGTTGGGAGGGAATGGAACCATCGTGATACTCTTGTCAAAAGGGAATGGACAAATGGCGTCCAAAGAGTATTTTGTTTTGGGTTTCTCTTTCTCCCATTTGAGGTTTGCAAGATTTGTTTGTATTAAAGTGAGTTGCTTGGTGAGAATGGATATAGGAGTTGGTACCTCCTTTCCTTTAATTTTCTCCACATCATAATCTGAGGGTAATTTTACGTCGGTGGATGCCAAGTGGAGGAAGTATCTCTTTATCGTCATCAATTATCCTTTCCAATATTTTATGGAACCTCTTACTCTATTTGATTTTATTTTACTCATATTTAGGGATTTCTCACTCATTGTCTGATCCAAATGGATGATGTTCAAAGGTATTTTCTTCATTCTCATCGAGATTTTTGTGCTTTTGTCTATTTCTATTGTCATATTCTTCAAAAGCCTCACTCCATCCGCAAGTGGATCTATCCATTTGTGGAGAGTATAGATCGAGTAGAGAACTGCGAGATGTTTCCCCTAGAAAGTGTGGTGTTTGAGGAGGCACTTTCAATCCTTTAGAGGTGTACTTGTTGCATCTTGTGTTAACCATGAAGTTGTGTCTCAACTTGCGTCAACATTTCCCAAGAGTGTCAGGTAGAGTCTCAAATTGTTCAAGTGAGTGTTTCTAGGTAGAAGTATCATTTGAGTTTTGGTGGAAGTAAATAATTCCAGCGTCAGAGGGTTAGAATTCCCAGATAGTGAGTTGGGAACCAAGTGTTAGTAAGAAGTGGATAGACCACATGTATTGAGATGGATTACGAGAAACTGGTCAGACATGCAAGGTGGAAGTTTTGAAAAAGTGTTTTGATATAATGACAGGGAGACAAAAAAGATAACAAGGATAGACTAAAGAGTAAAAAGGGTATCCAAATCAACTGATACTTTCTGAGAAACTATCTTGCAAATGCCCACTGTCCTAGATGTGAGCTCCCAGATGCGATCCTAGAAATACTGGATGCGAGCTACTGATGACCCTAGATGCGAGCTTATGTACTAGATGTGACAATGTGTTGAATAGATGCAAGATAGGATACTAGATGTGATCCTAAATACCAGATATGATACAGGACATATGGGATGCAATTTTCTGATGTCTCTGTCAGTTTTGAAAAATTCATCTTGGAAGTGCATAAAGTTCATCTGATTGCAATTTGATTTCTAAGACCCGTTAGTAAGTGAAAAACACATGTGTCTGAAGGTTTGAATATTTTTTTTTGTTTGAAGGAGTTTATCTTTTTAGTGATTTTTTAGACACATCAAGCAAATGTTGCATTGTTAAAGGAAAAGACACACTTTTTGCCCTATTTTCTAGGCAGAGCATGAAAATCCTTGCTTATTGACTTAGGTACACACTCAAATGCTAATCAAAATACAACCATCACCAAGCACGCAATGGCTCCATTCATGATGTTGTATTAGCCAACTCCAAACACATGTAAGGGCATGATATGATGAGTGTCTTGGGGCAATTAATTTTTTCCTTGCACAAGGATTATCACCCTTTCGGGGATGAATCAAGAATTCTTTCAGTTCAAGTGTTGTCTATTATTGGGCAATCTATTCAAAACCGTCCCCCATAGAATTTCACAAGGGAAAATTCAGGCATATAGCCCTATGATTACCTAAGTATATGTAGTCTCGCAAGAAATATTCAAGTGGCTCCTCTCTACACATACCCAAGCATGTTTAAAGAATGATGTCTAAATTCTATGAACAAAACCTGCTCCGTCTTTCAAAGCTTTGGCCTACGAGGAAGAAATTATTTATAGTGAGTTGGGAAGGTTGGCGTAAAACCTGTCCTCACTTGGGTCATTCTCGGGAGATTTTTTCCTCAACCAGTAGGCCCTTTACTATTAAATATGCATACAAAGGATTGGCAAGCATTGGAGGTCTAGATTTCTGATTCTTCCGAAGAAGAAGAGCATACTCTCCTAATCCAAGCCATTTTCTCCCAAAACAAAATCAAGCAAACAGTTCATTCCCTCAAGCAATGTTGTGCTTGATTTAAGATGTTCTTATTTAATGAAAACAAGATGCTTGAAAATATATTTGCCTTGTTAATTTAACCACAATATTTAATAAGTAGCTTGTTCAATTTCTGATTCCCAAAATTAGACAATGTATTTGTTCAAATAGCCCACAAGATTAAGTGCTTTTTTTTTATTCAATTACTGATCCAAAAGAAATTATACGATGTGATTGTCTTGGTTCAGTTAACTCTAAATTCATTTCAACTCTTAAACTGATGTATGATTTTCTGATTTTCCTCAAGAGGAAAAGAGTATAGTCCTCTAGTCAATTTATTAGAAGATTAGAAAATGTTTCTTAGTGTTTAAAGCATGTAAATAGAGGTCAAGATGGGGGTTGGTCAACTTGAAAAACCATGTTAGTATCCTTCATTCAACTCCCAAGAAAATCCTTTGATGGCAACCTGCAAACACTCGTTAAGTTGTTTAAAAGACCAAAGAAGTCAAGCACGCAAATGTTAGTGGTTAGGAAATGAAGTTCATTAGAATTTTCACTAGATGCGATCCAGAACTACAACAAATGACACAAAAACCATATGTGACTTTCCTTACCAGATGTGACTGAATGTTCCCTAGATGCGATCCTAAACTAAAAGCGATTCGGTAAATCTCGGATGTGAGCCTTGTTTTCTGCGGTGCAAGGGCATATCTCGGATGTGATCCAAAATGACCAGAAATGACTCTATAACAGAATCCTATGCATGCAAATTAGTGAAGAATAGATTGAAAATGAGGCAAAGTTGGAAATCATGACCGACTGTAGGTGCCAAAAATGGTGTGTGTTAAAATGTGCACCTGTTATCTGCAACACAACACTTCAATAGATCATTGCATTAGCAAAAAATGGGTTAGATGAGCATATAAATCCACTAAAATAGACCTATTGCTTTCTAACTAGAAAGAGTATGAAAAAAAACATAATAGTCCTCAGATTATGCCTCTTTCAGTGACATATACATCCTAGCATGAAATATTTTAGTTAAAAAGAGTAAAATCTCTCATAATCATGGATTCTAGCTCTAAAAAGCATGAAACTAACAATGCATAAATATGAAACATGAAATATTATGTGAGTCTACGTTTATTCTAGCAACATAACAATGCAATTTTAATCTAAGATGAAGGATTATTTTCTCTAAAAAATTCCTTCTATTTATAGAAGAATGAGGAGAGAGAGGGGGGACAAGGTGCATTAATGGAGTTGAAAAACTCATTAATGGTGTGTAAGGGCAATAAATGCCTTGGGCATTCAATAGGCATGGTGGAGACATGGGCTTAAGGAATCTTCATTAATGAGGCATTAATGAGAGCCTTAAAGAAGCATGGGAAGGGTGTAAGAGGGTGGCTTGAGAAAGTGGACTTGAGGGAAGGAATCTTGAGATTCCTTGACTTTCTCAAGTGGGTGGATTCCTTAATCATTCCTTAATGGAATGTGACAACATTAGGAGGTGGGTTAGGATAGAATTAGGATTAGAATTAGATTAGCATGGGGTGAATGGGTTGGGATAGGTTTGAACCCAAGGTAGAAGTTGTTGAGATATGTTAGGTTGGGGTTTAGGGGAATATAAATGAAATGAATTATTTGACATAATTCATTTAAATATATAGGATTTAATTATTTAAGCATTTTATTGCTTTTCAATAATTAAGGGGACTATAGCCATTTTAATTAAATTAATTAGGCTAGGGGAATGGGTTCATTTGCAAGTGAGCAATTGATTTAAGGATTATTTAATTCTTTTATGATTAAATACTATAGCCATGTTTGAATTTGATTTGATTTAATTGGTTTGAATTGATTTGAATTGTATGGCTATAATAGTTAATATAATTTACTAATAAAAATCACCTAGGATATTAAATTTGATTTAAAATGAATTATGCCAAAGTAACATTGTCATGACATAATTGGGGGTATGATCATACTTAGGGAAAATAGGGTCTATAGTCAGAACAGACCAAATCCAGGTGGTTACAGATGGATGTAAAATTTGCATTTTGGAATGGAATACTAGAAGAGGAGGTATACATTGAACAACCTGAAGGATTTGTTGATCCTAATCAGACACACATGGTATGTAAGTTACATAAATATTTATATGGCCTAAAGCAAGCACCAAGAGCATGGTATGAAAGAATGCATTCTTATCTAATCAGTATTGGATTTATTAGGACAAGTGAAGACAACAATTTGTATTCAAAAAGTGGAAATGAAGATAAAACACTTATTGCTGAAATATTTGTTGATGATATATGTATCATCAGAAAATGGAAGCACTTCCATTTTGGACTAGTTTATCCCTCAGAGTAAGTGGTTTGGGGTCATGTTAAGTGCCTTGAATGGGTCTTTGACTTGGATCTGGTTTTTCTTTATGAACTATAACTGATTGAATTTTTGAAGATGTTAAGTTGATCATGCAAGGCATTAAATCACTTAATGTATTGTATTGTCATTGATGTCAACTTGGCATAATCTGTATGGTCATGGACATACTGCCAAAGACTTCAAAGAACTGATGAATCAAATATTATGCTTTCAATAATGCATATAAGTCAACTATTCACAAAGTGACTATATACACCGACGGAGTGCACATCGATGAACAGAGTAAAAGAGAAAAGTCACAGTGTTACCCGACGAGAAAATGCACAGCATTACCGATGAGAAAAGTCACAGTGTTGCCCGACGAGAAAATCACAGTATAACCCGATGGATAGAATTACAGTGTTGCCCGATGGATAAGACAAAGGACAGAGATCTCGATGACAACTGAACTCACACCGACGGAATAATCAGTTATCACCGATGACTAACTAAAGTATTGACCAATAGAACAGAGAGTTCAGAAATGAAAAAATGCTTAGCTGTCAAGAGCTAAAAATAGACTTAACTGATACTTATCATTATTTTAAACGAAAAGATAAAGCTGGAGATAAGTAATTGATTTGTCCAGTTGTCAAGAAGATCTCTATGAGATAAAATTAGATTTTTTCTTTAAATATAATTGGCAAGAATTGTGGATCACACCAAGAATCAAGAAAGCCAAGAAATGGTGAATCGTGTCTATAAAGAGACAAACCCAATTCATTACAAATTGTGGGGTGAAGAGAAGAATAGATGTTGAAGAGATTCTGAAGGAGAAGAAAGTCTTCATTCAGACCTGATCAACAAGCTAAGGAAAGAGCTATATTCTACAGACACCAATGAACAGTGAAACAACATCACAGAGCAGAACAGTGTGGAGAAAAGGTATTGAATTGATTATATTGATCAGAGAGGTAATGCACTTACAATAGATCTGAAAATCTATAATTATGTGTTATATGTGAACAAATCACTTTATTGTTAACAGTCTTCTATAGTTGAGATACATCCCAAGGAGTATCAAAAAGTTTGATCACACAAAGTAGCATTGGATATGCCCGATACCTATTGATAGGATAAGTGAGTGTTTGATCAAGGATGGTAGCATTAGATGCCAAATACTAAGTGACAAACTATCTTTTAAATCCTCTAACAAGGTCACACCTAACAATGTGTTTGTAACATTTAACAGGGTTGGCTCTTAACCGAGCTCACTTCAGAAGAGTGAAAATTTGGGGTACCGGTCCCAGTGGTTTTTCCCTTAATAGGTTTTCCATGTTAAAAATCCATGTGTTATGTGTTTATGTTTCATTACTTTAATGTTTTACATTTCACATATGCAATTCTGGATTGATTGGTATACTCTAGTTATTTACTGTGTTTCAGTAAATAGATGACTGCTTATCGATAAACATACAGAAGAAGGTTTTACAAAGCAATCTGACAAGTAGTAATTTGTTATAATCATTTCAAGGCATTCATCTTGTAGGTATGAGTATAACTAGAGGCTTAAAAGTGGTAGTAAGTTTTAAGGGTTGATTTAAGGATTAATTTTTTAGGCCACTTATTCACCCCCCCCCCTCTCAGTTATTACTAACAATTGGTATCAGAGCTTGTGTGCTTAGAAGGAAGGTTTAAAGAACTAAGATAAAGATCACAAGATGAACAAACGAGTTGTGCCCAAATTGAACAAAGATAATTTTTCTTCATGGAAAAGAAGAAAAAGACTCCACTTATAAAATATTGGAAATGATGTTACTCAATACTTAGATACTTAATATGTGTTTCTCACAGGAGTACCCA
Source organism: Thuja plicata (assembly GCA_018584345.1). Taxonomy (NCBI): domain Eukaryota; kingdom Viridiplantae; phylum Streptophyta; class Pinopsida; order Cupressales; family Cupressaceae; genus Thuja; species Thuja plicata. The sequence continues at coordinate 546,493 of MU227475.1, read as the reverse complement.
TAGTTACACAAATGAGAGAGAAGCATGAGCACAACTGCATCATGATAGAACTTTATTTCTCACTCTCCGATGCTGAATTTTAAGATATCAAAACCTGCAAGACTGCAAAGAATATGTGGGACAAATTGATGCTTGTACATGGTGGTGATAAAAAATTTCTGAGAGCCAAGGCAGAAAGCCTTTGAGGAAATTTTGATGATCTCAAAATTAAAGAAGGTGAAAACATCACACAGTACAACACAAGAATCAAAGAGGTAGTCAATGTGATCTAAGGAGTTGGAGGTGTACTAGAAGAAGATACAATCATAAGTAAAATTCTAAGAAACTTACTGCCTACTTAAGCTATTAGAGTATCTTTCATACAAGAAATGAGAGCAGTAGAAAATAAAAATGTTACTCTAGACAATTTCATTGGAAGACTGATTTCATTTGAGATGAATAACTTTGATAATATTGTCTTACCAAACATAGAGTCTGCATTCAAATCTTCTTTGAGAATAAGTAAATCAAGTCATAAGCACACTATGAGAAAAGATAGTGATAGTGATAGTGAAAGTGAAGAAGAAGATCTTGATGAAATTAAAGCACTTATGGCTAGAAGAATGCAGAGAGGCAAAGGTAAATACAAAGGTAAATTACCACTTTTTTGTTTTAATTGTAAAGAGATTGGACACTTTGTTGCAAGATGTCCTAACAGAAGAAAACATGAGAGAATTAATGACAGGTCATTTGAAAAGAAGTATGACAGAGGTGATTATAGAAGCAACCAACAATCAGAAAGAAGAGACTACAAGGATAAAGGAAAGAAGGCTAGTTATCTAGCTAAATGCAAAGATGATGATACTAACACCAAATCTGATGAAGACATCGAGATGGTGTTTGTGGCAGTAAAAGATGATTCAGATGATGATGATGAAAGGTATGTAGAAATTGAACTCATATCTAAAGTTAGTAAAAATGATGTCTGGATCATAGATAGTAGTTGCACTCACCATATGACTGGTGACAAACAAAAGTTTGAGACTTTTGAATACTACAATGGTGGTTCGGTAAGAATGGGTAATGACACACCTTGTCCAGTTGAAGGTAGAGGAACTATAATGTTGAATAACCTAGTAAAATGTGAAAATGCTTATTGGGTGAGAGGATTGAATTATAATCTATTGAGTGTTTCTTAGTTGAATAATTCAGGTCACAGAGTAGTATTTGAAAATAAGAAGGCAAAGATCTTCAATGAATTAGGAAATCTGATTAGTACTGGTGAGCAAACAAAAGGTAACTTATTCTATCTGAATGATACTGACACCACTTTCTTAATGGCTAGAAACAAAGACATATGATTATGGCACAAAATATTGTGTCATGTCAACTTTGACAACATGATAAAGATAATAAAAAAGAGAAATGTAAGAGGCTTACCGATGATGACTAAGCCCGATAATATCATGTGTAAGAATTGTCAAAAAAATAAGATGACAAAGTTTAGTTTCAAAAGAAAAACCCATAAATTTGATGTCATTCTAGAGTTAGTCCATACTAATTTATGTGGACCCATGAGGACAAAGATTTATTATGGTGATAGATATTTTATTCTCTTTGTTGATGATTAATCTAGAATGATGATAGTCATGTTTCTAAAAAATAAATCAGAAGCATTCAAGATGTTTAAATGGTACAAAGCAATGGTAGAGAAACAAAGTGGTAAATAATTGAAATGCTTAAGATCGCATAGAGGAGGGGAATTTATTTCAGATGAATTCACTAACTTTTGTAATGAGCATGGAATCAAAAGACAGGTCTCTACACCGAGAACACCACAACAAAATGGAATTGCTGAAAGAAGGAATAGATCCATAGTTGATTGTGCAAGGACACTGATGATAGAGAAAGGCATCACCCAAATCTTCTGGAGGGAAGCTGTCAGTACTACTATTTACACATTGAACAGAGTACAATTAAAGAAAGACACCTTATGAGCTATGGTATGGTTACACACCTAATGTAACTTAATTCAAAAATTTTGGCAGTCAATGTTATATCTTAAAAGATGATAAAAATGGAAAGCTTGACTCCAAGAGTGATGAAGGAATCTTTCTAAGGTATTCCACCAAGAGCAAAGATTATAAATGTCTCAATAAAGCTGCTAACGAAATTGTTGAAAGTGCAAATGTAAAGATAGATGAATTTGCAGAGAAGAATGAAAAGGAAAGCACAAAACAACCAGAGGACTACAATAGGTTTGTTTACAATGAAGAACCTGACACTCTACCCGACCAACATTATAGAGCTCTTGAGAAACAGATCAGTGCACCCGAGCATCAGGCTGCAAATACTGACAATCCAAATATTTCTCAAGATGATGTACCAAGTGATGGAGAACGGAATGAAGGACACAATAATGATCAAGATGATAGAAAAAGAGTTGAACCTATACTTTCTAGATATGTCAGAAGGGACCATCCATAGAACTAGATCATAGGAGATAAAAAGGCTGGTATGAGGACCAGAAGTAAGTCTCTAAATACAAGATGTCTAATTTGTGATTTTGAGCCAAAATCTGTCAATGCTACACTTGATAATGATGAATGGATAAGTGCTATGAATGAAGAGATTGAGAAAAACAAGACATGGACACTTGTACCAAGACCAAATGATAAGAATGTCATTGGTAAAAAATGGATATTCAGGAATAAACTGAATAAGAATGGAGAAGTCAACAGAAACAAAGCAAGACTAGTATGCAAGGGATATGCACAAGAAGAAGGGATTAACTATGGAGAGACCTTTGCACCCATTGCTAGGCTAGAAGGAGTGAGAATATTACTTTCTTATGCTACATATAAAGGCTTCAAGGTATATCAAATGGATGTCAAGTCTGCATTCCTAAATGGAACAGTACTTGAGGAAGAGGTATACATTGAACAACTAGAAGGGTTTGTTGATCCAGACAAGAGGAACATGGTATGTAGGCTACACAAAGTCTTGTATGGATTGAAACAAGCACCCCGAGCCTGGTATGAAAGTATTCACTCATATCTTATAAGTATTGGATTTGTAAGGACTGGTGAAAACACTAATCTTTATTTGAAGGAAGATATTGATGCTAACATTTTGATTTCTGAGATATTTGTTGATGACATCATATTTGGAGGCAATGATATGCTATGAAAATAATTTGCAAATGAAATGAGCAAAGAGTTTGAGATGTCTATGTTTGGAGAGATCAAGTTCTTTCTTAGACTGCAGATCATTCAACAAGATGAAAGTATTTTCATTACACAATCCACATACATCATGGAAGTGCTAAAAATATTTAAGATGGAAGAATCCAAGCCAATTGGAACACTGATAGAAATTGGATGTAAGATGATAAAGGAGGACAAGTAAATAGAGGTAAATCAAACTTTGTACAGATCAATGATTGGAAAACTCATGTATGTTGTACATACTAGACCAAATATTGCACATGAGTAGAAATAGTTGCAATATTTTCTGCTAATCCCAGAGAATCACATATGACTACTGTGAAAAGAATCTTAAGATATCTGAAGAATACCGAGGAATATGGCTTATGGTATAGAAGAAGAGGAAAATTTGAACTTAAGGTCCTTACTGGCACTGATTGGGCTGGGGATATTGATGACCAGAAGAGCACAAGTGGAGGAGTATTCTTTATGGGTGACAGACTTGTCACATGGATCAGCAAGAAGCAAGGATGCATCTCTCAGTCTACTACAGAAGCAAAGTATGTTGTTGCTGCTGCAAACTGCTCAAATATTGCATGGATCAAATAGTTACTGGAAGGTATGCATATGCAAATTCTTGAACCAGTAATTATCTACTGTGATAATACTAGTGCAATAAACATCTCCAAGAATCAAGTCATGCATGCTAAAACAAAGCATATTGTCATCAAGTATCATTATTTAAGAGAACAAGTTCAAGAAAAGGAGGTGATACTTGATTATGTGCAATCTAAGGAACAAGTATCTGATATCTTCACCAAGGCACTACCCAAGGATGCATTTGAATACTTGAGAAAGAGACTAGGGGTCAGACCCTTGTCTACTAGTCAGTAAGATGACTAGAAGGCTACATCATCCTACATATTATCATAATATCATTCATGTTGATGCAAGTAGAGAAATGGACTTCAAAGATAAATCTATACACAGCAAGGTATTCATCTACTCCAAGAACTAGAGTTGTTAAATGCTGATGGATTGGAAAATTCAAGGAATATATTATGGATAGAAAGGAACTGTTTGGCATTACTTTCAAAAATATTTGTTTGGAATTGATGTCAAAGGGAGATATTATATCCATTATCACATATGAGAGATATTATATCCATGGGAGAGATTATAACATCAGGGAGAGATCATATCCATTACATTATACAGAGGGAGAGATGTAACCAGAAAGGGTGAGTACATACAAAGGAAAAGAATTGCTGACAAGAGACATCAAAAGAAAAGAGAACAGTCAAAGGGAGAGAGTTTGACATAGGAGAATAACACATCACATCAGAGAAAGAAAGATTCTACATCTATCCAGTGAAGGGATTGAAGACATCAAGAAAGCTGCAAGAATCAAATATAAGCTATAGCAGCTTACCGAGAACCAGATATTTGTATCGGTTATAGTGCATAAAATTGGTAGTTTGATGAACTTCAACTATTATATTTCATATTTTATTAGCAATAATCTAGTGTGATAATGTAGTGTGTTTCCATCAATTCCAAAGGGAGAGATTGATGAACTATAACTGATTGAATGTTTGAAGATGTTAAGTTGATGATCATGCAAGGCATTAAAATTAGTTAATGTATTATATTGTCATTGATGTCGAATTGGTATAATCTATATGGTCATGGACATACTGCCAAAGACTTCAAAGAAATGATGAATCAAAGGCTATGCTTTTTATAATGCATATAAGTCAAGTATTCACAAAGTGACTGTATACACTGATGGAGTGCACACCGATGGACAGAATAAAAGAGAAAAGTCACTGTGTTACCCGGCAAGAAAATGCACAGCATTACCGATGAGCAGAGTCATAGTGTTGCCTGACAATAAAATCACAGTGTAACTCGATGAAAAAAATTACAATGTTGCCCGACGGATAAGACAAAGGATGGAGATCCCGATGACAACTAAAGCCACACCGACAGAACAGAGAGTTCAGAAATGACAAAATACTTAGCTATCAAGAGCTAAAAATAGACTTAACTGATACTTATCATTGTTTTAAATGACAAGATAAAGCTGGAGATAAGTAATTGATTTAAAGCTTCTTTGTCTAGTTGGCAAGAAGATCTCTATGAGATAAAACTGGAGTTTTTCTTTAAATCTAATTGGTGAGAATTGTGGATCACGCCAAGAATCAAGAAAGCCAAGAATTGGTAAATCATGTCTATAAAGAGACAAACCCAATTCATTACAAATTGTGGGGTGAAGAGAAGAGAAGAATAGATGCTGAAGAGATTCTGAAGGAGAAGAAAGTCTTCATTCAGACCTGATCAACAAGCTAAGGAAAGAGCTAGATTCTGCAGACACTGATGAATAGTGAAATAGCATCACAGAGAAAAATAATGCAAAGCAAAGGTATTGAATTGATTATATTGATTAGAGAGGTAATGCACTTACAATAGATCTAAAAATATGCAATTAACTTGTATATGTGAACAAATCACTTTACTGTTGATATTCTTCTATAATTGAGATACATCCCAAGGAGTATCAAAAAGTTTTTTCATACAAAGTAGCACTGGATATTCCTAATACCTATTGACAGGCCAAGTGAGTGTTTGATCAAGTATGGCAGCATTAGATTTCAGATACTAAGTGACAAACTATCTTTTAAATCCTCTAACAAGGTCACACCTAACAGTGTGTGTGTAACCTTTAACAGGGTTGGCTCTTAACTGAACTCACTTTAGAAGAGTGAAAATTTGGGGTACCGGTCCTAGTGGTTTTTCCCTTAACAGGGTTTCCACGTTAAAAATCCATGTGTTGTGTGTTTACGTTTCATTACTTTACTATATTACATTTCACATATGCAATTCTGGATTGATTGGTATACTCTAGTTATTTACTATGTTTTGGTAAATAGATGACTACTTATCAATAAACATACAGAAGAAGGTTTTACAAAGCAATCTGACAAGTACTAATTTGTTATAAGTATTTCAAGGAATCCATCTTGTAGGACTAAGTATAAATAGAGGCTTAAAGTGGTAATAAGTTTTAAGGGTTGATTTAAGAATTAATTTTTAAGGCCATTGATTCACCCCCCCCCCTCTCAATTATTACCAACATTTCCCCCTGTTATGCCCTATTGCCAACTTCTCTCTAGCCTATTTCTTGCATTTTAACTTAAAAATCTGAGATTCTTGACCTCAGGTTCAAAGTCAACCTTTCTGGGTCAAGGTCGACCTTGACCCTGACCTAGGTTAGATTCAACCTTAATTTTGACCTAGGGTCTAGATTTCAAGTTTCCAAGGTTTCCAGAAGTCAAGCTTCAGAAAGATTTAATTCCCTCTTTTGGGTCGGCTATTTCGGTCTTTGGGGAAATGACTCTTGAAATTATATTTAATATAGGTACACTTATAGTGATATAGGTATAATTGGAATTTAATTCTCTTATGTAGGCTTCTCTAGAATATTGTGCCCTAGATTCATATATAAGGAAGCCTTCTCTTCTCATTTTCTCTAACCATAAAATCTTCAACCAAGCAAGAATAATCAAAGTGAAATCTAAGTGTGAAGGAAAAGCTAAGAAGAAAGAATTGAAGGAAGCTAATTGAATAAATCATCTAATCTCAAGTATCCAAGCATTCAAGCACCTTCAAGCATTCAATTCATTAAGGAGATCCATTGGTAGCCTTCGAAGGATTCAAGCTCTATGGAGCCCTCTTGTTGAATATTTCTCCATCCGCATTCCTCCAAGACTCTTCCTATTCAAATATCCATTCAAGACTAGTGTTGAATATATATAAGAAATCAATTTGAGACATCCTATATTCTACATTCTTTTGGAGAATACATACTTGTGGATCCAAGGATTCAAATCTGCCACAAGGGTTTCTATACAAGCAAGGTGAATTTGTTTATTTACTTTGTCTATTTATGCAATTTCAATTCAATTATAAGGTTAATTCCAAAACTAGGGTTTGACCAAGGCAAACCCCTTCCCCCCAACAAACAAACCATTTTTCTTGCAGGGATAGGTTTGAAACAATGAATTAGAGTGCAGACCTGGATACCCTTTTCAACAAACTATCAGGATCTGGAAACAGATTTTCTATCAGACTATGCAGGTCAGAATCAGAGTTTTTGGGTCAAAGGTGACATTCTTTTTTGGGTCAAAATCAGACGTGGGTCAGATTCGGAAAATACTTTTGGGTTTTCTCTGTCTCTGTGTTTTTGTTCCAGATTTGGTTGCAGAATTCCTAGAATCTCAATACAGACACCCAAAAGAAACATTCTTCAGATCTATTGCATTTTGAGGTTAGTACTTATATTCAATTCATTTGAATTAAAGTTTTAATCTTCCTAAATCTATTACACACTCTCTTCTATAAAATAGAATTTAGGGTTTTTCTCTTTATCCCTATCCTTAATAGGTTGATTCATTTATGCATTGACCCTTTCTTTGGGGTT